>OU426990.1:108099050-108619301 GCA_911387755.1 Chrysotoxum bicinctum | reverse complement strand
TTTTCAACCTGTTTTTCAACCCATTTTCAACCCGTTTTCAACCCATTTTCAACCTGTTTTCAACCCATTTTCAACCCATTTTCAACCCATTTTCAACCCATTTTCAACCCGTTTTCAACCCATTTTCAACCCGTTTTCAACCCATTTTCAACCTGTTTTCAACCCATTTTCAACCTGTTTTCAACCCATTTTCAACCTGTTTTCAACTCATTTTCAAACGACTTTCAACCCATTTTCAACCCATTTTCAACCCGTTTTCAACCCATTTTCAACCTGTTTTCAACCCATTTTCAACCCATTTTCAACGCGTTTTCAACCCATTTTCAACCTGTTTTCAACCTGTTTTCAACCCACTTTCAACCCATTTTCAACCTGTTTTCAACCCATTTTCAACCTGTTTTCAACCCACTTTCAACCCATTTTCAACCTGTTTTCAACCCATTTTCAACCCATTTTCAACCTGTTTTCAACCCATTTTCAACCCGTTTTCAACCCATTTTCAACCCAGTTTCAACCCATTTTCAACCCGATTTCAACCCATTTTCAACCTATTTTCAACCCACTTTGAACCCGTTTTCAACCCATTTTCAACCCGTTTTCAACCCACTTTCAACCCATTTTCAACCCATTTTCAACCCGTTTTCAACCCGTTTTCAACCCATTTTCAACCTGTTTTCAACCCATTTTCAACCTGTTTTCAACCCAGTTTCAACCCATTTTCAACCCGTTTTCAACCTATTTTCAACCCACTTTCAACCCATTTTCAACTCATTTTCAATCCATTTTCAACCCGTTTTCAACCCATTTTCAACCCATTTTCAACCTGTTTTCAACCCATTTTCAACCCATTTTCAACCCATTTTCAACCCATTTTCAACCCGTTTTCAACCCATTTTCAACCCGTTTTCAACTCATTTTCAATCCATTTTCAACCCATTTTCAACCTGTTTTCAACCCATTTTCAACTTGTTTTCAACCCACTTTCAACCCATTTTCAACCCATTTTCAACCCATTTTCAACCCGTTTTCAACCCATTTTCAACCCGTCTTCAACCCATTTTCAACCTGTTTTCAACCCATTTTCAACCTGTTTTCAACCCATTTTCAAACTATTTTCAACCCATTTTCAACCTGTTTTCAACCCATTTTCAACCCATTTTCAACCCGTTTTCAACCCATTTTCAACCTGTTTTCAACCCATTTTCAACCCATTTTCAACCTGTTTTCAACCCATTTTCAACCCATTTTCAACCCATTTTCAACCCATTTTCAACCTGTTTTCAACCCATTTTCAACCCATTTTCAACCCATTTTCAACTCATTTTCAACCCATTTTCAACCTGTTTTCAACCCACTTTCAACCCATTTTCAACCCATTTTCAACCCATTTTCAACCCGTTTTCAACCCATTTTCAACCTGTTTTCAACCCATTTTCAACCTGTTTTCAACCCTATTTCAACCCATTTTCAACCCGTTTTCAACTCATTTTCAACCCGTTTTCAACCCATTTTCAAACCATTTTCAACCCATTTTCAACCTGTTTTCAACCCATTTTCAACCCGTTTTCAACCTGTTTTCAACCCGTTTTCAACCTGTTTTCAACCCATTTTCAACCCATTTTCAACCCATTTTCAACTCATTTTCAACCCATTTTCAACCTGTTTTCAACCCACTTTCAACCCATTTTCAACCCATTTTCAACCCATTTTCAACCCGTTTTCAACCCATTTTCAACCTGTTTTCAACCCATTTTCAACCTGTTTTCAACCCTATTTCAACCCATTTTCAACCCGTTTTCAACTCATTTTCAACCTGTTTTCAACCCATTTTCAACCCGTTTTCAACCTGTTTTCAACCCATTTTCAACCCGTTTTCAACCCATTTTCAACCTGTTTTCAACCCATTTTCAACCCGTTTTCAACCCATTTTCAACCTGTTTTCAACCCATTTTCAACCCATTTTCAACCCATTTTCAACCTGTTTTCAACCCATTTTCAACCTGTTTTCAACCCATTTTCAACCCGTTTTCAACCCATTTTCAACCTGTTTTCAACCCATTTTCAACCCGTTTTCAACCCATTTTCAACCTGTTTTCAACCCATTTTCAACCCATTTTCAACCTGTTTTCAACCCATTTTCAACCCATTTTCAACCCGTTTTCAACCCATTTTCAACCTGTTTTCAACCCGTTTTCAACCCATTTTCAACCTGTTTTCAACCCATTTTCAACCCATTTTCAACCTGTTTTCAACCCATTTTCAACCCATTTTCAACCCATTTTCAACCTGTTTTCAACCCATTTTCAACCCATTTTCAACCCATTTTCAACTCATTTTCAACCCATTTTCAACCTGTTTTCAACCCACTTTCAACCCATTTTCAACCCATTTTCAACCCGTTTTCAACCCATTTTCAACCTGTTTTCAACCCATTTTCAACCTGTTTTCAACCCTATTTCAACCCATTTTCAACCCGTTTTCAACTCATTTTCAACCCGTTTTCAACCCATTTTCAAACCATTTTCAACCCATTTTCAACCTGTTTTCAACCCATTTTCAACCCATTTTCAACCCGTTTTCAACCTGTTTTCAACCCGTTTTCAACCTGTTTTCAACCCATTTTCAACCCATTTTCAACCTGTTTTCAACCCATTTTCAACCCATTTTCAACCTGTTTTCAACCCATTTTCAACCCATTTTCAACCTGTTTTCAACCCATTTTCAACCCGTTTTCAACCCATTTTCAACCCGTTTTCAACCCATTTTCAACCTGTTTTCAACCCATTTTCAAACTATTTTCAACCCATTTTCAACCTGTTTTCAACCCATTTTCAACCCATTTTCAACCCGTTTTCAACCCATTTTCAACCTGTTTTCAACCCATTTTCAACCCATTTTCAACCTGTTTTCAACCCATTTTCAACCCATTTTCAACCCATTTTCAACCCATTTTCAACCTGTTTTCAACCCATTTTCAACCCATTTTCAACCCATTTTCAACTCATTTTCAACCCATTTTCAACCTGTTTTCAACCCACTTTCAACCCATTTTCAACCCATTTTCAACCCGTTTTCAACCCATTTTCAACCTGTTTTCAACCCATTTTCAACCTGTTTTCAACCCTATTTCAACCCATTTTCAACCCGTTTTCAACTCATTTCAACCCGTTTTCAACCCATTTTCAAACCATTTTCAACCCATTTTCAACCTGTTTTCAACCCATTTTCAACCCATTTTCAACCCATTTTCAATCCATTTTCAACCCACTTTCATTCCACTTTCAACCCATTTTCAAAAAGAAATAAAATGCACGACTGGATCGCACGAACTTGCTCTTATGTAAAAGTACTTTGGAATTTAAGATACATTTTATAATTATTTTATAAAACATGAATTTAAAATTAAATTGCCGTCTGATTTCTAGAAAAGTATGAATTTATGCAAACAAACTTTAAAAAATCGTTTTATTATTAAATAAATAAATTTTTTATATAAGAAATTTCTTTAAAATTTTTCAATAAAAAAATGTGGGATGCGAATTTTAAGTATTTAATAATACTGATTTTTGGAAATAATTTCAAAAAATAATCGTTCATAGGTTTTGAAGATATTGATTTTTCAAAAAAAAATTTTTTCAAAAAAAACCAACAAATAATTTTTCGAATATTTTTATATACAATATTATTTTAAACTTAGGGGGACTCCTGCTGAAAATTTTTGGTTAAAATCGTTAGAGCCGTTAATGAGAAAGTCGAAAATCAAAAAAACGGTTCTATGACAGGTACCGTTAATAACATTTTGCCCCAAAATTTTTTTTTACCAAAACGTAGTCCATGTCCATAATATCACACCTATTTTTTTTTATCAAAATCGTTAGAGCCGTTTTCGAGATAAATAAGATTTTGCATTACGGGTGTATGGGGGGTACCGTTAGTTTTAGAGCTAAAAAAAAAATTTCAATTTCCCCTCTAGGGAATCACCGAAGACCCATAACTACCGAGTTTGAAGAAAATAGGTCCAGTAGCTTAGGCTCTAGATCGAGGTACAGACATACAGACAGACAGACAGACAGACAGACAGACAGACAGACAGACAGACAGACAGACGGAATTGCCGGACCCACTTTATTCGTCTTCGCTATCATCGTAATGTCAACTTTGATCAAAATCTCGAGTTCGATTTTTTTTCCAAATGCAGAACTTGCCCTATAGTACCTATATCGCAAGTAAAAAGAAATTTAATCACGTTGGAAAATTTTCAAATTTGACTATGTTCATTATGAAATTTAAGGGCGGAGTAAAAGATTATCAATATTCATGAAAGAATATACGATAGTTGAATCCCTACTTCTTCTGCATGCTCGCCTGGTGATTTACTTTTAAATTTCGTCACTTTATTTGAATTTAACTGAATTTTTGAGGGTTCACTGGTCAACCACTAGATGATGTCCTTACTTACACCATTTTGAGAATTATTTTTCTTATGGTAATTTTGAATTTTGTCTGTTCGTCTTCTACCAATAAAAAATAAAACCTAATTGCCAGGCGAGCATGCGAAATTAGAGCGTTTGCTTTAATTTTTAAATTTCGGAAGCTTCTTACATACACACTCATCAGACCAGACACCAATGTAGCTCAAGTAAGCAAGTTAGTAATGGAACGAAAGATCACAATACACTAACAATTTTCTTCATGATCACTGAAAAATGAAACCGGTTTTTGCAGTTTCTTGAAGGCGGAGCTTTTTGCAATTTGCAAAACAAAAATATATAAAAATTGAATGCATACTGCTTCCGCATGCTCGCCTGGTGGTGAACTTTTTATTGGTAGATACATACGTCATTTTGCTAAAAATTTCGATTTCAAATTTCCTTCTTTTTCTTTTTAGAATCGAAAAGAATCTGAAAAGCTCTACATAATTTTCTCGATATCAGCCAAATAAACATCTTAAAAAAAGCACACAATATTCAAGTTCTCATTTTTTGTTGTAAGAAAACATTTATTTACCTATTTCAATTAAATTAAATTAAATTTTTTCTTGTTGATAAAACAACATAGCTAACTTAATTTATCTTACTTATCAAATACAAAACTACATGATCCAGCTAAATATCTTGAAGTGAAGATCTAGATATTCAAGTTTTATCTACAAGAATCCATATTCCATAGCTAACTTAGTCAAATGGCTTTGAAAACCTCTATAAATGACATCAGCTTGGCTTCTTTCTACATGGTGCGGTAATATACCTAACTTCCTTTTATTTAGAAAAGTCTTAGAGATTATGCCAGGTAGGCGTTTGTCATGACATGACCCTTATCAGCATAACAACAGGTGTGTTGGCAATTTTTACGCAGGATATTGGGCTTCAGGTCATTAAGGGTACTTTGAATGGTTGACTTAAACAAAAAATCGTAATGAGCTAAATGGCTGAGAATTCGGGTTAAACACTCTAAATAGGCCTTTAATGATGTGCACTGGGAAGTTGTCAATCAAATCAGCCATCCATGCTTTTGTGAGTCTTTGCTCCGTCCTGTTGAAACCAAATTTTTCCAAAACCTAATTCTTCAAGTCGTGGGTCCGAAGTGAGATAATTGCACACCACACTGAGACTTTAGGTGAATGCAAAGGTCATGTATAGAACTCTCGAGTGGTGGTGTCAGGCCAGTATCTCATGCTCTGCTTGTTGAATTAAGATGGGCTTGATTCCTGAAAAAGAAAAAGAAATTTGTGTTTTTTGGAACATTTTCCAGAAGCGCTTCATAAGCGTTCCTCGCAGAACTGAAGTCGCGTTGGGTAAATTCCAGTACAATCGCTAACTTGAAAAGATAGTAGGTAATGAAGGTCATCGTGAAGATGGTACCCTACTTATTAATTGGAAAGTCAGTGGCAGAGGCATATGCTCTTAGAACACCACCACTGACAGGAATTGTACAACTGAAGCTCTATAACTGGTTCAATGTGTTTTCAGGCGAATTGGTGAAACGAACGACTATTGTCTGAATATAACCTTGACGGCAGACACAACCTCATCATCGATATTCCAAAGCTTGAAAGAGACTGATCTGAAAATTTTAAAACCACACCCGTCAACTGAGTCAAAAGTCCTTACATGTTAGAAAAAAGATTATTTTTCCAAATCAGGAGTTCCACAGGAAAGTCACCTAGACCGCATTTTGTTTGATTGAACTTTCAACCGTTTTATGTAGGCTGGATCGTTTCAGCATTTATTTTAACTTCACATGAAATCATAAACGGTTCAAAAAGTTGATATTATTCTCTTGCTCTTACCTTTAAATTCTTACTGCATATCTGAATTGCACTAAAACCAACTTCAAATTTAATTTGTCTCCTATTGAAATACAATTTCACTTCAAGAACTTTTGTTGAAAATCCTTTAAATTTATCAAGACATCATAAATAATACCATCAAAAGTAGATCCTCTCAGAACTCCATGTGTATATACAACCAAACCACATTAAATAGAAATCTCTTCATTCTTAATGCCACTTCTTAGTGTGTTCTTTTATTTTAAACTTAACTTACAATATGCAAGACACTTAAACTAGCCTATTCTATTTGGTCATGTGAGGACAAATACCTAGGTAGTTAGTTGCATCCATTGTTCCGTTCATATTCAAATACTCATTTTAAGCCATTCTGGACACATTCTCAGAATATCAACACAAATTATGTTAATCCTTTTTGCCCCATTACACACACCCACATACGGGGATATCCTATCCGTTTTGTGTCTCACTCTCTTTCCATCATCATCATAAGCATCTCAACCGGATAACAATGCAAATTATGAGTAATAATAGCGGTAATAATAAACAGTAATAATAGTCCTTCTAATAATAATGTCATACAATTGGCAATTGTTGGTGGTAGTTATGGCCATATGGATTGAAGGCAGTTTCTTGGGCCTTCTTGGGCCGACTTGGGCTTGTATTGAAAGGTGAATTTCCGTTCAAACTTAAAATTGGAAACTTTTATCAGAAGTTGGTAAAAAGTTTAATTTTATGGTTTCGGAACAGTTTTCCAAGGCAGTTTCAATTTAAAATAATATTCCACAAGGATACGTTCTAGGGCCATTTATGTTTTCTTTTTCTCGCTTATTCTCCATCATCTTATAAAAAGATTCCTTGTAGCGCAGAACAGAACGGAGTAGAATAGATGAAAGTAGACCAGAGTGGAGCAGAGTGGAGCAGAGCAGAGTAGAATAGAGTACAACAGAGTAGAGCCAATTAAAGCACAGTAGGGGAGAGCTAAGGAGGCTTAAATAATTTAGAAGAACTAAAAAGATATCGAAAAAGTAGAGTAATAAACATGAACAAGTTAACACACCTTTTTAAATTTGAATCCTTCCATCAAACAACCAGCTGGTGAAATACATCTTCCTTAAGATATTTCTGCAGGATACACAATGCACACAACAAAACAAAGCAGCCTCATCCTCGCACATCCTCTCTCTCTCTCACTTCAGCTTCTCTCACAGGTGCAATTATTACTTAGTTTAGATAGTTAAGTGTTGAACAATTGGATGATTTATTGAGTCATCGTCAGCCTACACAAACTCCAGTGTCAGTGTGGTCGTGTTAAACGTAAATGAATTTACGATCTTGAGATAATGGCTTGAGTGAGAGAGAGCAGCTTGAGGAAGAGACTCTATAACAAACCTGTGCCAAATGTGATTGCAGTTTCCATTACCATCCAACAACAACAAAAACAACGATTCTACAACAATATGGTCGTGTGTCCTAAGGATACCCCGCTCTCCAGAGCCCATATCTATATAAATATCTATCTGAATCCGAATATGTGGGTGGATTATCTCGAAGTCAGTGACTTACTAGGTATACGGATTGTAGGTAATCATCATCTTGCAGCTAGGAACCGACACAGTCAGTTAGGTCGGTGGTGGTGGTGGGTGAACGACGCTGAAACACAGAAATCACGCGCTACAAAATCACCGTGTGATGATGATGCTGCTGCAGCCACAGTCACCACAGCAGGGGTCGTGCAGCAAGCTATATCCCAAGCCATGATCTTAACGCTGCTGATTGAGCAATCAATCTGACAGAATTACGTCTCATAAAAGTTGAATTATTATGGCCAAATTGAGAGGAAAATGCCTTAAAGGTCGTGAACGGAACAACGCGACTGTTTGACTGATTGTGTGTGTGGTTGGCATCAATCAAAATGAACACCATCAACCAGGCAATTTTCTGGTGGTGGGCCAAAGCATTACCGACAGATACTCTTATTAGGTCGAGGCACAGATCAAACGAGGTTTTTTGTTCTGTTTAATATTTCGATTTTAAAAAATACAAAAATGGTGAGTTGAGTTCAAAAATCGCCTAAGGAGATGGAGATTGATCGAACAGATTGGAGAGAAATGATGGATTATGGATGAGTTATGAGATGACCCTTTTTGTATAAATTTTATTGACTTGGAGTGTGAACTAAATGCTAAGCCTGGGAGTTTATGGTTTTAAAACTCGTATAAAACGGATAGGTCTTGATTTGACCTTTGACAATGAGAAGAGTTTTGGAGGACACAGTGGAACCTCTATGATGTTTGACCTTGATGGTTTGATGATGGTTCTTAAAATACAATAAAGGTACTAGATATTTTTATTTAAAGCCGTTATATAGGTACGGTGTGTGGGCGTGTAGTAGAAACGAGGATTTCTCACATTGCGGGAATAAGTGTTGAAAGAAATGCAGTTGTAAGAAGTTGTATTGTCATCAGATCTTGAAAGTAGTCGACGAATGAAGAAAATATAGCGTATTTCTGTCTGTTCTTCGAGCGTATTCAAGTTAATTAATTGAAGTCGGTTTTGATATGGAAGAATCTACAAGTTATTCCAAGAAAGATCACGGTTTGCCAGACATAGGAACCGACGTTGAATACTCTCGGTTCTAGATGTAAGGATCTATTAATAAGGAGACCACCAGAAGCGAACAAAAGTTATGTTAAGGGATCGGGTCACATAGGGGTTAGAAAGAGTTTGCTTTCAGAATAATTTCGTCAAACCTGTGTGAGAGAGTTGAACTCTTCATCGATTCGGCGCGGTGAATATGGTTTGATAATGGAGAAGGTAAAGACAGGGAGGAGATTGGATGCATTTTTGTGAAAAATTGATTGATTGACATTTGACAATATTAAGCTCGAAGCAAGTTTTCAGGCACAAGTGGGAGAAATCTTCGTGATGTAGTTAAAGAGTAGTGAATCATATGTCGAACAAATGGCCTTGCAAAATTAGGTATCGTAAGGGTAGAGTGAGATATGGGTATATTTGATGATCATTTCAATATCGTTAATAGAAAGAATAAAAGTAAAAAAGAGATGACCTAAATGGCCGCCTTGTGGAACCCCGAAATTAGAAATTATTTGGGTCAAATTGAGAGTTTTGTAGTAGATTTTTTGTGGTCAAACGAATCCATCTCAAGAAGATTGATTAAACTCAAGGGTAGACAGTCTGAAAAGAATAAATCTTTGGTATATTCTGATCAAGCCCTTATTGAAATCGATTGAGACATCATCAACTTCCAGACCATTCATTGCTTGCAGAAAAATGCCACTGTATTTTTATTACTATGAGATGCTTTTTTTCGATTCTGAGCTCGTAGTCCAGAAAAAAAAAATAAGACATCAAATTATCAATGTAGGTAGGTAGAAATGGCAACCACTGACAGTCTAATCCTGCCGCCGAAGTAGCGCTGAAATGGGTGATACTATAACTTGTATGAACCTGTAGATCTAATGGATGTGGGAGATTGTAAGACATTCTCACGGAGTCATCCAATTTGGATTAAATATTTCTTATTTAGTTAGCTTATTGCAAGCGAATTACTTAAATTACATTATACAAACTTAAATTAAAAATAATATACTTAACGCTAATAAGAAAATAAAAAGAAAATAATACGGTGGAGTGAGGTTAGGGAGAGAAGGTGTATAGAGTTCTTCTAAGGGAGGGGGAACTAATGGAGAAATCGAAAATATCTTGTGCTGTATTGGCTAATCGAAGCATTCTGCTCATTGGATTGAAATGGCCGTAGTTGGTGCGGTGAATGGGGAGGCGGAAGAAGGGGACAGCTCTTAAGTTACTTGGATCGGTATTAATTTTAATCCATTCGAGCAAAGCAGGAGAGTCTATGGTTCCAATGATGAGCTGATGGACGAATATTATGTCAGCGATACGGCGACGTTGAGAAAGGGTGTGCAAGCCAATTAGTTGCAAACGGTCTTCATAAGGGGGTAAAATAACGGGATCAGACCAAGGTAGACTGCGCAAAGCGAATCTGAGAAATCTCCTCTGAACAGCTTCAATTCTAAGAGATTGAGTGATTTGGAAGGGAGACCAAACCTGACTAGCATATTCAAGGATAGGCCTGACGTATGTATGTGGTGTATAAAGATTTGGTAACATGGGGGTTGGAAAATTCTTTAGACCATCGTTTAACAAATCCGAGGGTAGAATTCGCTTTCCCGATGATATGATCAATGTGAGAGCGAAAATTTAACTCCTTATCACATATAACCCCGAGATCACGAATAGATGAAACGATAGGGACAGGTATGTTACAGAAGTAATAGATTCGAGGGTTTGAAGGTATACGTTTACGGGAAAAAGTCATAGATTGGCATTTACTAATATTAAGCTCAAGAAAGTTTTTACTGCACCAAGTAAGAAAAGTATTTAGATCAAGTTGAAGCAGCGAAGAATCATGAGAAGACGAGATTACTTTAATTATTTTAATGTCGTCTGCATAAATAGAAAGGTCTGAGAAGGAAATGATTCTACCGACATCGTTTATAGCAAGCACAAATAGAAGTGGACCGAGATGGCTACGCCAGAGGAGGCAAGGAAGGGATCGGACACTTCATTTCTGAAAACAACCCTGTATAAACGGTTCTCGAGATAAGATTTGACCCACTTGATGAACGATGGTAGAAAGCCAAAGGCTTGTAGCTTAACGTAGATAATTTGGTGACTGATTTTATCGAACGCCTTGCTGAAATCAGTGGTGATAACATCAACATCGTAGCCTTTTTCCATTGCCGAGAGTGTCGTGGAGACAAACTGGGTAAGATTAGTCGTAGTGGATCTTCCCTTTAAAAATCCATGTTGAAGTGGAGAGACAATTGATTTACAATGGAAATAAAGCGAATCATACACTATACTTTCAAAGAGCTTGGGGATAACGGAGAGTTTAGCAATCGGACGATAGTTAGAGATTTCGTTCTTACAACCCTTTTTAAAAATTGGAAAAATAAAGGATTCCTTCCAAAGAGAGGGAAAAACTGACTGTGAAAGCGAGAGTTGAAAAAGATTAGTGAGGGGTCCATAGAGTGCCGAAGCGCAATTTTTAAGAAAAATTGCTGGAATACAATCAGGACCGGGTGAAAGTCATCATTCAGTAAACTTAACTTTTCACGGACAGTATGCGAACTAATGTTAAGAGAAGACAGAGAAGTGTGCGGGCTATTTGAAAGAAATTTGTGGTAGTCAAGGTCAGGTTCATTTGAATTATTGCTATAGGATTGACTAAAAAAGGTAGCAAATAGGTTAACAATTACTTTAGCTTCAGAAGAAGATGTGCTGATGAAACTGAATGTTGAAGGAAGACCGTCGGATTTTCTTTTCACGTTTATAAATTGATAAAAGCGTTTTGGATCGGTGATGAGACAGGTTTGCATTTTATTGAGATATATTTGGTATAGAGAATTGCAGAGAACAGAAAAATTAGAAGATGCTTGTTGGTAGTAGAAATAGTTTAAAGGTGTTTGGGATTTCAGGTAAGTTTTCCATAACTTATTTCTAACATTACGGATGTGACGTAATTCTTGTGTGTACCATGGAGGAGATGATACACAGGTTTTTTTAACTGTATAAGGGACACATTGAATGAGACAAGCAAATATAGAGGTGTAAAAGAAAGAAAGCGATATATCGATGGGAGTAGTGAGGTTGAAGTTTATGTTGTTAAGGAGATTATTAAGTTTATTGAAGTCGGCCTTCAAAAATAAGAAAGGATCTAGTCGGTTTTCATGTCTCTTACTGTGTGTTTGCTTTTGCACAATCATCATCCGGAAATTGGATCACTTACACAACGGGACCACCACACTTATTAGACACCATCCACATTGTGCCAAGCTCGGCAGGTTGTTGACTGGTGCTGGAATAGGGATCTAAGGAATCAAATGGAATGCACGTCACGCAGAAGTAACTGCAGTACGTCCTAGGGCCATTTCTTCGCGTTGAGAAAAGAGATCAAGTCTCTGATCTTCATTACCGAAAGTTCGTCAATGTCGTTCAAAAATGCCCTTCCCAATGATTCTGCTCTAAATTTGGCTAGAGCAGAACATTTGCAGAGGAAAGAGAGGACTGTTTCCTTTCCCAGCTGGTCCCCATAGCAATGACAGTGAGTGTTGTGAGGAATGCTTTACTGCATTCCTGTTGGTCAGTGACAGGAAGCATTGAGTCTGGCTATCAGATAACGTGTTTGGAGTTTGTTGTAGGTGTCCCGTCTTCCTTGACATAATACAGTTATTCAAGTAAGTTTAGCAAAAATTGAGAGGATATTGCCCGTGCAAAGTCCCAATGGAATGTTGAGTCTTTCCGCAAGTAAGCCATGATGAGCTGATCCTTGCTTGGAAAGATCGACTGCTCGTTAATTGCAATCAATGCCACTTTGACAAGGAGCACAGATAAGATAGATACTGAAGTTAATATATAAGCTCGCAAGTTCAATCCGGGTTTGCCTGACAACTTTGGAGGATCATGTACTAGAAATAATGGATTTAACAGGTACCTGACTGTCTGTGATAATAGCTGTTCTGGCTTGTATCTTTTTTGAGTGGTTTTTGGCCAATAATTGAAGACAGTATGACCTACGAGAAGTAGAAATTCAAACTGGGTATTTTGTGTTCCTTTTTTAACTTGTGACTTATAGGTAGATACTATAAAGTAAGTTATCCAATCGTAAAAAAAATCAAACTCGAGATTTTGATCAAAGTTGACATTACGATAATAGAGAAGACCAAAAAAGTGGGCCTCGCAATTCCGTCTTTCTGTCTGTTCGACTACAGCCTAAGCGGCTCGGCCGATTTTCTTTAAACTTAGTAGATATCATTTTTAATTTTTCCCCCCACAGTTTTTTTTTTTAAGACGAATAATAACGGTACCCGCCATACGATTTTTTTCGAAATTTTATAAATATTTTTTTTCTCAAAAACTGTCCTACAGAATTTTTCACAAAAGTCATAAAAGCTAGGTAATGGTTGAAAAATTTTTACCAACAAATGGTTATTTTTACTTTTGATTTTTTTATGCTAAAGTTCCTTCAAAGTTTGATATTATTGCATACTCAAATTTTCATTTTTTTTTTTGGTCTTAGATTTCTAAAAAATGTTCAAAATTTTTTTTTGCAAACTCAATATTTCGAAAACCCCATGCCCGATTTTTTTTCAAAGTTTGTAGATTTTGGGGGTGGCCGTGGCGCGATGGATGTGTGCTCGCCTGTGAACCTCATGATCACAGGTTCGATCCCTGCCGTCGTCTTTGTCGTTTTAATTCCATTAAAAACCTTCTAAAATTGTCATCAATGGGTTGCTGGTTTTCTCATTACATGTTGTTCAGGCATAACACTAACAACATGTAATTGAGTTAAACTAGTATGCCCAACAACGATGAACACGAATAAAATAATGTGAATTATAAGCGACATAGAAATAAGACACGGCATTCTCCGCTTTAGTTCAGCCGCCAGCCCTGGAGATAAAATATCTGAGACAACAACCTTCAGTCTCAGAACATCGTGCCACACATCTTTACTTTCACCTTAAAATAACAGTACCCACCATACAAATGTTAAAAAATGGTTTTCGAAAATCGTATTTTTCTCGGAAACGGTTCCCAGAATTTTGAGAAAAATTTTTTCCTTTCGTTTGATTCTTACGATCTATAATTTAGTAAAGAAATTTTTGAAATTAAGATATTCCTGACTGTACCTACCATAGAACCATTTTTTCGAATTTCTCACTGACGGCATAACGGATTTTAATGACATTTTTTAAAGAGAAGCTTCTAAAATTGGCATCGAAATATCCCGTTGGGAAATGGTAAATACGTTGGACTATCACTCCGAAGGTCTGGGGATCGATTCCGAGGCAATATGTTTTTTGAGGGTACTATACCTTTGGCAAGGGAGCGACACAAACAATTAACTCTTATCTTATCCGTTCAAAATCGGAAGAAAATTTAAGGGGACTCTTACTTTCTTAACCAAAAATATGGCTACGAAGGAGTACCCGGTCATGGTCGAAACTCGAAACTAAGGCACAGATTTGATTTCTGTGTCTATCGCTGACTATTGTAGATGCGATAGAGACAGTAGTTGTCAAAATGTATAATGTTTGAGAATCAATAATCGTCTCAACCGTTTCCACTGCAGTCATATTGAATTTTTCGAAATTTCCTTCACACTTTCAAATCAACGTAGGAACGTGTTGATATTTAATAAAGAATCTCAGAAGTTAAACTATAAAAATTTTGTGCAAAATGTTCCTTCTTTGACACCCAAACCAGCCATATCACTTTAAGGTTTGGGAGAACATCTATACAAATTAAAGGAATTACCCACCTTTGTATGCTCATCAACAATTTCTGAATCCCACTTGAGTGAGTTATGATAAAATATAATGCGATGATCATTCAAAGCTGCCAGAGAACTTCCCAAGGACGAAGTATAGCTATAAGAGTTTACCATTCGACCAATTCTTGTTTGGACATTCATCCCACTCTCAATCATCTTTCACTAAATAGTAATTACACCACATAAGTCAAAATCTTCTTCACAAAAATATGCCAAATGTGCTAACTACTCATTATGGCTATATTTCTGCCACTACCCACGCTAATTAAGTGCTCATTATCATTCACAATCCAGGTGATTTCCGCCCCAACACTTTGCCATACAAAAAATCACGAATTTCCCCCTTCAAGGATATTTGGAAAATAAATTTTCCTAATCAATATTACTGCCAAAACCTCTTATACTCTTATACTACAGATGGTTTTTCTTTTTGTTTGTGTTCTCCTCTCCAATCAATTATATTTCTTCGATTGCCCTCCCTGATTAAAACCTTCACAAGTACGACGAATATATCCGCATAATTATGCATTCGACTTAAGTTTTTTGACACAAGAAATCCCTGTCCAGGGATCAGATTTATATTTACATATAACTCCATTGGGAGTGAGTGTAGAGTTTTTTTTTACTTCAAGTTTAGTTCCCCATCAGCGCATTGCAATCGATCACAGAGGATATCCTACCTACCTACCTACTTGCATATACAAGAATATGGCAATATAAAATTATTATACATTTGCACCATGGACAGAGGAATCTAATCAATTCCAATTAGGACATCTCACTGCGATGCTGTGTATCCCGAATGAATTATTATTATTAATCATTTACTTATTATTAGTATTCCTCTCTCATCAGCAGATAGAAAACAGGACCATCCTCAGCCTCATACCCTCTTTTATACTACACGCTCTAGATACCGTTATCTTTTGCAGTGAACTATGATGAGTGAGCGACCAGGACCAGACATCCATAAACGTGGTGAAAACTTCCATAATTCATAATAACTCAACATCCACCCTCTCTACGTCTCTACATACATAAAAGATTTTCGACGTGAATGTGTGTGCGAGTTGCTCGTATTAATTAGTCAACATTAAGAAATCTGAGTGCGGACACTTCGTCTCAAGGGAATCTTTTTTTTTTGTTGCTGACTTTCCTGTGTCGGTGGTCGGCAATGTCCTGAGGAAAAAGTCCTGGCCAGCGCAATATGACTGATGAGAAAGGACAAGCACTGCAGGATGATTTTTCGCATAGGTCTGATTGAAAATCCTTCTAACGCCCGCCAATATCTGCAATTATAATCCTACATTAAAGGACCTATGTCATTGTCTATAACCTAAAAGTCATCTCACCATCCCCCTAAAGAACGACCCCATCAGCAAGAAGACCAAACGAATCCTGGCAAGTTTCCTTAATTTGACGTCGCCAACCAAAGAAGTTTTAATCCTGCAGATCTCCTTCTTGAGTTGATATTTACATGTCAAATAACTTTCAATCACTGTCGACAGGATTCCTTAAAATCATCCAAGATGAAGAGCGCAAGAGGTGTTAGCTCTTAGGCGGCTACGGCTACCTTATGCAGACACCCATCACCGCCTTGGTCTAAATAGACGCCTCCAAGTCGATAAAGTTTTTATCCTGTGATGGAAAATCACAAAAAAAAAACAAAAAGAAAAAAAAAAAGGGAAATTAAGAAAAGTGCAGAGTTTTCCCTATTTTTATCCTTTTAACAATTTTTTTTTTCATCACCCGCCGCCTTCTCGCCTAAGTATTGATGTTAATTAATTCTTGTCTTGTAGCGGTAAAAATGACTGCTAGTGATGGTAGTGCTTTTCTAAGAGAGGGAGAGGTGAAAAGATGATAAAAAAAAATTAGTGAACCTTTCCATCCATCGGGATCGGGTGGTAATATGTCAGGACGACTTCGCAGAAGGAAGACATCAATATTTCCGATTGTATGTGTGACGCGGTACACTGTTTAAAATCTGAAGAAATTTTTAAATATTACCTGAGTAATAGTTTCAAAAAGTTTGATAATGACAACTTCCAAAATTTACATTTCACAGATGATATTCTAAGCCCAGGACAAAGCTCGAGTGTGAAATTAATAATTTTTCATTCCACAGATTATGTGTTGAAACAATATGGTTTTTTCCGCAAATTTTATTTTCATTCTTCAAAAATTAATCGTCAAAAAGATTGTGGAACCTATTCATTTAGTATTTCACAGGCTGTATAACTCCTATTAACACTATTTTAAATGCATTCGAGATGCGATAAATTTTAAAGAAAGCTCGGAAACGTTTATGGAACGTATTCACTGTAAATTTCACGAGTGGAACTCACACTCAACCGTCGCATACTCCATAATCTTTGAATGACTAAAGAATACATTTTTCAGTATGGAATTAAGTTGGCAGTGTGAAAATTTTTAAATGTGACAATCCCATTGGCATTGGTTTAAAATAGAAACTGTGGAATCTAAAGTCGAAAATTCCATGTTGATGATGAATTATAGGTATAATGCGGATATTTCACTGCAACCTAGAGATATATTGTGCCCCTTTTCACTCAAACTGTACCCAAGTTTACAATTGCTTAACTAATTTTTATTAATTCAAAAGAAAGTTCTAGTTTTGGAATTGCAAATGAATAAGTTCCACAACTTTTTAAATGAAATACTTCCAATTTCTGGTAATTTGATCAAAATGGAAATGTTTAAAGTATCACTACCCTCTTGTGAAGTGAAAAATTAATACGTTCCACAACCATATATCGAAGGAATTTTTAATTTATGAAACCAGGCCACATAGCAAACACTTGGAAAGTAAGGGAAATGAATATAGTTTTGTTCTCTGACCACAGGGATCAATAAACAATTTTTATTTTAAAGTGAAATATTCTTATCAAATCTCGTAGGCGAAATTTTCTTCATTACCTTCCACAAATTATGTTCGAAAAGATAAAAAATACCTAATTATTTCGAAATTGTCAAAGTTATCCATTCTTTTACGTTATATGTAAGTATTATAATATGCATTTATTTGAGGTTATTGAGCTTGTGGAACCTATTCGATTTTCATTTCAACAAATCAAAGGTCTTCCCTAAATATATTTGTACTTCAAATTATTAAGAATTTCAAGATTTTTTTTCTTAGATTATCAACAACATTTTCTACAGTGTTTGGGAACATTCAACGAGAAAACCGCTGACAGACCAACACAAACGAAAACGATATTGATGAAATAAGAATAAGAATGACTGACTGACTGACCATCATCATTTAAAGAAGGGAGTTTCGAGCAAAAATCATCGATCTGAAAAAAAAGTTTTTCTTTTATATATTTATCCTGTTTTCTCTTAGTCTGCCCCTTTACCTTTCAATCATTGTCCTTTTATCCTTGTCTGCGACCGACGAGAGGGTGAAGTAGAAAAGTAGTAGTAGGTTAGTCTGTGTATTTCTTAGATGAAAGACATTGATTGACTTTCTTAATTGACTTTACTTCGTGTCAATCAAATGGACTTACAGTTTGTGAGTTTGAGGGAATAGCAAAAAAAAAAGTTATACAGCTGGATGTTGGTAATGATAGAAGAAAATATTCACATAGAAATAAAGGAGCAAAGGATTCTTTTTTTACTTTGAAATATGTCAGTTTTTCAACTTGAATATCTTTATTCTTTTGGAGGATTAAGTTTATAGCACTAAGCTCGAGTGAAAATTAATTTTTCACACCAAGTAAAATTTGTGGAATGCAAAACTTAGCATTCCACAGTTTCAATGATGTATCTTGAACTGTATACACTTCGCAGAGTTTTCTCATTTTGTTCACACATAGTGAAATAAAACCGAAAAATTGTGGAATTTGTTATTCGTTTCATTTAATTTGAGAATAATTTGAGTATTTAAGGGTACTCAATTTACATATGGAAATATTTCTTTATCTAAACCAGGCACACAGTTTGTATGATACAAAAGAAGCAGTAAGAAACCTTAAATTTCACAGCTTCCACTTTTAACAAAATTTTTCAAATTTTTTCAGCTTTTTCGATATCAGATACAGCGCTAAGCCTAGTACTCAGTTGAAGTGAAAATGAAAATTTCATATAAATGTGGCGGCTGGTTCACTCGCATGAAATCCCCAACGAGAGGTGAGTATCTACCAAAATGTGAATTGGAAAAACAATTATGTTCCACAAATTTTTCCACGCCAAATTTTAATTTCTCAATGTACATTGTACAACCATCAGGAAAAAGTTTAAGGCAGCGCGGAAAACTGTGACATTTGTCAGTTAATTTAAATATTTTGTTTCAAAATAAAAAATTGAAAATTTATAAACAGAAATAAGGAATGGATAACGAATTTTTTGATACTGCTCTCGAGAGTTTATTTAATGAAAGTATTCAGTATTTCAGGTGAGTATCAAAAATTCACGTGGAAAAGTTTATTCTATTTTCATTTTTATTCTCCGCGTGTAATTTGGAACGTATTTATTTTTCATTTCACGCTAGGTGGGTACTAGGCTTTACTTATAATAAAAATCAAGCAAAAATGTGGAACGTATTCAAATTTTTCATGGGGAGTGAATATCCATTTACTTAATTTAAATAGAGTGAAAATTAAGAAACCATAGACAAAGTTTTTATTTCGAAATGAACTTCTCACATAAGGTAGAACTTATCCACTTCAAGTGACAAATCTTTCCTCGAGTATAATCTATTGTGTGATTTGAAAATAAGTTAAGTATAAGAAAAGGCCTGAGCTTAGTTTTTCTTCTTCCTTTAAGCTTCTTTATTATTAGTGGGAAGAGCAAAGTTTTTATTTTAAAACACTGGTCAACAAGAAATTTAAAAATAAGGGTTATGGAAGATCTTGGAATGATCATAACCTCCATTACCATTCCCAGTCAGCCACACAGCCGAGGGCAGAATGATCATGTTTATACTGAATATAAATATATACATCCAAACAGAGTTACCACCCCAAATTAAATGAAAATCCTAATCGAGAAATATCATGCGAGAAAACTGTGGGAAAACTATAATGCGAGAAAGCTAAGTTCCAGGCGAAATAAAGGTCCCAACTCAAAGTTTAAGGACCGTAAATGTGGCTAAGTCTGGAGACTAGGAACAATGTGATTGATGTTATAGAGGATGAAAAACTGCAAAGGCACTAGTCGGTGGCCATTTTATAATATAAGACAGAAAAATCAATCCAATTTTGAACACAAATTTATTGACCTGTTAAACTTTTTTCACGACTTTTTTTCATTTCACAAAAATTTCATCAAAAGACGACACAAGTCTAGAATTTATATTTTTTGTTGGTGACGCAACCAGACTTCACTTTTGTGAAAGTTTTGGTTCCACTTTTTGATACTGAAGTATCACCCCTTGGTATGATGGTACGATGGACTGCCATGCAGAAGGTCTTGGGTTCGATTCTCAGCCACCGCAAAAAAAAAGGTTTTCAGGGGTGTACTGCCTTTTTTGAGGAATTGACAAATCTTCTGAGAGAATCTCTTTTCATAAGGAGTGCTGCTCATTAGTCGTTCGGGATCGACAGAAAATTGTAGGGTTCCTCCATTTATGGAAACACGCAAATAGGAATGGTTGATAGTTGTAAATCACTGGGTATAGGCCCTCTACGAGCTTATATTCCCTCCTATTTATTTATTTTTGAATTCAAATAAAATCTCAGACTTCTAAGCTTGATTTATGTATCTAAGAGCCTCAATATTGAAGTTCTGATGGATCAAAAAGTAATTAATTTTTCATTCAATTAAGTTTCAAAAATCTTCGGAGAAGTGAAAATTTGGTTTTGAAACCAAACACTTTGTCGACCTGTATCGATCGATGGTTTTTATTTATTTGGTCTTAATCAAAAACCAGCCAAAAAAAACAATATCAGGAAATGCATTTTACAAGTTTCACTTCAGACCCTATACCCTACACAACGTATAAATAAATTTGCATGCCTTTCTGAGTGACATGTCCACTAAATCTTCAAGTACCTACCTAATTTTATGCCCCAAAACCAGTTTGTTTGTTTCCAATGGCCAATTTGCATCTTTTCTCACGATGACACCTCATCACATCACACCTTTAAAAATATATTCCTCCCGGCAACAACAACAACGAAAAATTGTTCTCCACTTCATCAGGAATTAATCACATTCCGATGTCACACAAGTTTTGAGATACATTTGCCAGGCTGGCCAGTGCCAGCTACATACATAGTGCCAGTCAGTCAAACACAAACAAATGACATATCACATTCAAACAAGAAGAAAAGAGTGACAGTTTCATGAGTGTGTCCACCCCGAAAATAAATCCCGAATGATGGACACAGCAACTGGCTGCGGTTGGGCTTTCGGAGAGTACTTATTCAGGAAAAGGGGGCAAAGAGGCATCGTTCTTATGTAGTGAAGAAAAAACTTTTCTTATATAAATTTTATTCTTTGAAACGTGAAATTGAAATCAATTCCTGTCACCGGGCGATGCGACCAAGTGACAGTCATGTCGGGGAACACCATGCCCCCGGCACGGCAGGCAGGGCAGCAAACCAGGACACACTTCATCGGGGACGACACAGAGGGATGGATGGAGTGCATTTGGAAGTGAAGAACTCAAAACTCTTTGATGTATTTAATGGATGATTGGTTGCGAAATGCCAACATGGAATTGTCTTTAGGACACTGCTCAGTGCTGCTGCTGCGAATCAGGCAACTGACAACAATCCATTCTTCATCGGATTTCTGTTCCTGACGATGACGATGACGACACCAACAACAACTTTCCGACCATGATGCGGATGGCCCAAAGATCATTGTGCCGTGCGATGATCGATGGATTGAGGTGGAATTGGACATGATCCGCAAAACCGAGGAGCTGCAGCTGGTTTTACACTGATGATGAATGCTGGGCTGCCTCTTGCTGATGATGATCATGATGATGATGCTGCACTTAGAGGCCTCGGCATCTAAATGCAATTTGTCTGCCGATTGCCCGCTTCTGTGACATCGACAACTCATCATCGTCATAAGCTGCAGACCAAAAGTTTTGAAAGTTCCTCTTCCAGCACTTCCAAGCTAACTAACTAACTATTCGAATCATTCCCAGAGAGAGAGAAAATTCGATGGATTAAGAAAAATGACAAATTATTGGCATGAAGACAACTAACAAGATATAAACTTGGTATGGAATGTTGTTGAAAAACGTGTTGCAAGTTGCTGGTTGCGGACTCAATGTGACAGGGATTTTGAGATGATTAAAAGAAGTTCGCTCTGTTGAATTGATTGATATTTCTACAGTGCAAGCAAGCCGAAGACTTTGACGCAAAATAAAAATGTATGAAATTACAAATCACGATGACCTTGATCAAAGCTTTAGTAAGCTAGTACTCTGACAGATGGAATATCTTAGTCCAAATTTGTAGCTAAGAAAGTTTTATCGAGAAAAGTTTAAAATGCAAAGGGCATTCTAGAAATATTTCGATGTAAAGTTAATTTAAGTTAGGTTAGTGGGCTGACAATTGATCTTGTCACCATCACACTTAGATGATTTAGATCCTTTATGATCCTTTATGACCCCAATTTGATGAAACCTATAATGAATGCAATTTCATTCAGGCCCGTTAAGGGTGTTGGAGAGTTTCAGCAATGTCGGAAGGTGCTTCTAAGTCATTGAAGAAATGTACATGTAGTCACATAATCACCTGGTTGAAGAGAGGTAGACTCTTTTGCAGGGTGCATGATTCATTCCTTATGAGTATGTGACTTCTTGCAACGTCTGGTAGATGAGCTTAATAGGTCAGTGGTTTGTATATGTATCCGCTTTTTTGGTCAGAAATTCTGAATAAGTCGAAAGTTTTGGGTGTGTCTGAATTAGATCAAGTATTGATCCTATTCTTGCCAGATCGTCAGCGCTGAGACAGTCTAAATGTCGAGGAAAAAGCTGATAGATTGTGAACGATATTCAATCAAGAAAATTTAATTGTGTGGATAAGGCCGTCAAAAGGCTTTAAATCCCAGGTAATTGCGTATGCCAATGATCTGATAAGGCACACACATTTTTTTTAGAAGTCGAAGTCATCGGAATTCCTTTGCAACAATTGGAACTTGAAAATAGAATTTAAAAAATCAGAGACCTCTTCGAATGGAGTCTTAAGGCATACGAGGAAGAATTGGTGCAAGATAATGATGGAAGGGTCACATCGGCAGTCAATGGCGAGTAAAAGTGTTCCAAAGTTCCTTCACATTTGGGTGGATCATTATTTGTATTTCGACAGATACATAAATTCTGGTCCAAACACGGCTTAAATAGCTTTATCCCCGACAGAATGGTTGTTTTATAGAAGCCGGCTGATAGCTGAGTGAAGGTGATTTTAATTATTCAGCCGATGATTGCCTAAAGGTACTCGATATCTTATTCAATGTTCCCTAAGCTCAAATGGAAAAGATTATCATATTTTAGGAGAAGCTTCTTAGAAACTGCATTGGTGCCAAACTAAACAGATTATATAGCTGATTTGGAGTCACATTGGACAAGCGATGGCTTCGACAAAAAGCTTTGGGTTGGAGCTTAGTACTTAACACTTACTTACGAACACTATTTGAGAGCGCATCAAAACGGCTTTATACCGCCCGATGCATTCATCTACTAAGACCGTTGAAGACTGATACAGGATAGAATTTGTGGTTCCGCTTATTAAGCAACTCGGCCGTAAGAGAACTGTGAATAGTTGGCAACTCTATGAGCGAGAGGAACAGTTGGTCAAGCAATCAAGGTAGCGGAGCACGAATTTGAAGTGGTGCAATCCTTTAAGTACCTTGGGTCAATAGTAGCAGCCGACAACAATATAGAAGAAGAAATACGCGGGTGGCTTCTCAAATCCAACAGAGCCCACTATAGTCTGTCAAAAGCTCTTCGAATCCAGAAACCTCACCGCATAACTTCAAAATTGCTGCTGTACAGGACCATGGTCCTGCCAGTACTCACATATGGATCCGAGACCTGGGTGTTTAGCAAAAGACATTCCGACCTCTTAGCTGCGTTCGAAAGAAAAGGAAGGACGATTCCGGAGACGGTACAATCATGAATTGTACGCAATCTACCTTGAAGCAGATATCGTGACAAAAGTTAAGCTCGGTAGACTCCGGGGGACAGGGCACCTAGCTCGCATGAGCGAAGAGGAACCTGCTCGGAAAGTTCTTTGTGGTACATTCAAAGTTCTTAATGCATTCTTTAAAAGATCGGGTAACCTTAATTTCAGAATTATTTCAAACTTTGACATACGTGTTAATTTTCTAAATCAGGTTTCTATACCAGCTTTCCGTACAACCGCTTTTCGAAAGTTTTATGATGTAGTTTCTTGTCGCATATTTAATAAGCTTCCACACTCCATTAGAGTTCTCACATCTTATAATTTGTTTATAAAACATGTAAAACAATGGCTTCTCTGCTTTGATTTACAGAATATCGAATCATTGTTGAATATTTAATTATACCTGATGTTTTGATGAAATTTTTCAACAATTTTAATCTTCATTGTAAATTTTTCTTGTACTTAATTATGGATTAACAGATGTAGATCTTTCTTTTCTTTATTTTATTATTTATTTATTTTCTTTTTTTTTTTTGGGTCACCCCACCCACTTCATATTTATAATGTTCTTATTATTTGCCTAAAAATAGTGACAATAACTCTATTTTTATTATATAAAAAATAACTTTGTCACTTATATTTCTTTCTATTTTAAATATGTACCTACAAAGTAAATATATATTACATTTTTGTAAATTGGATTTTAAGAAATAAAAAATAATCTAATCTAATCTAATTCTATGGTAGACGACAGCGTGGAGAATTGGCGTAGACCAGGACGCCCGAAGCCTTGGGGTGCGCAACTGGATGGCGTCGGCTCGAGACCGGGATAGGTGGAGAGACTTCATGAAAGAGGCCAGGACCGGAACCCGGTTGTCGAGCCAATGATGATGATGTTAGATTTGAAGATCCCTTAGTAGAAACAGTAAAAGTAGTCCCAAAAAAAATTCTGCCAGTGGATGTTCTCAAAGAATTAACGCTCTGTATCAAGGCTTGAATATCGAGGAACAATATTTTTAGTTTGATAGTCAAATCATCAGCAAAGAGGTATTCCTTACAGTGAACTTCATTGGCTGAACCTTTAGGAACTCCGGAAGAAATTCGTAAAAACTAAGATATATGGTTTCTGAAAATTCTTGAGCAAAATCTCAAGTTTAATTATGTTACAGGGGGGACCCACAATTTTCTGCCAAGGTCGAACTGCTCTGATGACTTGGATGAGAAACGCTTTTAAGAACAAGAGATTTTCTTTCAGGCTGTGTTAATTCCTGCGCAAGAGGCAGTGCCTTTGAAAAATATGTTTTTGTTGGGTTTAAGGTGGCAATGAAACCTAGACCTGAGGCAAAACAGTCTAAATTTTCATTACCATTACTTTAATGATCTACCTATGTATTTGGTTTTGACTTTATTTAAGAAGCATCATTTTGCTATGAAAAACTGAACAATTGAAATAACTTTCACCCCCCATAACTATGAACAAATCCTTCACATCTTCAACCTCAATCCACTGCAAAAATAGATTTATCCATCCACACATTTATGGTAAGACTGGAATATACTCTTATTTTATAGCCACCATAGACATTCTCAGGCTATAATCATCTGTCATCTTATGCACTTTCTCACTGTATCTGTCAACCGAGTGCCAATTCGCTCTGCGCTAATGTCAGTCGCATCTCAAAGCCATCAATCATAATAAAATGCGATTTCCTTTCACAAGTTTTGCACATTCATACAGGCAACAACACTGCACCGTTAGTAAAATGTGATGCATTTGTATACCTACATATGTACATATATGGTACAGATACGATTGTGGTTTTGTGTCACAATCATCATGCTATCCAGATTTCTATAGTGCGATGGAATTGTGGACCGTTGCTGGCTGCCTGGCTCAGATGTGTTTCTTTAGGAATTAGTTCCGTTGTCCGTTGGGAAATTGGCAATTTGACGATGTGTAGATAGATGTGATTAACGATTATTTATCTTTGCCACATCAATTTTGGGAAATTCCTTATAATATAGGCGCTTGAAAGGAGTGGGGCTGTCCAGAAGAAATCTAAAAAATTTCATTTGAAATCGCTTTTGGAAGGCTGCTTTGATACAGGGAAATCAACTTTATCTTGGATTGAGTCCACTTCTACTTTTGTTAGTGTCTCACTAAATCAATAAGAATCGAAGAATCGAATAATATAGCTGGAGCACTTTTGTGAGCTTCAGATTCGAGCTGACTTCGAGCGATTGACTACAATTCTAGATTTAAAATCTAGCTCTAGAATCATCGTTATAACAAGGCCTGTTGTGCATATTCATATATCCCCAGCAGCAAGTGGATATAGGCTCATAAAATTCACTGCTATGAGCGCTTTCCTATATTATCCCCTTTCCTTAAAAAACCATAGCCCACAAGACGTTTTCACTATTTATCTTGACTTTTGAATGCTGAACGTGAATGCTTTATCAATCTTAAAATGTTTGAAAAAAAGCCCTAATCATAAGGCTGATGGTCAACTCATTCCTGACTCCCTCATATTTGATTGTATAAATGTTTTCTGTTGGAATTTTATCCCCTGGCAAAGTATCTTCGATACGCAGCACATATCTATATAGTTATAAATACATATCTATCTAACACTTTTGTGAATCTGAATTTCCAGGAACTCCACAAGTTACTGCTCGGATTTTGTAGATGCAGATGAGTACACATCACTGGCCATAGCAGCAGCAGCAGCAGCAGGTAGAAAAAAAGTTGATACCAGCAAGGCTCCACAATAAATTCTCGAATCGATGAATATTTCATGCGAATGATTTGCTGGATAATTTTATATCCGTTTCAACCCCAAGTTTTTTTTTTTTTGTTTGTTTGGAAAGAGTAACATGGCATCGTTTCCACAAGAGTTTCATCATTGAATAGAAAAAAAATAGAAAACACCCAGAAAAATTTTTGGAAAAAATAGGAAGGTAGTTGTACACATAAAGAATTTCAAGCTTTTTCTCATAGAAAAATCAACTGAATTTATTTCTTAAATTGATTGACAAAGGTTTAATCTTTTACACCTAATGTACGAAATTTGAAGAAAATACGATGCGTAAGGTGTTGTGGAACGCATTTTTCATTCCATGGGAGCATAGAGCACACACATACAGTTGCGGTCAAAAAAATAGCACTGATGTGTAACTTAGTATATTTTGTATGTGGTACATTGAATACTGTTAGCTAGAATTTTTTTTTAATTTTCAATTTTCAAAAAAAAAAAAACGGAAATTTTCCTTTTTTTTTCTCTGAATTGAAGCAGTCAAAATAGCACAGTACAGTAATTCTTATTCTTTATGAAATTTAATAAAACTTAAACAACTTTAGCACCAATGGGCCGTGGAAAACATTGTACGGCTGAACCTATTCAGAAATCTGAAAAATTTTTGGCTCTTCCCATAAAAGGATTAGAAATGCTGTAACATTTACAGAAAAACACGAAAAAACGTGGGCAGAAGCGAATAATATCCCCTCTTATGGTCAAAAGTCTTATCCGACAGACCAAAAAGGAGCCGGTTATGCCAGCTACGCAGCTAAAAGCAGCGCTCAATGTGACAGCAAGCGTGGAAACTGTTCGGATGAGATTGAGGGATAACGGTTTGTATGCCCAGGTTAGAAAGCCTCCAAATGCCGAGCCCCAAATACACATCAAAGATTTATTAAACATGGAAGATCTAGTATACTGATCTGGGGCAGTTTTTCATTTTTAACAGTATGGGAACCATATATTGTATCAAAAGTATTATGGGTAAAAATCTACATACAGTCTTGGCCAAAAGTGTTAGGCACCCTTTATTTTACGCTCTATTCTCTTGGAGAATGAATTGTTCGCGTTGTGTCGTGCAAAATGCCTTAGATCGGTTGCGGAAAACTGGATTTCATCTAAATCGTAAGAAATCCGGCAGGAAAAAGGTAACCACGGTAAGAGAAGATCGGTTTTTAATACGAACCTCTTTACAAAAAAAAAACGTAAAAAAACATCAAATGAGCTAGTTGAGAGAGACATAACACAACGTTGTGGGAAACAAATTTCGGCTAGAAACGTTAGAAGGAGACTCGGAGAAGTTGGATTGAAAGGTTGCAAGGCGAGGAAAAAGCCATGGCTCTCAGAAAAAACATAAAGTTGCGGCTAGAATGGGCAAAAAAATACCAAAACTTTACTGAAGAAGATTGGAGTAACATTTTTTGTGGTAAGATGAATTAAACTTTGAAGTAAGCATTATAATGAAGCTCCGAACTCGGAAAATCCAAAACCAACGGCAAAATTTCCGCAAAATTGACCTCTATTTAGAGCTGTAATGAACTGTGTATATGTAGTTCATTACAGCTCTAAATAGAGGTCAATTTTGCGGAAATCCTGGCGTTAGTTGTGGATTTCTTCTAAATGACTTGGTTCGGTACAGCTGTGAGCACTCCATATTAAGAAACTTTTATTTGTAAAGTTTAAAAAATATCCAGCATGGGGTTTTCGAAACATTGAGTTTTGAAAACAAAATTTTGAAGTTTTTTTTTTTTTAATTCAAAAATTTTTTTTTGGAAAATTTGAATACACAATTCTATTTAAGTTTTTGGGGAGCCTTAACAAAAAAAATTGATCAAAATCGATTGTACCATTTTTGAGAAAATCAAAAACAAAAAAATGGTTCTATGGGGTGTATTCTCAATAACCATTTTCCGGAAATTTTTTTCAACCATTACCTAGCTTTAACTAAATGAAATTTTCTTGTGTTTTTATTTTTTAAATCTGTCGAATAGTTTTTGAAAAAAAAAAAATATTTATAAAATTTCGAAAAAAAAATTCGTATGGCAGGTACCGTTATTTTTAGTCTTATTCTTGATATCTACCAAATTTAAAGAAAATCGGCCGAGCCGTGTAGGCTGTAGTCGAACCGACAGACAGACAGAATTGCGAGACCCAGCGGGTCTTCGCATCATCGTAATGTCAACTTTGATCAAAATCTCGAGTTCGATCTTTTTTACGAATGCATACTTGCCTTATAGTATTTAAAGTTACAAGTAAAAATATATTTCATTTTGAAAAATCGATACCTCAAAAACGGGTTCTTATTTTAATTTTAATTATAGTTTCTTGTATATTCAAAAAAAATTCCAAAAAATGGTACTTAATGGCACCTCCCATAGTTTCTCAAAAACAGTACATGTATGTAGGATGTAGGTACACTAGTAACTGTTTTGATAGTTTGTGTTTGAATAATGGTATGTGTTTAAATTTTCAAAACAAAATGCTTAGATATAAAAATTATAACACATCACCACCATGTTTTTGTCCATACGTTATGCATGAAAAAAAAAGGATGCAAATTGGATAAATCAGAGGCCATCACGGCTCGTAGAGAGCTTTCACCAAGTGACTTACTACTCTCAACGATTTATATGTGAAGGAATGGAGGGGACCTACAAATTTCTGCCGATTCCGAACAGCTAATGAATAGCAGAAAGAAGGGAGACATACTCTAGACACTTCAGTTACCGAACTTACACTCTACGATTTTTTTTTATAAATACCTTTAGTTGAGGGCTTTAAGCAACGATCCCCGAACACGTTAGGCGCTCAAAGAAAATTTATCGTCCCTGAAGTTGTGATGTTATTGAACCAAGGTTCACAAACTTAAGTGTCCGAACGGCTTTAAGATAATGTTGTTTTCAAAACACAAAAACCAACATTGGCAAACACCATTTTCTATTAATGAAATATGTATATAAACCAAATTGTGCTTATTTTTATTTAATATTAAGCTTAAAACATTTTCATATCTGCCTCATGCAAAACTTCGTTTTAGATATGCATATGAGGGCTTAAGCCTTGTGAATTTTGTGCCGATAGAAATATTTCAACTAACGTGAAAAGTTTGGGATATTTTAGGAAAGATATAAAGTTCTCAGAAAGAAAAAGATGGAGCATGTGAAATGTTTGATCGAGGTAATAGAGGAATGCTATTGTAGAAATAATATCATCATGACATTTCCATATTACAATCCCTGAACCGAAACCTTAATCGACAGTCTAGGGACAACGTCAATTCTAAGAATAAAGAAAGACACTTTTTCTGCCGAATAATGTGAACGACTCAAGCCTTGCGTCAACAACCATATCACCGCAGCCTTAGACCTGGAAAGTCCACCATCGACCAAATATTCACATTATGGCTGATCTTTAAAAAAAAATACCAGGAACTTCAAATCGACACCTACCACCTTTTTATCGATTTCAGAATATCTAGCTTAAGCATAACTGATAAACTTGTCCGATTTTGCAGGATGACGATGAAGAACGCACTCTGATCCAACAACGTCGGTATAGATCTCACCGATGCAATTGATGTTAAAAAAGGTTTTAGACAAGTCGAAGCGAACAAGTCATGCGACTTATTCAGCATCGTTCTGGAAAGAATAGTTTAAAACTCCCGAGTCAACACTAGAGGCAAAATCTTTCAAAAGTCCATCCAATTACTCGGATACGCTGACGACATTCACATAATTGGAAGAACAAAGCGAGATGTCAGTGGCGCGTTTGTGAGTATTGAGATGGACGAGAAGAAGATAGGTCTAGCCGTCAATGAGGACAAGACCAAGTCCTCATCTAGAATGACACCCAACACCGACGTCTTTTAACAGAACGTCATCATAGACAGCTTCATATAGCTTTGAGGTGAATAAGAACTATGTCTAACAAGGCCCTCTTCTTCATTCAGACAGCTACACAAGCGCTGAAATCGATCGGAAAATAATTCTTGTCAATCGTTGCTTCCTTGGACTTACATAGAAGGCAATTGAGTAACAAAGTGCTCTCTTTAGCAACTGAAGTGTCCCTTTATAAGACTCTCATCATCCCGGTGCTTGTATATGGTGCAGAGACATGGATCTTGTCAAAAGTGAATGAAAACGTGCTGTACATTGAAATGAAACTGCCCAAGTCGGACGAATTGAAGTCCAACATCTGAGATGGCTGGATCATGCAGATCGAATGAACCCAAATACTCCGGTTCAAAAATTTTTCGAATCTAATTCCGAGGGAGGGCAAAGCAGTACAGGAAGACCGCGACTCGGGTGACGCACACAGCTGAGAGAGGTCCTCAACTTACTTGGTGTCCGAAGCTGCAAACAACTAGCTGGGAACCAAGCTGACTGGCGAAGTTTGGTGGTTGAGCTCCTGTCAAACCACGAACTGTAACCCAACCTTAAGTATGTTGGTAAGTAAAAAGTCGTAATCTGGTATTTTGACATATAAGACGCTTTTTCGAGAAACTTTTCTTTCAAATTATTTCGATCTCGGATCGGAACAATCGATCGATTGAATAGATTAGTTTTTACGGTTAAAATTTCGGGGCCAAAATCATCACTTTCTCAAGTTTTTGAGGACCACAAATTTGAAAATAAATTTTTTTGAGTGCAGGATACAGTTTTCTCTGAAATGTGCAATCCAAAATAAAGCAAATGTGATTCCAATTGATAACGGGTAAAGCTAGCTTCCATACCTTTTTGGTGCTGCTGTGCAACTTTGTAAAATTCCAACAATCCCAAACTATTTTGAAATCCAACAAATGATTTTTGACAATGCCGATGATGATGATGATGTGGATGGCAATGATGATGATGACTACTAGGCTTACGTTTGCCTTCTATCAAACTAGCAAACTATGAAGAGATTTCACTTGTTCTGGCTCTATAGTGATGGTTCGGGTTATTTATAAGGGTGATGACGATAATGATACCTAAGCCTTTTATGCACCATTGAATCATCAAAGCCTTAAAAACAAAATGCAACTCTATACTAGTTGAGTTGTTGTTAAGGCCCTCCTCTGCCATCACATAGTTGATTCCACTTGACTGAATTAAGACTTTATAAATCTATAGACTGGACTCACTCACTCAATATAAATTTGTGTGTGTGTTGTAGACGATAGATGGACTGTTTATGAATGAAATATTGAAATTTTTGTATTTATATCCTTTGATGCAACTAGCTATAGGTGCCTGATCCTTTGAGCAGAAAATGCACACAATTTTGTTTGAATCGCAGCACCCGTTGTTTTGTCTGGATTTTGTCGATTGTTTTTGACACTTTTGAAAAGTTTAAACATATTTGAGAACAGATAAAATCAGAGAAGAGCAAAGTCTTTTATGTAACGTTAAGTTTTAGAAGAGTCAATCGATGTTTTGAAATTTCAAATACAAGCGTTTTTAACGTCTGAAAGGTAACTTTCCCTCTTGGTCTACAATCACAGGCACTGTATACTGTTTCACCCACATCATCTTCATTACATCCCCCACAACAGGTATGAACCAGATAAATTGAATTACGAAAAAAAAAATGTATAATTCAAATCACGTCCCAAACAGCCCCACATAGTCTGTCAAGGGATACGATTTTTGACATACGTCAGTCAAAAACAAAAAAAGCTCCCAAAGAATAATTCCCAACAAGCTCGTCGAAACCAGACAGGATTCTATTAATATCCGCTTGCGTAATTACCACTCATTCGCAACCAGGAAAAAAATATTATATACATCAGCGTCCAGGACACGACATTATTTCCGCCTTTTTTGCTTGCACCCTCCTCTTGGCCCTCCAACAACGTCTATTCGTCAATTTGACATGAATGACAACTTTGACTTATTCATTTATTCCCTTCTTCGTTTTTTGGTATTTTCGGTTGCTCCTTCGGCTACAGGATTCTGTTCATGTAGAAAATGTTTGTACCCGCCACAACCCTGTCAATCATTTCACAGAAAATCTTGAAAAAATCACTCACGTAATAATACACCCTTCGCGGAATGTCTCGTCTAGAGGGAGGGATGGATGGATGACGGTAATTCTGCACTCGCACAGAATGAAGGATAAGCCGTGTTGTTGTTTGGCACAGCAAGACGTTTTCAAAGTTCGCGTTGGTTCAGGACCAGAACGTCACAAGAAATCACTGAACGTTCTGTTTACCCAAGAAAATGTGTCATCACAAATCAAAACCGAAATTGTGTGCATCTTTTTCGCTCGGTCAATTTTGATTAAACATTTACATCATTTAACGCCGACACTCTATCAACTGGAAAAATAATACCAAAAACCCCAAAAAACAGTAGCCAAAGTTAGAGGCATCTCCGTGTTCGATGATCAAGTCCGGTAGCGGTGTCGTTTGACGCCTTCACTCTTAATTCGCCCTATGGGCAAACTTGTGGGCTCCAATTAATTTTTGTGCGGGAATATTTATGTATGATTTTGGGTTTTGGCCAAGTCAATAGATTTCGTGTGTTTTTTTTTATTTTTTGTCCCAACTCAAAGAAATAACTTCATAACATTTGACAAACGGGTATCATGTTACGGCTGCCGAGTGGAGTGCCGGTGGCGGTTGAAGGACTACTGCCGATAGGTTTCCTACCTAAAACATGTCTCATTCGGGGGCCTACCTGTGCTGGTGATGTGGTGATGCTGATGCGAATGGTGATGGTGATGATAATGATTGTGGTGGCTTATTCGTTGCCCATAATTTGTGGCAAGTTGAATACGTGTGTGCTACTAACCGCAAATCTAATCGTTAAGGACAGATTTTCGACTGAGACAAGAAGAGATCAGCTTTCAAACAAAACAACTTTGCCAATGTGTCAGTTGAAATTTTGGTTTGAATCGAATTCAAGATGACAGGATCAAAGGTGAAATAGTTTTTTCGTTTCTTTTTTTTGTTTTTTTGGAGTTAGTGTATGATTTTAGCTTGGTGACAAATTTTGCTTTTTTTTAATAAATCGTGACGACACTTTGCATTGACAATGGCAGGAAGTTGTAAGGTTAAGCTATCTATACGATTAATGGAGCAACCGACTTCTGTGCATCAGACGGAGGGAATTGTAAGTCCAGGAGAACTCAGAGGTAATATATAGAGTTACAATGCGAACAGTAATGGTCACATTCTTTATGACTTTTCACCTGCTTCGCCCTCTTATTCTTCTTCAAAAATCCAATCGGTTAATCGAACTTCTCATGGGTGTTAGGTGGGCTGGTGTCTGTGTGTGAATATGAATCTTTCTGTTACATCATATTTAGTATTAATAGGTTAAGTCAGGTTGAAGTGGCCTTCGGCTGACAAATCCGACACACTTAGAATAACTGTTAGTCTGTTGCTAGCTCCTAATAAAGCGTGAAAAACTGGCTATTTCTATATTTTCCAGATCACTTGGATCATTGTTGTAGAAGTTTCCCAAATGGAGTCTTCTTCTTTGGAACAGAGCAGGATATGTACATAGAAGTTGGTTGATTGTTTCTTCCTCCTCATCTTAATCAGTTTAGGTAGAAATCGTTTGAGTAGAAGCCAAATGGCGCTGCAAATAGGCAATGTTGTTCTAATAGTGTCCAATGGAGCGGAGAGGGTAGAGCAAACAACACCGCTTATACAGAGACAGGTTCATCGTTGGACCTTACATACTTAGTTTATCGCAATGTATCGCTTTATTTAGAGCGGTCCACTATATATTGACACACCATAAATTAGAATAGGTCTTATTACTAAGCAATGGGTCTTCGAAGACCCTTTTTGAATCTTTCTTGTATGTTGGATTTCCAGCTTAACTTCTTATTCTTTTTTTATATATATAGTTTAGCGCACACTAAAGGGATTACGACTATACCCTTAAAATGTCTGAGTACAGTGCCAGCGTTTAGGGAAAATGGAGATTATTTAAAAGGATGAACATTGGTTTTGATTTTTTTAATATCATAATGGGAGAGCAACTTGGAGTCACATTCGTGAAGTACGGCTAAAGAAACAAACTCTGCATTTAACAGTTAGTATAAATGGTTCACAGAAATTTGATTAAATTGGGACATGCTATTGCGTCCCATTATTGAAGAACTATAGTATGACTCTAGTTTTAGAATTTAAATAGAAGACCAGAGAATTAGAAAGACCAGTGGCTTAATCAATGGTGAGTGCTTCATCTAACACGCGGAAGAGCTAAAAATTAAAGCCTTTAGAAGATTCCCGAAATTTCATGTTCTAATGGTAGTTGAAGGACCAAACAAAATGGAAATAAATCCAACAAATACAAATTTTCCAAGCTTAACATTTCTTCATTTACCACACCAAAATAAAAATAAATTGAAAGTTTTTTTGCGACCTTTAGTCCAAATGCGTTTCGCCCAGGTACGACAGTTGGGCTCATCAGTTAGATGCTGCCGTACCCTTCTAAGACGCAAAATATTAGTCGATGGTTATCAACGCAATATAAAATTTACAGCAAAAAAACTTTCAATTGATTTAATCAATACAGTCCACAAAAACAAAAACAAAAACTTATATTTTTTCCAAAATAAAAATATTTCACAAACATTTCTGACATTTTTTTTTAACAAACAGAAAACGTTTCGAAAACGTATTTTAAACAATGTTTCTGAAATGGTTCGTTAGAGTGGCCACATCTAAAAGTCTAGACGAAAAGTACCAAAATGTTTCCGTTTAATTTTCTCCGAAACTAAATATTATATTAAAAGTCAATAGAAAAAAGCTGACTTCAAACGGAACAGTAACATAAACAGATCAACAAGGAAGTGAATTATCAAACATGATGGAAGTTCCAACAGAAAAATGTCCAAGATCATAATGTATGAGTATTGACAGTTTTCTAACATACGAGTCACACTATATAATCGAAGAGAGACTGCCTAGGCTTACTTCCATAGCTGGCCGACACTTTCATCATATACATTATGTTAAATTTATATATTCAAAAATTACAAATCAGTGGCTTCAAGTTCGACGATATCCGAAAATATTCAAAAATGTGAACTTTAAATAAAAAAACCTTAATAAAAAGTTAAGCTAGATACTTGCGAGATATTAAAAATTTAAATATGTAGAAATGAAAGATCGTCATAAGGCAAGGGATTCTAGAGATAGTAATTCAACAGAGCATTTAGAAATCGTTCCTAAAAACCAAACTTCCATTCCATAAGAGACAACTATGCGCAATGGAGGTATTGAAACCGTGGTGGTATTGAAATTGCTTCTTGTGCTTTCTAGTACCTTAAAACATTTCCGACCCTCTAAAATATCTAATTCTTTACAAGAGTATCACCCTTATTCCGATAGTCGTTTTAATAAAACGCCTTTAAAACGAGAAGGCTCCAGAGACCACATTTTGGTGTTTAAATAATACGAAAAGGGCAGCGTTCTCTACGTTCTTCACTTTTCTAAGCATTATAATGATAGTCGTTTCAATAAAATTCCAATTTTCATTTCTAGAGCCTTGTCGTTTTACTGGCGTTTTAGAAAAACGACTATCGGAATAAGGGTGATCACAGAGCTAAAAATAAAGCGTCAGCCGTAAAGATTCATCAAAAGGATTGGTACCAGTTGGTAAGATCTATGGGGAAAAAACATTTATTATTTACGAAATGCACGGTCTTTCCTGACTGTGCTTAAAATCTAAAAAGAATAACTTATTTATTGCAAAATACATTCAGAAATAAGAAAAATGTATTTGGTAAAATACAAAATCGAAAAAATTAAGCGTAAATTTAAGAGTAAATTTTTTTTATCAAACTTCTACGTGCCGTTTTCGAGGAGAATGCTATTTTCAAAAAAAAAAAAACTAGGAAATACATACGTTTCGAAATATAAATTGAATTTTCAAAACAAACAAAATTTAATTCACTGTAATATGTTATACTCACCCATATTCTGAAACTCGTATATGACTCATATACGACTACAGGTATGAACAGTCGTATGTGATTTTTTTCGTTTCCCAATATTAGTACAAGTGAAGTCGGATGTTCGACTCCTGGAATAACAACATACGACTGTAGTCGAATATCAGTCATAAATACGAGTATCAGAATATGGGTGACTGCTGAAATTATTAGGGAGCTTTTGCATACAAAAATTGTTCAAAAGCAGTTGTACCGTTTTTGAGAAAATCGAAAACGAAAGAAATAGTTCTATAGAGTTATCATCAGTAGCCATTTTTCAGAAAATTTGTATTCAATTGTATACTGTATTTTATTTTACTAAATGAAATGTGAAGTTGCTTAAAAAAAAAACACTGTGGAATAATTTTTTAGAAAAACAATATATTTTCTTAAACTTCGACAAAATTGGAATAGCAAGTGCCATTATTTTTGGTTTTAAAAAAAAGAAAGCCCTATGGGGAGAAATTCAAAAATGATATGTACCAAATTGAAAGAAAATTGGTCGAGCCATTTAGAATTTAGACTGCGAGAACACAATTTTTGTCTTGTCCATCGCCGTAATTTCAAGTCTAATCAAAATCTCGAGATCGATTTGTTTTACAAATGCATAACTTGCCATATTGAACCTACACGCGAGTAAAAAAGTTGTATCAGCCGTGTTTTTTGAAAGAGTGAATGGCCAAGTTAGCAAAATTTTACATGCAAAACAATAAAAACATCAAGAGTGAATATAATTTGGTCAGCAATCAGATTGAATATAGAATGAATAAAAATTTTTGATATATTGAGATGTAGATGGCGCTTAAATCGAGTTCAGAAAAACATTTGCTTGGTACTGGGATGTGTGCTGGAATGCATCTTTTTTTCTCAGAGATTTTTTTTATGTCAAGACATTTGGAAATAAAGCTTCATGTCTATTTTGTAAAAGACGTACAAAAAATCTCAAATGTCAATTGATTGAAAAACTTAAACTGAAAAATCTTAATTTTTCACCGAAAAATCGAAATTTTTTGTTTTTTTTTGTTTAGGAAAATTGCGATAGTATTAGGGCTTTTGGAAAGCATCTAGAAAGAAATACTCTAAGTAGGTCAAAATATAGTATATTACCCATCAACCAAGTCATAAACTGTCAAATTCCATTGGAGGATTGCTGAGATCTTGATGGATTAAAAAACATCTACAAAACATCTGATTTTTTTTTAACGAAAAATTGATTATTTTGCTCAATGAAATAGTAATTTAGGGGCTGGCAAGGATATGGAAAAAAATATTCTAAATACGTCAAAATAAATTTGAAATTACTCTAAAATTCGTGTCAAACATTGAGATTAAAAGAGATTGAATACAAAAGTGACTATAATCGTTTTTTTTTCGATTTTCTTTACTGAGTGGCTATGAATTTTCCATAAAAAACGGCTATTATAATTTCATTACCAGCAAAAAAATATCAAAACTCTAACATCATAATTAACAACATTAGAAAATAACCTTAAGAGACAACTTGCCCTTGCATCTCCTATAATAGACTAGACATTGATTTATCAACAAATCCAACCTTACCTACCAATTTTTACTCCCACTCTACTTTCCACCTCACCTTACCACTATTATAATGTAAACGTTTTGTTTTTCCGTTTCGCAAAAAATCGATCTTGAAAATTTTGATCAACAATTCCAAGAAGTCTTACTCCTACTACAAAAGGTCCGCCAGCAAACCTTCGCAATCAAGGCATATATATATGTACATATATAAATCAAATTAATGTGCTTCCGTTAGATTTCTAAAAATCAAATTTTTGAAGCAGGAGAATGTTTTGTAGGGAATTTTCTGGAAGGCGTGAACATATCAGAACTTTGAGTTGTAGATCGGGACATTTGGAATCATTATTTTCCTAAATGAATGGCATTGGTCTGCAACCGAATTATGTGGACATACATACTTCTCATCTCTTTAGTAAAACTCAATTGGTTTTGGAAAAAAGTTCTTCTACAAATTCTAACAGTTTCATATTAATATCATTTATTTTAATTTAATATGACTTAATATAATTATTAAATCTCACTAGAAGAAAAAATAGGAAAAAACCAAAACCACGCTCAAATCTGGAACCACATGTTCCAATTTATTCCACTTTAAGCACGAACTTCCATAGGCCTATTCCAATGATTTCCCTATTAATTCCTTGCAAAGCAAATAAAAAAAAAAAAAAACAACAACAACAACAAAAATCTAATCCACCCAGGTATCAGCACCTGAAAACCTAAATCCCCAAAACACCTAACACTTTAAGTGGAATCAGTTAAAAAAAAGAAATCTCCGTAACTCGATACATATCCCGAACCACCAGACACGAAAAAAAAATAAAATACCATTTCACTCTAAACCTATTAACCTCGTTGCCACCATCGCACTCGGGTATAACATCGAAATGTGACCTTCAAAAATGCGCTCTACACGGTTCTACACAGCCAAAGCCACCCCTCGTGTCCCGTCCCGAGGTGTCTGAAAGCGCAGAGGCATATTTAATTCAAACACTATGAACGTTTCCTCGTTTTAAACCACCCTATACCCATACCCCGAGTATTTTGCCTCCAATTCGATTTGTATGCTTTATTGTCCTCTCCCTAACGGTACATATACCCTATAAGCAATTTCGCATGTTTACATCTATTCTCGTGCAGCACAAGTGTTCCTCCTGGAAAAAAAAGAAGAAAAACGAGGGAAAATCAAGTTTGAAAAACGGAAAAGAGGGCTTTTCCAGAATTCAGGAGTTTTTTTTTTTTTTTTTTTTTTTTTGTTGCTATTGCTGCTCGCCCAGTGTGCTAGACAGTGTCGAGAGCTTGTAGTTAAGAGAGGTAGGTTAGAGTGAGGGTGGCAAATCCTAAAATCAACAAGTTGTTATCATTTGTAAGCGGTGAACTCTCCACAATCCGGGCGTTTGGTTTTTTTTTTTTTTTTTGTAAATCGTGAAAAAAGTGGTTTGTATTTTTTTTTCTTTTATCAAGCTGCTCCTGCTACTCTTTCTTGATCCCCATTTAGGTGGGGTCGCCCGCTACCACCCATTGTTTGGGTATACGAACAGATGAGGGGGTGTTTAAGGTTTTGATGTTTTTTTTTTAAGAACTTTTTCATGTCCTTGTTTTTTCCCGATATCAATTTGTATGGAAGTGAGGTTTTTTTTATCCAAACACAGCATTATTAGGTTATTCAAGGTTCTTTTCAAAGAAGACTCGAAGAGACTTTTGCTCCGGTCTTAAAGACTGCATGATATATCAATATCATAAGTCATCATAAGGCAACAACTGTTAGAAGAAGATGATTTATTGTATGGACTGGTTTAAATATTGACTTAGTAATAGGCTCAATTTGTCAGTTTTTATTGTTTAGAAATTTAGGTATGCTAAGAGCTAGAAGTCGCATAAGAAGAAGCCAAAATGTTCAAAGGGAGCATTCTATTCTAAGAAATTCGGTGATGGAAAACATGTGTACATAGTAGTTTCGAAATCTATGGTAGGGAGGTAATAGATAGGTCGAAATAGGGGTCAAAAGCAAACAAGGGCAACGACCTATTTAGTTATGGATCATAACCTTTAAGTAAAATAAGGCTGCAAACAACCAGGATTTACAATTCTTAAATATTCCTGTGTGCTTGATACCAGAAATGGAGTGGACCTAAAATTTTCTGCCGAGTCCAAACAGCTGAGATGAGCAGAACTTTTCATGACAAAAGATACTCTTGGGGGATTTGTCACTTCTTCACAAGAGGGAGAACCATGAAAAGATTTTTGCAGTGGATGAGAATCGAATATAAGACCCTTTGCATGACAGGCCAACTCACTTACAATTATACTAAGGTGTACTAATCACTACTTTGCGGAGCAAAAAAAGAATGATTTTCGAGAACCTTTGAAACATGCACAAGCATATCAAAACTTGAGCTTTAAATTTGCATTTACAGAAATGAAGACAATTTGCTGGCTGATACAAAGGCTCAGATATGCAAGCTTGAATGCAAGACAATCTAGCAAGGCTCATCTCCATATAATATGAAAGATCACCGGTGACAAAAGTATCTTTGAGGTGAAGAATGTCATTGGATCAATTCAACAAGTATTATGAAGCTAAAACTTAATGTTTTGTGGAAGGAAGCCAAGATTTGACAATTATCATCTCATTCAACATTGCATCGCTACCTGTCAAAATTCATACTCTGCCTAGAAAAGTCAGTATACTGATTGGTACCCTAGAATGGAATGAAAGCAATTGGCTCATCTGATAATGGACCTTCTTGAATTTCTATGAAATCGACCCGAGAACATAGACCATATAACATACCGAAGTTGACCCTAGATCCAAGAAGCAAGACAACGTCAGAGAAAATGACAGATTGTATCTATTTTTTTTAACTCCAAAACTCCTATTGGTATGCATAAGATCAGAATATAGTCCCACAAGTAGACAATAAAATCGATAATTCGATAATTCGTTGGGTTATGTGCATGTTAAAGAACAGCCAAATTAACTTGGAACAGATGAGAGTATCCACATCCACAGGCACCCAACAGGGGTGCTTTATGAACACAATCCTCATTAATCTGAAACATTGTGGAGTAAAGGTAGTAGCCTATGCTGACGATCTTGGGTTATTAGCGACAGGTAAATTCTTACCCACTATCAGCCAACAGATCGAATTCATCCTTTCTAAGGTTAGCAGATGGACTAGAAAGTGTGGCCTGATGCTTAACCCGTCAAAAACAGAATTAGTCCTTTTTACAAATAAGAGGAAAATACCAAGCTTCAGAATACCTTCAATTGAAAGCACCCCGCTGAAGATTTTAGATCATGCAAAGTATCTTGGTGTGATTCTAGATAGGAAATTAAACTGGAGTCTTAACACTAAAGAAAGAGCGAAAAAAGGAATGATTGCATTGGGAAATCCTGGGGACCTAGCCCAAAAATTATCAGATATCAGAAATTATCAGCCCAAAAATTATATTGTAATTTGGTATGGTGGAAAGCAACGAAAAAAAGCACGAACCTCAAAACTCTGACAAAAGTACAGAGACTTGCGTGCATTGGAATTACGGGTACCATGAAATCCACACCAACTGCAGGGTTAGAGGCGATACTCAACCTGATACGCCTAGACCTTTTCGTACAAGAATCCGCAGCATATAGCACCTCAAGGCTAAGCCAGACTAATACCTGGAAAAACAGTGCAATAGGACATGCTCAAATTCTTCAGAAATATTTGGGTGATAGTATCATTACAAATTATACAACACCCGAACTTGACTTTTATAAACCATTATAAACTGCCTTTCCAAGCAGAGAATGGCTGAACAACCAACCCTACGCCAGTGAATTAGCAATAGCAATCTATACTGATGGCTCCAAAATGGACACAGGTATTGGTGCAGGCTTTTTTCAGAACCTCTTGAGCTAAACAACTCACTTAGGCTCCTAGATCATAGCAGTGCCTTCCAAGCGGAGGTCCTGGCAGTGACAACAGCTGCTAAACAGGTATCAATGATGGCGATACCACGGGCTGATATCACCTTTTACATTGACAGCCAATCAGCAATAAAAGCGATTTCTGCCACTGTGATAAAATCGAAGCTTGTCTCTTGCTGTCGCTAATAGCTTAAGGTTTTTGGCACGCAGCACAATATTAGACATACCAGGTAATGAAAATGCCCATGAGTTGGCAAGACAGGGATCAGCGCTTGACGCTAGTCAAGCAGGTGGAGTCTACTTGACACCTGTGATACTACTAGGAAAGTATGGCCTTGCTTTAACAAGCAGAGGACTGACAAAATTATGTAAGAAGTCCCTTCGCTGTCTTACGAGCATAATCACCGGCCACAATTTACTGAAATATCATAAATTTAAAATGAAACTAAGTACAGATGACCTATGTAGAGGATGTGGTGATGAAGAGGTACATGAAGACACATCATCTCTGTCATTGCCCTTCACCATGCCACCAGAGAAGGAAATGGCCTGGTAGTTACTTATTTGACAATCTAGAAGAACTTTCTAATATTTCAGGAATTCACATATTGGGCTTCTTCAATGCCTCAAAATGGCTCGACTGATTAACATAGATTTTTATCTAGTTACACTCACGGGTAACACAATGGATCTACATTGATCTAAGTGTGACGATAGCGACATCAATTGTCAGCCCAACAACCTAACCTAATGTGTTTCCGCTTGATCCCTAGCTCTAATGATGCGTGCCTAGTGCACCACGAAGACCTCCTTCTACTTCGTCACGATATCAAAAATGAGGGTTGACTTAATCATTCGAATCTTCTGAAGTAGCGTTCAATACTTTAGATGTTGATGCGTCTATGTTCGTGCGTTCTACATGACCAAATCGCACCTCAAAATTTAAGCTCAAACATATCAAGAGATCTTTCATCCGACGCGGTTAGGGAACATGTTTCTGAACCATAGAGGTCAACCGGTATGATGAATGTCTTAGGCAGTGTCCCGTTTTTTGTATTTCGTAATAGGACCTTATTACTCAATTACTTTCAAAGTCCAAAGCAACGGCGATTAGAAAGAGTGATTCTAAGTTGCATTTCCAGACTGATGGTCTTTGCCCAAATTAACAAATTCCTTGACAAACCTATAAGTGATAGGTATCTATAAATAGTCACATTCTGGACAAGCCTCGAAGGTACCTAACTTTTGTTAATGAAATCGTAGTACATCTTCTTACTGGTTTACTTCTGACTCCAAGCTGGCGAAAGCACCAGTAACTCACACCAGTAAGATCGCTTTCCTTCTATCACTTCGACATCCTCAGCCAACTTATACCGTAGATTTAAAGATAGTGTCTGATATATTACCTTCTCAATATTGAAGCAGCTGCATATTAGAGTGTTAATTTTTCATACACCCTGGGGCCTATTACACCATCTTTCAAAATTATGATTACAAGCATTTTTTTAACAATTTTTTTAAAAAATCTAGTTTTTTTCATATATTATTTTTTTAAATCACAAATTTGTACTTGTAATTTGTAGTTGGTGCAATAGGCCCCTGGTCGTTTTAAAGATTTCAGTAGAATTCCTTTCAATTTTGACGGATCAGTGGGCCTTCCCCAACGCCATCCTGATAGGACTTATCAGTTTATCAAGGACATTGAAGCTTAAGAAGGCTTTACCTGAGCTTAAAATTCAAAATTTTTTCAGAAAAAATGTACAACATTTTGGAAAGCAGAACTAGGAATGAAATTGTTCGAGATCAGAATTAAAAAATTTTCGAAAGGAAGCTTATTATAATACAAGTTTTGAAAAATATTTTACATTTTTTCGTAAACTGAATTTTTGAGTTTTCAGTACTTTATGTACATGTGAAATAGAATTATTGCTCCGAGGAAGTTCGAAAAGATGCGAAATCTTCAATACGTATTATTTAGAAATAATTTTTAAAAACCAGCATTTTCTCCTTAAATTTTAAAATTTCATTAATTTACAAGAAGAGATTTTGATCATTGAAAATTCTTAGAAAAAAATGGTATGCAATTTTTGAATATGTGTCTTTAGAAAATCAGTGATTATTTTGACATTAAGAAATGTCTTACAACACCACTCTCAAATCAATTGTCCCTTGATTCTTTTTTTCAAAAACTTTCAACAAATGTATGTATATCCTCATCCTCAAACTATATCGTTGCCAAAAATTTGTTCAAAAGGAAATTCAAAAGTACCTACCTACCTGCCTGTCTGCGACACCTGCACCAAGGATTTGCCGTCAAGTCAATCACAACCAACTAACTGTTACTATAACTGTATGTATACCAGACGACGAAAAATTGTCACGAATTGAAAGATGGATTCTTGAAGGACCTGCAGTTAGTTTTACTTATACCTTGTTCCGACTTATCAAAGACAAAAAGAAACCTTAAAATCCCAACTTCATCATCACTCCAAAAACGAACGAAACAAAGACTTATATTGCAACTTTTCAATTTTGCTCAACTATAGCCCTTTTCACGTCAAACAGTAGGTTTACTTGAGCAAAGAAGCCAACAGAGATGAAGTTTTTTTTTTTGTCAAAAATAAAAAAAAAAGAAAAAAACTTAACGAATCCTTGCTGTCGTCTTTATATCCTTTGTAGCCCAAAGAATTACCGGAATTTGTCATTATAAATTATGGCGTCTATACACAGTTGGTTTCCTTTCTGTCCAAAAAAAAAAAAAAATAAAACAAGTTAATTTTTGTTGGTGTGTGTATGAGTGTATGGTTGTGTGTAAGTATTCCTTTTCAGATCCTGACCAGGAACACCAACGAATTTCTTTACCATACCAATTCCCAAGACCATAAGTATCCCACAACAACCCACCCAATACAACAACACTCCCTTTCTCGCATTCTCTGACGGACAGACAGACACTTCAGTATAAATAATAATTGAGTCGAACTTTTTGACAGGCTGGACCCAAAAACCAAGAAGGTACCAAACCAAACTATATGGACAACGACACCCTTCCTTCACATAGGATAGAGAATGGACAAATGCTTAGGGTAGAAAAAAAAATTTAAAGTTTTCCATCTGCAAAATTTCACCGGAAGTCCTTTTTCGAGAGGTGGCTAGATGTGTCTTGGTGTCTCCAAACGTCAAGTCAAACGTCTTTTGTCACTCTCACCGCCGCCGCCGCTGCCGCCGGCCGACAGGCCGATGTCCCCTTATTATATTGAGAGAAGATTGAGTACGTAAGCAGGACCAAAGGATGTCATTTCTGTAGGTTACAGATATGTATATTTTTTTGCAGGGGCGCATTAGCAACCAATTAGGAGCCTACTTGTCTTTTTTTTAGATTTTAATGCAAGTATTAAAAAGAAAATACCAAAAATTTTAAACAGGATTTTTATAGACACTTCGCATCAGTAAGCACGCAATTTTGAATATTGCACAGTAAATATGTGGCTTACACAGTTCAACTGATGATTCAAAGTATGCTCTTCGAAATCTTCAGATGACTTGTGAAGACCATTGTCAATTGTATCAAAGTTTTTCATTTAGCTAACGAATTTAACGTTGAGTCAACGAAAAGTCAGTCTATTTTTAATTTCAATTAAGATTTTTTTAAATTTTCAAACCCCCAACAAACTCAACCCATTTTTCAAAATCAAAATTCCAAAATTTGGTCCTAGTAAAAAGTCAGAAAAATTTCATTCTTTCAAAGCTTCAATGTAAGTTGAAGATTTTTGTCTAATAAATCACTTTAAATAGGTATAATCTGTTATCCATGATATACCCTCTCTTACCCTTTTTTATACGGAAAATTCAAAAGCTGTTGAAATATCTACTTCTATTCAAAAAAAAAGTCTTAATTTGTTCATTTTCCAAAAATGTAATTTTTTGGGTAAATACTCTCAATTTTTTATTATTTGTAAAACTGCTCTCTTTTGTACTAGGGTTCTTCTAAATTCGTCCAACATAACGAGTGTTTTTAGGGTAAATTCCAAAAATTCAAAATCTGATTCAAAGTCCACATTTTTTAAAAATCCAAATCCCGATTTTTTAAAACATCTTTTAATTTTTCTAAAAAAAAGTGTTTTAGGGTAAGAATTTAAAAAATCTGAAAATTGTTCCGTGTTGTTCTAGAACTCATTTTACTAGTTTCAACAAAAAAGTGTTTTGGGTTTAAAATTTACAATACTTTCAGAAATGCAAAAAAAAATGTTCCAAATTGTTCATTTTTCAAAAATCCGAAGATTGTTTCCGTTTGTTCTAGAACTCTTCAAAATAAATCCAACGAAAAGTGTTTTTAGGACGAAGGTCTCCCCAATCCCCACTCTGAATTTTTGTAATTTGAAAAATTCAAAAATTGTTTCAAATCATTCATTTTGTTAAAAATCCGAAAATTGGCTTCGAATTTTCTATGGTCTCTCTAAGTTGCTCCTAAATATAGTAGGCTTTTAGGGTTCACACTCAGCTTTATAGTGATTCAAAGAAATTCAAATTGTTTTTTGCAAAGTTGTTCATTTATAAAAAAAAAAAAAATCCGAAAATTGCTCCATGTTTTTTTAGGGCTTCTCTGAATTTAGTTTGTAAGAACCAAAAATTATTCCCAGTTGTTTTAGAGGGACCCTATATTTGATCACCAAATAAATTGGATAACAATAAATTATGGACTTAAAATAATATTAAGACTTTAGATTATTTTCAAAAAGGGTTCTGGGGACTAGTAGTTTTTTTTTAAATTTCTTTTTTACACTAAAAACCAATTTTAAGAAACGAAGGCTAGGACACCTTAGAGGAGGTCTAGAACAAACAAATTTTCTTTTTTTGAATTTTTGTAGGAAGTTTTTTTTTTAGTTTTATTCCATTCAGTATAGATACATACATACATATATAAGAACCCATAGATTTGTTTTTCCTAATTTTTGAACTTTTAGTTTTTTGTTGCTTTAAGTCCTCAAAAGGTAAAAAATTTGAAAACATGTTGACAAATTTTTTTCGAAAGTTGGACATAAATTTTTAACATAGAAGTAAAAAACGTGCAAAAATATATATTTTCGAAGAACGTGACTTAGTCGAAAACGGTTTGGTTGCTTCAAAAACTCGCAATCTGTACTAATTTAAAAAAAAATTCAAAAATTTGTAGCAAACAAATAATAGTAAATATCAAAATATCATGTTGAAATACATACATATTTGGGGGAAGAACATGAGTCACAAGTTACTCAAAGCCTAAGGTAATAATTTTTTAAAAAACCCCATTTCCCACTTTTATTATTCATTCAAATCGTAATTTAGGTTCCAATAGTTTTAATGGCAAATTTGAGCAGATAGATGGGGATGAAAATTTATGAAGCTTACCAAATCTCTTGCTAACGTTCAAGACAACAATTTAAACTTGAAGATTTCGTTCCAAGGCCGTTAGAACCCTAAGATACTGACCCGTTTAAGTTTTCAAATTTCGTGTTCCTTGTTGATGTCATCTGTCGAAAATTTTACTTCCATTTCGTATTTTAATACCTAAACATACATACATTGTATATTAACTGCATTTCCATGTAGGGATACATAAAGTACAGAATCGAAGGGTTCATGTCATTGTCATCTTGGTGCTTTCATCCTTCTCAAGCTCATCGTCGTCGTCGTCGTCGTCTTCGTAGTGTAGTTGCTGTCGATGTCAGAAGTAACTGTGAGTGATGTACTAAGAATTTTCGATCCATATACCAAGAGACAGAGAAAGAGATAGAAGACATAAGACAGAAGATGCCTTCCCGGGACATACGTTCGATTGAAAGGATAAGAAAAAGATGGTCGAAATATAAGTTTAACAAAACCTTAAAAAAAAAACACACAGCTGATAGAAGAACATGGCGATTTTCGTATTGTTCGTTGTTGGGGTTTTTACTGCAGCTTAAGATTAGAAATTCACAACTTCCTTTGATCCTGAGCCTTATATACAGCTTCGTATGTATTGTAAGAGAGCAATGTATTGTGTCAATGCACAGGACGACAATGTGCCATAAAAGTTTATCTTCTTTCTTAGTTGTCGTCTTCAAACTGTTCCTTTGGCCTTCATAAAAGGAAGATAGTTGTAGTGGTAGTGAATTGTGGTGGCTGAGTTGTCCAAGGGATACATGGTGACAGACAAACTTGTCTGTCTATCTGTCTGTCCGTCCGTTGTTTCTCTGAATGAATGAATGGCATCAAGCAATCGGTACATATACCTATCTGTATAGAATGCTCAATGAATAGTATTTGCAGTGGATTATATCGGATATTCTTCACACATAGCCACCAAAAGAAACCCAGAAAGAAAGGACCTCTGTCGTATATCTTGGCTCCAAAAATTTGATGACGCTGCACTTTGGGGGATATTTTTTTTTGTTTTTTTTTGTTTGGTGTATTCCCCTGATGCAACTGGAATTGAAAATCCAAGAGAGAAAAGTTGAAAACTGTTAAAGAAGCCATCAATCTCGAAGTTGTCCTTGTCATTTCTTTGAAAGAAAAGAAGATGATAATGTGGTATTTTTTTTCTTTTCTTTTTTGTTCTGGATTATACTTACTGTCATCCGTAAGGTTACAATTAAATATTTTGAAATTTGTCCTCAGAATTAAGACTTATGAGGAATATCTTATTCGTATACACCTTTAATATTATTTAAACTCCAAGAAACTCTTGATAGAGATAGAGAATGATACCCAGTTCCAAAAACATCCATCCACATCTACCGGAAGTTAATTTAATTTATCCAGGTGGGCGCCCAACTCAAGTCTCGATTCATCAGAATTGTGACAAAACATCCCACCACCACACCAGGTAGGTAATTTATTAAATTTCTACCATGACACACATACATCAACTCCAACCGAAAATGTCCAACTCACGATTCACCGATTCAAACGAACTTTAAGTACCAAATCATCCAAATGAAATACGATGTCAAAAGTCACACTTATCCTGCACCATATACAAGTGTCAAAACCAAAGAATGGCACACTAATAGGAGTCGATCTGTGTGTGACTATAATATCTTCCTTGTGCTTGGAAAGCATTGTGGCGGTGGCTGCGGCGGCGCGCGACGCTCGGCCTCCATAGCCATAGGTACCGCAACAAAGTACAGGCCGACATAAAAAAGACACCCTCAACTACCAGTAAATTATTTGTCCACCCACACGTCGCGTCGTCTTAATCCCGACCTCATAGTGTCTCATATCGCTCTTCATCCATCTGCGCAACAAGTTGCCTCTAGTAAAACTTATTCGATGGTGCGCGCCACATAGTGGGTTATTTAAACCAAGAAATAGGAAAAAGAATAGTTTAACCAAAATATTTGACCAAATTCCTGTACGGGTTTTCCGATTCAATCGGGATTGAACAGTTCAATTTTCTTTGACCAAAAAAAATTACAAGCCAAAAGAAAACTACTTTTACGTTATTTTCCGAATATTTAGATTGTGATGTACCACATTTTCCTGTGACCAAAATTCTCTAATTTGTTTGTACCAAATTTTGTAAGAATTTATTCTATGACAAAATTCTACGAATGAAACGAAAATTTTTCTGTCCAAAATGATATGGTATCTTCTAAATATTTCAAAGAAACCGAATTTGATTTGCGGAATTTAGAACTTTTTTCTGTTCTAAATTTCAAAAGAATTTGAGCGATTGGAAAGAAAACTATTTAGTCTAAAATTGTGTGTCATTTTCTGAATATCTTAAAGAACTGAATTTTGTACTGTACTAAATTGTTCTGTGACCAAAAAAGTCAGTTAAATTTTCCACGAACAAAAAAACTGCAAGCCTATTCAAAAATATTTAGTCTAAAACTTTGTTATTTTCTGAATATTTAGATTGTGATGTACCAAATTTTTCTGTGACCAAAAGTATTCAATTTTTTACTCCAAAATTATATCTTATCTCCTTAATATTTCAATGAAACAGAATTTTATTTACAGGACTCTGAATATTATTTTGTACCAAATTTTGAAAGAATTTATTCTATGACAAATTTCTACAAGTGAAACGAAAACTCTTTAGTCCAAAATGATATGGTATCTTCTTAATTTTTCAAAGAGATCGGATTCGATTTACGAAATTCATAATTTTGCTCTGTACCAAATTTGCAAAGACTATGAGCAATTTCCAATTACATCGAAAACTTTTTAGTCTTAAATTGTGTGTTAGTATTTAAAAGGCATAGAATTTGATTCTAAAAATAATTGTGTACCAAATTTGGATAGACATTTTGTTATGATCAAAATTCTGCATTTGAAATTACCTTGGTCCAAAATACTAGGCTGTCTTTTAACTATTTCAATGAAATCAAATTGGAATTATGAAATTCCCGAAATCATTTTGTACCAATTTTTGAGAGTTCATTTTATTTACAAACAAAATTCTACAAATGAAATGAAATTTATTTAGTTCAAAAGTTATTATTTTTCCTATAAACATTTCATATATTGATTTGGGAGTTCATAAACAAAATTTGTGTACAAAATTTTGAAAAACATTATTTTGGAACTGAAAGTATTGAAACAGGTGATATTTATCAAACAGAAAAATGGATCTTTCAGTTCTGAGTTTACAGAAATTCGGATAAAGAATTTGGTTTGACTCTATCTACCTAACTTTCGTATCCAAAATTTTATGTTTGAGAAATTTGTACAAAATTTGATGAAATTTCAGGTTTTTTTTTCAAAAAATGTTCAGTTCCAAAATTCTATATGGTGCAATTTTGTATTCTGAATCTTTTAGTTTTCGAATCATACAAAAATCTTCGGCATTTTGGCCAACTGACCTGGTTCCGAGGTTCAAAATTCTTTTTATTTCTATACCATATCTCTCCACGAAAGCATTTGTACAGAAAGTATATTTAGTTGATTCCTTTTTTCGTAGTCAAACACCCCACTGTATCCTGGCTCGCGCAAAGTGGCTCAGATATTTTAACATTATTACACCATAGTGTGATGCAGCGCACAGTAAATGACGGTTATTTATCGCGTGCAACTGCACAACCCGTCCGTTGCGTCGCGTCGCATCGTCGTGTCGTTGTCGGTCGTCGGCCAAAATTGCAAGTTATCCTGTTTTGTCTTGCTGTCTCTTTTCCACTGCGCTTCAGAATTGACCGATGCGTGACTTTTGTGGCAGACAATAAAAACGCTTTAAATCATCTGACAGTGCAAATTAGCAGCGCGCACCAAAACCCCAACACAAAAAAGTCTCTATAACCCTATACTTGTTGGTCTGTCTCTCTATGTATCTATCTATCTATACAAGAGGTCTTGAGATTTTGTTTATGATTGGCCATTTGGAGTCTGAGAAGCTGTCTATTAATTTAAACCACCGAATGACGACCAAACAACTCTTGGCCAATAAAGCTTTTAGACAACCAAGACACACGGTATAGACCTACGGTTGTGGTATGGTGCGGAATTATTGTGCAACATTCGTGGAACTTTGACAACATCAATTCGTCTTGTTTTCAACTTGATTGCTGCAATTTTGATAGAGTATAAATAAACGTGAGGAAGGAACTGGCCATTTTGCAGATAAATTAACAGATATAATGTCAGATTTTAATTGGAAGCTAGCAAACGATCAAGTAGTGTTGATTGTAATTTATATATAAATTGTCTGGGAACTCCATTAGCACTGTGAACACCTGATAAAAATTGTAATTTTTACTTCGTTTTTAGAGAATACAAAAAAAAACTAATTTTCCGGGTTTATTATTTCCAGCTTTTGTACAAATACAAGCTCCCCGCTTTTTCAAACAGAAACTGACAAAACAAATAGACTTTGGAGAAGTTAGAAAAACGGTGTTAAGTAGCACTAGGTTCTCAAGGCTAAAGTTTCACAAATCAACCTGGGAGCTCTCCACACGGTCGAACCATCAGCCAACCCGATCATGTGCTAATCGAGGACGCAAGGTATAACCAAAACAATTTTTGACAGTAAAAGTCGACTCTGACTATTGCCCAATTGCTGGAAAATTTAGAGCTTTACTGTCGAAGAGTATCAGTAGCATGTCTCACCTTTCACACACGTCTAAAAGCTTGTTGTCCCAGTATGGCGATATTATCAAAAAGACAACCCGAAATCACCACAGGAAAGAACCCGATGTATGACCATGACCAAGTAATCGTTCATGCTATCAATACGTTAACCTGCAAAAAATGAGAGAAGATACAGAAGAAGATAGGAGAAGAAGATCCTAGGTAGAAAGAAGTGGGAGAACGCAGCCTTTCAGCTCAAGGAGACCGAAAAGTTTCGTGATTTAAATCATACCCGGAGGTTTAATAAGAAAGGCAAGTAACTTGCTCTTAGTTTTACGACCGGAATGGAAGTTCTTTGAAACAGTGAAGTTAATTAGGAATAGTTGATTCCGTTCAAGCAACTGATAAATGTGCATCATGTGGAAGAAGGAATGCAGGAAAATATATCACCGTAAACTCCCTACGAGCTGTACCAACATATGTAGCAAGGAAGTCAAAGCACTTCGACTACATTGGCTTAGCTACATCGAGCGAACAGAAAAGCAACACCCAAGATCGCTTTGAATATAAGACCTTCATGTTTGAGGCGATAAGGAAGGTCTACGGCACCACAGTTGCCAGAGCACTTGCTCAAGATGACTAGAAAGCAGCATGTTCGTGATGGTTGAGGATGTAAATCCGCCTTGCTCATGCAACGACCTTTACTAGATGGGGATCTAGTCAAGTCAAGTCAAGATAGTATTTTAACTTTAGAAGTTTGTGGCCCGGCGGACAGTCTAGATAACTTAATTCATGCCCCTTAGTATATGGCTACTACAATCCATCCGTGTTGAATCTAGCAACTAGGATCAAACCACCACCGATTTTTTGACGTATGTGATCTATCTGCATGGATGATTCTCGTGAGTAAGCTTTTTTTTGGAAGATGTAGTCGATGTCTTTTGCGCAAGTACTTTTATGACTAGACTGCCTAACGATATTACTTTCTGGTTTTCTGCAAAACCAGGTGAACTAGGCAGCAGACCAAACCATCCCTTCTTCGGATTAGGACCATCAAAAACGTTGAATTATATGCTGGATTGATACATTCGTTATAACAATTTATTTGACTGTCTCATGGGACGTTAAAAAAGTCTATTGTGATCAAAGAAATTCGAATTAAAGAGTCTTTTCTATCCCCTAAAAATTCTTTGCAAAAGTGTATTTACCTCATCTCCTAGGTGTCAGTTTAGTAATTTGAATTTCATCGTCATTGAATTCCTAAGATGACAGTCTCAAATTCCAGACCTATTTTAAACTTTATTTCTATCATTTTCAAAAGAATTCCCTGTCTCTCCAGATCTGCCTTCTAAAAAAAGAAACGATAATGCCTATTCACCCGCCTTTTTCCACCACAGCCCTTACCTTAAAAAAGTGGCAACAAAAGAATTCGCTCAAACAGAGACGAACATAATCACCCACTGACGAAATCTTCTTCTTAATAATTAATTAGTCCTTAAACCAGAAGATGAACAAGAAAAAAAAAAGAATGAGAAGAACTAAGAAGAAAGAATCCCAATTGTCCGAAGTGAAAAATTTTCATTCCTCAAGTCATATTCGATATGTGTGTGTGTGTGTATGGGAAAAGTGCTACAACTTCCTTATAAAATTCTGCCAAAAATAGTCCTAAAGGATCTCTCATTCTTTGTGCTAGCTAGCTTGTTCTTCCTACGCATCGTCCTACCAATTGTGCAGAAGACGTCGTCGTCGTCTTCAAGGATATTTTCTTGTTTTATTCTCTCTTCTTGTCGCCCTCACTCACAAGAGTAAAAACAGCAGAGAATTTGCATGTCACTCGATGGTTAGGGCCTAAGGACATATCAACTAGCACGCCGCATTGCGAGCGATGAAATGAGCACGTTAGAAGGTTTAGCGTGTAGAAAAATAAAGTTTGGGTAAATGCCTGCGAGTCTGAACGTTTTCGCTGCGCGTTTTCTCAAAGATGAGTATTTCTTGGTATAAATGCGGATGAAAAAGAGATCAAAGCAAGGAAAGATGGATGCAGGATGCTGAATGAATTTCAAGAGGTTTAATTCTCTACTAAGGAAAAGAGAGTTGATTTGGATACGGAATTTGATGGGTGGTTAGAGTTCGGCTAGGGTGGAATTAGCAGAGACAAAAATTACACACTCAAGCTGAGTTTTATCATGTAATTGAATAAATAAATGGTTCATATGACAAATTCACCAAAAGAAACAATTTACAATTATTTTGGGAGCGCTAAAGGGACTACGACATTCTTAAAACCTTGGAGCTCAGTGCGAGCGTTAAGGAGAAAACGTCCCATAGTGCTTTTGATTGGTTAAATGTCGCTATGGAATGGAAATATTGAGCCAGGTTGAGCCTTCACATTCGTGTAGTGCGGCTAAAGAAACAATCTCTGAACTTAACAGTTCCTCGGAAATTGGGTACTGATGGGATTTCCAAGAAACGCGATTATTAGAGTAAATTAGTTTAGCTGAGGAATACAACTGGCTGTTTCAATTGAGTACTGTTCATGTTTACTTCTATCAACTATCATTTTTAAAGCACATTTTGAAAAATTATCCGAGGGACTCAAGTGTGTTAATGGAGTACCTGTCGAGATATGAGAATTGTACTCGAGCTTTATAGACAGATCAGTAGGGGTGACAAATTTCTTGTACCGTCGAAGAAAATCTAAGCACTTAGCACTGTATTTGGTAACATGGGTGCTGTCATTCCCTAAAAGGTGCACACACACCTAGTACGAAAATGTGTTTAATTTCTTTTATCCAAGTGCCACTCTTGAACAACGAAATAGAAGGTGGGTTTCGCTTCATCGACAAAAGACAGCATAGAGTTTTTGAGATATTAAATTCTACGTGATTTTTGATTTCCCAGTGGACAATGCTGGACAGATCATACCCTATCGTTCTTGATCTACATCTGAAGGACAAGGGTGTGGATTAGAAAACGTGTATGAAAAGCTAAGGGTACTATCGTCAGCAAAACAATTTAATGAATTAGAAATTTCGGACGGGAGATCATTGATGAGCGTGAAAAATAGACTAGGAGACAAGACGAAGCCTTGGGGTACACCAGTATTTATTTTTGTGAGTATCAGATTTGAAGTTATCCAATACTTGATTTGGAGAAAAGATTCATCAATGCGCATTTTTGGCAAGAGAGCTTGATGCTAAGCTCTATCGAATGCTTTTGAAATATCAAACGCCTTAATCTTCTTTTATTCAAAAAGATGTGAAGACTTGTGCCACTTTTCGGTGAGATATACCATCAGATTTACAGTGGACTTAGCTTCGAAGAACATACTGTCAGAAGAATTCGTTATCTAAATAAATTCTTGAGCTGATAATAAGTCAGAATTTCCATTATACTTTATATAAATAAGGATTCTAGATACAATTGTAGGGTAATTAGAGGGGGAAGCAGGCTGGACAAGCCCGTATCGCGTAAGACTGAAGCGATCGTTCGAATAATTGATTGTCGGTCAGACTATCCTTCTTCTATCTTTCCCTATGGATATTGTTGCATTTATTTTAAGACAAAAGGGATGCGGTTTAACTTAAATTCAATATGGTATATTTCTAAAATGAAACAAAGAAAGTAATTTCCGTTTTCGCAGTTTAATTCGCTTCTTGTTCTTTGGCTGTTGGTTAAATTGCAAATAAAAGACGACGAGTTAAAATCATTTAAGTCAGAAGGCTTTCTTGGCTAGCCACGAATTTGCATACAAAGAAACAAGATACGAATGTCACAGCTTAAGGAAGAAGTGGAATAAAGCTGGGCTTATATTTTCCAACCACTCGGAAGGAGACCAATAGAATAGGATAGATGGAAAAACTTACCACTTAATGGCAATTTCTTTGCGTATGAAGTCCGTCATTTGGTCTACACGCTCTTTCTTTACATTGATCGGTCTTTTGTGCTAAGCAATTTTACCTTAGGTAAAGATGAATAGTTGGTTCACATTTCCAACGAATGCTTTCGCGTTTATTGTTTAAAAACGAGTTTCTTAAATTGACAGAACTCGCAAAATTCGCATATTTTTTTTCATTTCCTTGTTTTCAAAATTTCTAAAAACAATTTTTTTTAACTTTTTGAAGGGCTTTAGAATACGAAAATTTCCAAAACAGTTTTATGCAAATGTATTTTTGTATATTTTTCATTAAATCACCTAATTTTCAAAAATGCTTTTTGAAAACGAGTTATGAAAAATTCAGATATTTCATAGCGATTGTGTTGTTACTGTAAAAACGTTGTGTGCATGCACTTAAGAAAGAAATCCAAAATCTTTGTCTTAAAATAGCAATTAAAATTTTCCTCGTAGATATACTCGTATAAATAAACGATTTTTTGTCGTTTTCAAAATTTTCAAAAACGAGTTTCATTAATTTAAATTTTTTTAGTTATTTTAATATTTTATATTTATATTATAAAATGCCCTTTGCGATATAGAGTAGAACGGTACGGCAGAATGTAATTGATAAGACTACTATCGTACCTTGGAGAAACGTACTTCGGAGTTAAGATCATTTGAACTTTCAATTGAAATAAATACCTATTTTTGAAGCCGCGTTTTTGAAAACCACACTTCTTAATTTATTCGTATTTATTTATATATTTTACTTAAATTAAAAACTTCGTAAATACAAAATAAATTAAATTTCTTGTCTATTAATAATCCTAAGCTAATGGAATCACCTTCAAGCTTCTAGAATTCCAGTAAATGTCCATTGAGGATGGTGAAATAGTTTTTTTTTTCAAAATTTTAAATTAAATTTTTTGGTCTAGAATTCTGAGAGTGAAGAGCAAGTTAAAAAAAAGAACAATAAAACTTTAAAAAGAATTGTAACCATCAGTTTAATTTTTTTGAGACCAAAACTTGCCTTCAAATCAAAGCTTCTCGAACTCATCACTTTTATCAAAAACCTTAACTACTCACAAATAAAACTGAAAAGTGAATACGTGTTTACATCCTTCACACCTCAAATTCTATTCTTATTCTTAAAAAAAAAAATTATTCTTCTAGGAGAAATTTTAGGAAAAATGAATGAAAAAAGAAGTGATTCCTTCATTCATTTCGCTAACAATTAAGAAATCATCGCGGAAATTTCCTTTCTTTTCTGCTCAAACCTTTCTTCCCATCCATATACAATACATAGATAGGTATATCTATTATTATGTAGGAAGAGGAACTTCAAGCAGTATGCCTTCCTTTCAAAAACTGACTTATTCTGTATGCGTAAAAGATAGAAAATGTACCTTAGCGCTTCGCCAAAAGCCAACTTTAAGTAAGAAAAAAAAAAAAACAAACGAAAACGATGAAAATTTTACTCCAGTCGCCCGCCAGCCAGAGACGTACGACTTGTTCTGCTCTAACTTATTCCAATATCCAAGTACCTATACCCTAGATTTTATATAACACATCTTTCGAACAAAAGAAGCCGAATGTAAAAACTTTAAGGATTTTTTAATTAGCCAAAGGGGATGATTTTAATTACGAGATTACAAGCAAATTTCCTTCATCTCGAATCAGTTTCTTCATGGTTGTACGACGACGACGATGACTACGTTTGGATAAAGAGAGTGTAGTGAGAGAGAGAAGAGCGAAAAATTGTCGCCAACGGCAAACATACGCTATTTTAGCTCTTGGCGATATTTCAGCATCTTCACTTCCGCTGTTGTTGGTTTTTTTTCTGCTTCTAATCCTTTTTGTTGGATAGGAAGAAGGACCTATACAAAGATGCTGGTTTTGAAGATTTTTTCTTCTTCAATCTTTCGTCATAGATGAATTAAAATTTGGTTAAATTTTAATTTAAGATGAATTTATTTTTTGGAATTTTTAATCATTTTTGTGTTGACTTTAAAAATAATCGAAATATATGTAAGTTTATGTCAAGACCAAGGAGTCTAGAATTATCTTATTCAAAGTGTATCGAAGTTAATGACCAATACTTCGGGAAATCATTTGTTTGGATGTTTTAAAGACAAAAAGATTGTATAACAGGAATCTACTTGCAACGTTTAGGCGGGAGTAGCCATTTACGAAAACATACAATGGACGTAAAATTATTAAATAAACAAAAACAGAATCATTAACAATGATATTCTTGGTTAAGGTAACACTGCGCTAGACTTTAACGCAGAATTTCTGAGTTAGATTTTCAGCCGCTCCAAAAATATGTTTCAGAGGTGTACTGCATCTTGTGACGAAGTGACAAGTCTTCTCAGAGAACTTGTCACGAAGTGGTTATCATCGTAGCCATTCGGACTCGGCAGTAAATTGTAGACAGAAGACCCTTCCTGCACATTCCACGCACACAAAAATTGTTGAAAAATGTTAGTCACTAGGCTTAGGCCCTCTGCAAACTGGTGATTTCTATTTTAAATATTTCGTCCTACGTTCCAGAGTGATGATTCAAGAAGTCACATGACATCAATCTGTCTAAAATTTTTCTAACATCAAAGGTATCGATGAGGTCTTTGATGACGTTAAGGGAGCAGCGTGCATTCTACATTGTCATCCTGCAAAAAATGGACGAGTTTTGTAGGAATGACAAATCTAGACATTGGTCTTACCTAGCATGTCTCTACAGATGCTATCTATACGTAGGCTTGATGATCACTGAAAATATCGTTTTGAAGTTACAGCAAGATCTTCTTGTAACCTAATTTAAGGAAGGAGGGTTCAGAGGGTGCCTGGGAATTCATTCATCGAGCACTGATTCCCTGTGATCATATTTTGTAAATGAGCTGATGCATACTCTCAACCAACTCATCGCTTAAGATTTACAGGGTCAATTACGTTTGGTCACCATTTTTGTGTGAATGAAATTAGTCAGCTGTCTTTTGACAGAGAGTGGTCGAAAAAAACAATTTGTTATGGAGCATTTAAAGCAATGAACATATTAAAATATTTTATTTGAATAATTGTTCAATTGTAAAATTACGTGACTTTTTCGGCGTAGGTTATTAATTTTTAATTTTGAAAATGGGCATACCATGGGAAATATAGTAAGGACTGGGAGGAAAGGAAGCCAACGAAAGACCGACAAAATTGATGCAGTGAGGTAGAATCTTGCTGACTGTTCGGGTTCGAAATGTCTCCATCATTAGCAGATTAGCATTTTTACCTGTACAAATCTCTATTGACACAATAACTGCAGGGAAATGACCATCAACGTCAGGGAGATTGGAGTACTTGAGTTTTACAACTCGCTATAGACGACAGACATTTTTGGCAAAAAATTATTATGAGCGACGAAGCACATTTCGACTTGGCTGGCCTTGTTAATAAACAGAATGGCCGCTATTGGGGAACTGAAAACCCTCGATTGATACTCCAAAGACCACTATACTCTCGTAGAATAACTTCATAGTGCGCCATTTAGTGCAGTGGGTTCACTAAGCCATATTTCTTTGAGGATGACTGATGGTGACCGATATCGGGACATGTTGGAAAATTTTCTTGTGCCCCAATGGGATAAATAAGGTCTACAGAACATTGGTTTCAATTAGACGGAGCCACATCATACACAGCTCGTGCTGCAATGCGAATTTTACAGGAAACCTTTCCCGGGCGAATAATATCAAAAATTGGTGACATAGACGGGCCACCACGATCCTCTGATTTTACTCCACCCGATTTCTTCTCATTTGGGTAATGGACGAAAAAGGTACACATCAACTAACAAATTACAACCTAGATGCTTATGGACAAGATTAGAAACGAAATTGCTGAAAATACAACAAAAGTAATTTTTAAGCGTAATTGTTAAGCAAATTATGCTAAAAAAATAGCTCGCCTTTGAGCCAAGTCTAGAGGCGCCCACTTGACCATCATCATATTCCATACATAGTGAAAGGGACCATATAATCAATGAATAAAATATAAATTTTAAAATTGTATATCATTGAAAAGTTATTGAACAAGCCAATTTTCACTATACGTCAAGAGCGATTAAACGGTTAAATGGAACCATCTACCTAACAGTGCAATTCTATTCGTCATGGGAGCTATAGAATTTGTGGAAACTACTTTTCCAAATTCTCAGAAGTAAAAAGTCCGTAAAATTTCCGAACTTCCTGCTCCATCATTTCCTCGATCGCTTGCTCTTAGATCTTCCTTCCTTCTTTTTAGCATTACTTCAAAATCTTGTTTTATTTTTCAGCTTGTGCTTGTACTTGCCAGAACTCATAGTTAGACTAGAATGTTAATTGTGGTAGTCGAGTACATCACAGCACGCCAGCTGCGCATTTCTATTGACTTATAATATCATACTCTTGCTTTTTGTCAGATACTAAATCACCTTTTTCGTAAATTCAACCTTAACATTTTTTTTAAGTCAATATTTTAGAAAAGGACACCCCCTGCATAAAAGCAACGAAGTAGAACTCCCTTTCCAACCCTATCACAAAGAACATGCCCAGAAATCACTCCACAAAGTGTTGGTCATTAACTAGGAAACAACCTTTAGAATAAGGTTTTTAAGATCATTACACGTCTTAAAAACAGTTTGCTAAATCAAATCACAAATAAGGCTTACAAAAACCCCTTAGACGCAAGTTTTCTGAAAATTCGTTTTTTCGTTTTTATATTTTTCATCTTAATAAAACTAGAAGATCCGTCTTCTGCTTCAACTTAGGATTACTTTTAACATTCCTTTATTCTCAGCTCTTCCAATAGAACAAACCGATTTTAAGACATGTCCCACATCAAAGAAATATTTAAAAAACATGTTAATATGCATTTCAAAAACTATTCAGACACATTGAGAAATCAATTTTGAAGCACTTGGCAAAACATGTAATGTCATGAGAATTAATTACAAAAATACTAGAAAACATTTGAAAACCGTTCTAATTTAGATGTTTTTATTTGCAACATTTTAAAAAAAGTTTCCACTTTTATTTCGAAAACGTTTAATGAAACTAAGAAATATTTGGCAATAAATTGAAAAAAATAATGCAGAAAATTTTTGAAAAAAAAATGTGGACCCATTTTGCAACATTTTGAAAATATCTCGAGGCATTTTGAAATCATTGCACACATTTCTGGCTTAAACCATTTAAGAAATAATTCTGACCCTAAATTTTCTGAACTAATTAAGAAACATTTCAAAAAAGATTCATCTACATCCGGACCTGCGAACATTCCAGCAACATTTAAAAAATCATTTCAGAAACATTTGAAAAATAATTTTAGAAATGTTTTAATGCTTAGAAGGACTGAAACATCAAAAGCATTTTGGACACATATCCATTTCAAAATTTAGCGGATTATTAGAAAAATATTTAAGAAATGTTTAAGAAACATTTTAAAAAAATTTCTGCAACAATAATGAGGAACTATTTTAAATCTTTTTGAAAAATGTTTAAGCATTATTTACGAAACATTTTAAAAATGTTTCTGCAACATTAATGAGACACTATTCACAATCTTTTTGAAAAATTTAAAAAAAATGTTTTAAATGTTTACGATAATTTTAAAAATGTTTCTGAAAAATTAACTTATCACAATCTTTTTGAAAAAGTTTTAAGAAATGTTTAGGAAACATTTTAATAATATTATTTCAGCAGCATTAATGAGGAACTATTCACGTCTTTGTGAAAAATTAAAAAAAAATGTTTACGAAACATTTTGAAAATGTTTCTGCAAAAATCAATGAGGAACTATTCACAATCTTTCTTTACCAAATCTCTTCTTTTTTTTCTTAGGTACAGAAACATCCTCGTACGAGTGTAGAAAGATTTCCTTAATTATTCCCCATTCGTTGAAGAGAACATTCAAAGAAAAAAAAAAAGAACCATAAACACACATTATAGAACGAAATAAAACACCCTCACTGACAAAACTCAAATAATCCTAACTCTATATTTGCTAGGGATATTCTATAAAGGTATATCGGACATGGATGACCATAAGGATGAGAGACTTCACAATATCTCCTTATTTATATGTAGCTATCCTATACTTCCTATTTCCTTTTTGGACTCCTTCATCTTGCACAATCACATTTTATTTTATGGTTTCAACTGTAATTACTCGACGAAAATAACCGTTAAAAATAATGGTCGATGGTGCTATTTTCTATATAGCTAACCTGCTAAAGGTCTCTAACGAACGTTAAGGAAAGGTAAGGTATAACGGCTTTTTCGCACTTAAAACTCGAAAATGGCTTTCCTTTCGTTTCGAAATAAAATATTTTGATGTGATGTGTGCTTGTCTGTCTGTCTGCAAAATGGCGTCTCTACTGCTTTTTGGTTAGATGATGATGATGATGATGATGTTGATGATAACGATGATGGTCTGTGGTTGATGCATTCCGTTGTATTTAAAAGCAAAACTACCCTGTCTAGCTTGCCTTTTTTCGTTGTTGTTGGGAAAACTGGTGAATTGTTCATTAGTTAAAAAGTATTATATTTTCACCTTCATATGAGGTGATGTTACTTTAGTATGTAAGTTGGTATACGGTAACATTAGAAGGTATGAGACGTTAAATTTACGAATTTAGAATAAAGGTTTTTTTAAGAGAGATTGAAGATTTCATAGAGAGATTTTTAAGCAGTTGAGATTGTTAATTGTTAATTGTTAATAAATTATATACATAAATTATATTAAAGCAAAAATTAAGAAAATATTAATTAAGGACTTACCGGCAGATGACGTGGACAAATAAAGATGTAATCCCTATGGAAGAAATTGATAATTTTTGTTAATATTTTTAGATTCAGTAAAAAAAAAGATAAAGCCCAGATTTATTTACTCTCCATTAAATTTAATTTACGAAATATTAATTATACTTTTTTTGGAGAGTAAATAAATTGGGGCTTGAAAGGTTTAAATTTATTAAAAAATTACTAAAAACTTATAAGAAAGCTTAAGACATATCAAAATGATTTAACTTTATGTAATATTTTGCCTTTAAATATTTGGGTTTCTTTTTCGCATGCGTCAATGATAAGAACAATTAAAGACAATGGTCTTAAGAAGAAAAACAAAAAAATGAAAAACTCGCAATAAGGAAAATAGATAAAATCCAGATCAGAAGGTTAAAACTGATAGATAGGAAACACAACTATCATGGAACCGTTCCTATCTCTCGTCGGCTCGAAGTAGCGAGTTGTATTGCTCCCCCGAAGCAGTTCACCTGTGATACCGGTTTCGCTAGGAATGCTCATCAGTTCAGCATCGAGTCTAATTTTGGACGTCCACAACACGATTATGGAATAACCCAGTACGGTTTTACCTTACCATTTCATTTTGCATTTGACGTGTTTTGGCTATCCGGACTACATCGAGTTAACTCCCAAGTAGATAAACTCCTTTACTACCTCAAAGTTTTCGCTATCAATAGAGACGTTTTGCCCTAATCGGTGGACAGATGTTTGTATGTTTGTTGATACCATATACTAAGTCTTTTCCTCAATTATTTCAAGATCAACAAGTCTCACCTGATGTTTAACCACCGTGAACGAATCTATTACGGAACCTCGCGAATGTCCGATGGTGTCCATATTGTCCACATACCCTAAAAATTGGACAGATCGCCTGACATACGAACCATCTTCTCTAGAACAGGATTGAAGAAATGACATGATTACGCATTTCGTTGCCGAAACCCTATGCTTGTTTTGATTAGTTCTGAGGAGTTACTCCTTGGTTGCACATTGCACTGCGTATTTTCCAATATCACGCGAAACAGTTAGATCAGTTCTCCCGGGATCCCGAGCTTAGCCATCGCTATAATTAGAGCTCCTGGTGATTAATGCTATCGTATGCGGATTTAAATTCGATAAATTGATGGTGAATTTCGACTTGAACTTCGTTGGTCTTTTCCAGGAATGCCTGAATGTGAATATTTAGTCTATTGTCGATCTGTCGGCTTAGAAGCCACACTGGTAATTGTGGACTAAATTATTACAGAACGAATCACTTTCTTTGCACATGGGGCTGATGGTCCAGTCACCGCATGCTACTTAGAAATGACAAAAAATAATTCCGAAACCAAACAAGCATCAACCCAGAAGGAAGAACAGAAGCACTCTAAATCAGAGTTCTCAGTAAAAAAAAAAAAAAAATTGCAACAAGGACACCGCCAAAAATATCAGCCAGACAATCATCTAGGCCAACTATTACCTTCAGCACCGAAGTCTAGCGTATCTTCAGATCCAATCTCAAGATGTTCGTCATCGAGAAAGCATGATGAGCCATACCACTATCTACTTAAAGGGAAGAAGAAAAGTCCGTGGTATTGACCACCTTTATAACAACGTATACAACAATAACACCAATCACATCAAAAGAAGAACAAGGATGAGGGCCGAATAAGGTCAGCATTCTAGGTACGGAATAATCTTTACTCCAAAATATAGCCATCATTATTAGAAGGCTCGCGACGACAATATAGACCACTGATGTCGACAACGTAAGCGAAAAAAAAAATCTGAGCACTTAAACAACAGAATAACCGCAAATTTATGGCGGCAGTACATAGACGAGGAGATCTACTCGTAGCCAGCTCCTTCCGAACGGTGTTAGGACCAGCCCTCCTTGTAGACGGAGGAGTGACTCCAATCGATCTCTTAGCGGCAGAAAGGAAGTACGTCTACGACAAAAAAGAGGAAATTGGATTGGAAGCGGCTTCCGAAAGGACCAAGCAGCTTACAATTGCGTTGGAGCTTAGAAAGCAAAGGAAGATGGACAGCGAGGCTGATCTGGAACGTTGCTGAATGGAACGATCGGAAACACGGAGACGGGTATTTCAACGCCTTTCTCCATAAGATCGGAAAAACAAACAGTCCAGGCTGGCAGTACGGGGATTCACAAGAAGACGATACAAACCATACCTTCTTCGCATGCAAAAGATGGAAATTCCCCCGTCAAGTTTGCAAAGAAGTACTGGTGCCTTCAGCCTAGAGAACATATTCCAGAAGATGCTAGATACAATGAAAACTGGGAAAACATTTTTGTAGCTTCACAGAGCATATTCTCAGAAGAAAAAAAGAGAAGAATAAAATGATCGGGAAGCAGTTGAGCCCGCCAGTTGCTCCCGACAATAAGGGTTTTAGAGGAGTTTTAGTCGGTATGTAGCGAGTCCGACAGACGGAGATGGTCAACGGGTCAACGACAAGACTTCCTCACGGTGCAACAAGCATTTCTTCTCGCTTGACTTCCGCCCATCGAATAGAATACCCACCATATCGTAAAGAAACCTGTAGCTACACCCGTACAAAAGTACAAAGCGTTGAGGTTTGATATCACTTCGCAACAATTAAGGGATGATTTAGGAAGAGTCGATACTCAGGAAACTCGAACAAATTGTTGTTCAGTTTAAACTAAAACATTCCATATACATCCTCTCTTGAAACTTCTTCATAGCCCTAAATTCTTTACCATGTGTTTCGACAGCCTGTGGATCGAATGACTTATCCACAACTTTAGCAATTTTCCAAAGACTTTTCAAGTTTATTACTTATTTTATGCGAGAGAACTATCGTGAATAGCGATATAATTGAAGGTATTAACACACTGTTGATGGTGATGGTCCAATTTAGAAATCCGACTTTTGTGGGTAAATATGATTTTTTTAAATTTTCTTTCAGTGTAGTTCATTATTTTTTTTCGATTTTTATTTTTTCAAATAGCAGTTAAATGTCCAATTCAAGACAAAGTCTTAAGGTCAACAAGAAAAATAAATAAAAAAGAAAATGCCAAGATGGTTCAATTAAACATTTTTATGAGATTCTTCAGTATCGGGGTTTTCGACAAACCTTCATCCTTTCTTCCTGATTTGTCTGCTTTTTCAAACTATAATTGCGACAACCGCATACAACGACAATATGTCAACTAATCGTGAAGAAATTCCTCGATTCTGTTCAACCATTATCGAGACTTTGTTTGCACTGCTGGGGTTGTATGCGCTGAGACAAAATGTCGTGGAAGGAAACATCACATCTCAAACCAATGAAATCCTTTTGATAAAAAGACGACGAATTAAGGCCAAAACTATAGAAGAGAATTGACAAAGAAGAAAAAAATTAAACTCATCAGCCAGCATCACGTGTTTTGTTCGACAGAGTGCAACTGATTGTCCTTCGGAAAGAGTTTTTTTAAAAACCGAAAACTTCTGTGATTGCTTCTCGAGATCCTTGTGGTAAAATCGTTGGCTTCTAGGTGTGTGTGTGTGTGTGTTATGACTCAGCATGGAATTCTATCAAAAATTAACAAAAATCCTGGAGAATGGGTAAGATGGACATCATTTGATGTTCTCTTGCTCCGTTAATTTTAGATTTCTTTGAGAAAGCATTCTTTTAAGGATAAGGAATTTCGGAAGGACGATGGACGATGGAGATGTAGAGGTGGTGGTGATGTGGTGGCCGTAGCGGTGACATTGCAGTGGTGACAAGTACCTGACCAAAGACTGAACCACTCATTCGTGATTCAATTTTCAATGACAATATGCCAACACAGAAAAAAAAACCCATAAAGTCGACACTAAGAACATTTTGAAAACTAGACGAAGGAACTATTAATTGCTGGGTTGTGGTTGAGTTCAACAGTTTTATTTTGTTTTTTCGGCAATGCTAGACGTAATTATTGCTTTTAATGCAGTTTTATATGAATTTAGATTCTTTGAGAAAATTGAAGGAGTAGCAATTTTAGGGGGTATTGACCCCCTCAAGATATGTATTTTCCATCTCCAGTAATCTGAATATTCAGTAGAACGCTCTGGTTTAAAACCACTCTGATATGAACCTTTGAGAAATGATCTTGTTTGGGGTTGTAGAGCAGACTAATGCTTCTCTAGTTCTTAGGGTCTCATTTCTTAAGGACCAAAGTAAAACCAGCTTCACAATATCAATATTGCAATTAAACTAACATAAATCGAGGGCTTAAACAAATATCAGAAAATTAAAGCCAAATCGAAAAAGTGGTCCCACATCAACTTCATAAATCAGCGAGAGAAGCCCATAAATGACCGTTAAGGACCTCTAAAATATTGCAATACAGCGTTGAAAGGGGTGCTAGGCTCAATTGGAGAAAAAAAAACAAGGATTTAAAATTTTAATACAGTTTAAAAAACTTAACCAAGTCCATCCAGTTCTATGATTCTAGAAAACTAAGAGGTTAAAATGAAACATCGATTGCGGAGGGGCTAACTAAGATAAAGATTAAAATATCTAACTTAAAGATATCTTATCAGCGACATACATCTTCGTTTCAATCTATCAATCCAGACAATAGTGAAATTAGTAAGATACTGATATTTTTGTTCGTACAAGTATGTCCAGTCCTTTGTCGAAACATCCTTAAAAGACAAACACACACACATGCAACATATCCTTGTGCTTTATCCCTCGTTCGCTCCTTTTTATCGATAAACAACACAACGATAATGGTCACTGATGACTTAAAGAATGGAAATCAATTAGCCAATTGCATTGACATCCTATGGGAGGGCATCATCAAAAGAAACAAGGACATCAGCCCCCTCCATATCCTTAAATCCCAATTCCAAAATAAATACAAAATTACATATGATGGGATACCATAGTACTTTGTATTGTCTGTATGTATAAAACAGTGACAATGAGAACTCTCTTGTCTCTTTCGTCTATCTTCTTGTGCTTCTTCTTGTTCTCTTCTTCTTGTTTAAATTTCCACTTCAATCCAGATTTTAACTGATTTCCAACAGAGGACAAGCGCTCAGTAAAAGGAGGAACAGGAGGATGATGGTTAGTGGTGGAAGGTGGTTTTTGAAGCGCCACATTTGGCACTGGTAATGTCATTGTTGAATTCGAATAGAGTTGCCATCAGGTCAATATGGAAATAATTCAATCGATTACTTCTACAGAAAGAAAAACTAAGTGGATTGACTCAACTCAACTCTTATTGAAGCGCACTCAAGGAAATATGATAACTCTTTATGTAAGTTAGACACCACAGTGTGAGCATTTGCGAAAATGTTGAGGATTAGAAAGGAGAGTAAAACGGAGGTGGATAGTGCATTCCACATTCGTGTAGTACTGCTAAAGAAAGAATCTCTGTACTTAACAGTAAGACCGAAATTAGGCTCGAGAGCAAATTTGTGATTTTTTAAGGGTAAGAATGCAACTGGCTATTTCACAAGAGCACTGTCTATCAAAAAAGCAATAGAATAACGAGGGACAGAAAGCATTACGACGGTGTTTAAGGGACGTTAGTGTTTCAACTATGTTAATATCTCCAATCATTTTGAATGCTTCTCTCTTAATGCTATCCAAAGACCTACAAATCCATTAAAAATTTTCCCCGTAAACTTTTAAGCTGCTTTTCTTTAGAAATTCCTAATTAAGACTATCGACTGGATAAGGCAGACCAAGGCAAGAAGGGCCCATTGAGCTTCACACAATTTCTATATTTAATAAAATCGAAGACAATATATCACAAAAAACAGATTAATTTTTAAACTTCATCATAAATAATGACGAACCACATTATCTTTCCGTTCTCGGTTCTTATGCCTTTTTTCCCGTTGTCCTAATTACCCCCATCTCTCCTATTTAACACAATACTTAAATAAAAAAATTCTTTCCTAGGGCATTTTCTTAAAATAAAATGGAATATAATTTTTGAAAAAGCAAAGCGGCAACTCTATTTAATTTTTATTTCTCCATCTCACTCACTCGCTGTTTTTTTTTTTAAGAAATCAACTCCTACTTCTTCTGGTTGTCCTCTGTCCAAATGGGACAGACATAGACAAGACATTACCGCGAACTAAACAAGACTGGCGTGTAAGAGGGTATAGTGTTAGGGGTTTGGGGGAGCCCAAGCAGTATCCAGGATAAGGACCAAGAGATAACGGAAAATGAAACGAAACTCCCTTTGAGGCTAATTAGTGCGGTCACAGTTTTTTTTTCTATTTTTTTTAAATTTTTTTTTATAATTAAAGACAAGAAATGTGAATGTCAAGAACAAAAGATTTTGCAAAAGACGAAAAGGAGATAGGCAAGGCCAGAACCAGAACCAGAACAAGAGAACCAAGAAGGACATTTTGAAGATTCTATAAAGCGAATAAAACACTAAGGATAACACAATGGTCAGCAAAGCGAGAATCGAAAATGTGATTTGACGTGGAAGGGGTGGGTTAACGGGTAAGAAGTGTACGTGAACGAGGTAGGTCTATCGGTATGCCTTGTTAGAACTCTATTATTATGTCAGTCGCCAAAAAAACGAGAAAAAAAATATAAGGATTCTTCTTAACTTTTGGTTTGAGAAAGAGAACATAAGAATTAACGACGACAGGATTCAGTCAACGTTGGATATGTGGTTGGTGGTGGTGGTGGAAACTGGAGAGAGATTATAGACAAAAAGGGTTAATTCCCAAACCGATTGAGCGAAACGTAGGATTCCTGCCTCAAGGGAATCGTCATGCTCATGGACAATGATGATGATGATGGACAAAATAATAAGCCAGCTTTATTATACCCCTCACTCATTCTAAATCAACATGACTACTATCTATACCTCCATGCATGCAATCCTTTTGGGGGCATTGAAGGTGAATTAAGATTAATGCCAAAGGATTTCTTTTTTTGGTTTTTAGTGAAAAATTTCAAAAGAATGACACAACACTTATATATCGTACGTAAAAGGTTACGCAGTCGATGAGCTTTTTGATCAGAAATGATGATACACCTTCAAGTGATGTCCTACACACATACATATACATATAAAGAAATGGACGAAGAATATCCATAAGGACGAAAAAAGGATTTGCCACATGAGGAGGTTGGAAAATCATATAGTGACTCTTCTTTATACCTTATCTAGCCTTTTTTGATGGAATATCCATGTGAATTAAGAGCAAAGCATACCCCTGAGGGTGATTTTCATTCTTTTCCCTGAAAACGCATAAGTTTCAAGATGTTTGTTGTGTCGACAAAAAAAAAACAAAAGCGGAAGGAAGCTTTTTTCTATGTATAATATTTACGTGATTGGTATGGGTAAAATCTTGAAGACTCATGATATTTGAAAAAATTAAGGTTTAGTATTGGGATTTGAGGGTCTTCCATATGAGGAGATTTCTCCGGCACGATAATTTAAGCATAGCATACAGGCTCACTTGCCAAATGATATTTCTTTTTATTTAACATAAGACCCTTAGTTGATATTTTTCTGGAACCCTACGTGGAACAAAGTATAGGTATCTGCGTTATGTTGAATTGAAAGGATTGTATTGTATGGTTAGAATAACTTTCTTAGCTAGGTTTTGAGCCTTAAGTTGAGGGTTGGGCACAGAATCTCCTAAGTCTAGAATTCCCAAACCCCGAAATTCCAAAAACCCAAAATCTAAAAAACAAAAATATTCAGAAAACCCTAATCTCGAAAAAAAGACTCCAGAATTGAAGAAACCCCAAATTTCCAAAAACCCAAAATAAAAAAAATCACTATTCAGAAATCCCAAATACAAGAAATAGAAGAACCGGTATAAAGAAAACCAAAAATTCCAAAAACCCAAAATTAAAATTAAAACAATATTCAGAAATCCCAAAACCAGAAAAAAGAATCCCGATATTGAAAAAACCCAATATTCCGAATAGCCCAAATTTACAAAAATCTAAAATAAAAAAAGGACATCAATATTTAGAAATCTTAAATCAACAAGAAAAGAATCTCAATATGAAGAAAACCCATAATCCCGAAACCCCAAATTTCCAAAAACCTAAAATAAATACATAGGTACTTAGAAATCGCAAATACCAGAAAAAGATGGCCCGATATGAAAAAAACCCAAAATTTCAAAATATAAAAAATAAATATTCAGAAATTTCTAATCCAGAAAAAAGAATCGCGATATTAAGAATACCTAAAATGCTTAATGATTATAAAAAATTTGTAGGAAAATCTCTTTTACTATTTTGAATGTTAAACCCCGATTGGGTTTTATAGATTTTGGGATTTCATGGGTTTAAAATTTTTGGTTTTTCGTTTTTATGGGTTTTGAGTTTTCCGGATTTGAATGATTTTGGATTTTCGGTTTTCAGGTATTTTTTGGAGATACTGATTTTGGGTTTAAGGATTTTGGATTTTCAGAATTTTGTGCTTCGGAATTATGCTTGACTGACTTAATATTCTCACTATAAAGAAATTTTCATAATATTTAAGAAGATTTATTCGAAGAGAGGTATCTTTTTGCAAGAATGACTGAAAAATTGGCATAATTTATTACGTTTTTATGTCAAATTCACTGTCAAAAAACTTATTGATAAAATTACTTGAAAATATCAAATTGTCAGTGTGTTTAATGGCAGATTTCTACCCGATTGAAAAATGTCCATATTCCCTATATTTTGCCATAGAGCAGATCATGGGAACAAATGGCTTAAAAGCATTAAAAATAATGGAACTTTTCTAGATTAGAATCTGTCAAAAATTGTTGAGTTCGACAAAGTCGAAGATACAAATTCACCAAATTTCGACAATGTGGTCACAGTCAAACTATAAAACCACAAACCGTGCAAGTAAAAGACCCTAAACAAAAATAAAACATTATTTTCTGAAATCTTATAAATTGACAACAAAGTAGATACCTAGGTACTACCTACCTGTTTTTTTTTTTTTTTGGTTTTATAGGTAAAGTATACAGAAACAAAAGACCTCCACCCTGCTGCCAAGATTTTCATTCTTACATCATTTTTGTGGCATAAAAATCGTGACATGTCCGCACAGCCTCGACCAAAAGTCGTTCATAAAATTTATTCAAACTTCAAGACTTGCAACTTTCAGGTGTCTCAAGAGTGCGAGAGTTTAGTTTCAAAACCGAAAAGAGACTCGTTATAGTAGAATGTACTCGTACGTACCTATTCACTTGACCACAAAATGTACCAGTCAGTATACAGGAGTTAGTATTATAGTCATAGCTTTTAAGGTAGCCTATGGTCTTGTCTGACTGCATGCATTTGTGGAATATGTTACGATTTTCTTTGGCCTCTATTTATGGTCAAAGAGACAGTACTGTCCGATTTTTTTTTATTTTAGTGCACTTCATTGTTTGTTTTATCTGCGTCTAGATAGTAATAGAGATATATAGATACATAGGTATATAGCCATGAACTCGGTAGCTGCAAGTAGGTATAGGTATGTATATTCCATAGATGGGGTAAGAGATATTTAAGGTACAGCAATTTATATTGGGTCCCGCCGCCGGGTGCACTGCACCAATAAGTTCTTAGGTGATTTGTGGAAGAAATAAGTAAAGTGAAAAGATTAAGATCTCTTTCCCTATCTCCCTCTTTCTCTTCCTCAATTGTCGATTGAATCCATTTTCGATTTTATTAAATCGACTTTATTGGCTAATCGATGGGGTATACACTTGATATTTCAAATTTCAAATTATAATAAGGACCAGAAAAAATGGGGAAGATTTAACGATATCGGGTACGCTGTAAAAAAAAAACCTGTTTTAGAGCAATAAGTTCAATTTTAAGGGGAATTGACAGCCTTTTAATAGCCGTGATGCTTCTCTAGTTAGACAATGTTTGAATTTTAGGTTAGATTCAATGGATTCTACGAATCTAGAATTAAAGGTTCTTAGCCTTTCGGAGGAAACAGAGGTCAAAGATTCATATAAATGTTACACCCTCTTCGGTTGCAAATTGAAGAGGGTATAAAATGTCTCTTTTGCTGTAGTCCAAGAACATTTGCTAGAGACTCTTCATTTAGCTTTGCAACGACACACAAAGTGTCTAAATTTAACTTTAGACCAACTGGTTTGTGTCGAAAACATTGAAATGGTACTTCCCTTATTCTTGGTAAAATTATTTCTTCTATGATTGATGGAGAGAAATTTTTTGTAGCAAACAAACAATAAAACAAGATGACAGTCGCAGCTCAACACAAGGGACAGTTTCAGAACCGTGTTTATAGAACATCTTTTTTGCTAATAAAAAAAGATGTCATTAACGACTTACCACAAGAAACAGTTTCAGCACCCTGTTTATTGAAAACTTATTCTGCTGATAAAGAGAGAAGAAGATAGCTCCATAAAGTTTGCTGATGATGCTCAAGAATTGTAAATATCTAGGTTTAATTACAATCTTAATTAAATGGTTTACAGGCAATGGAATAGAAGTTAGATATGAAATACACAAATTGCAGAACAGTATTGTTTCGCACCCGAATAAGACGTGGACGTGAAAACATGACAATTATCTGCGAATGGTCAAAAACGGTTGTGAAATATTTGAGTCTCAAATACCGAAAGCAAGAGCGATCTTTATGCCTTTATGCTATTTCTAATAAAGATGAAGATCATCAAGCATTCGTTAGTCTAATTCTGACATAAACAAGTCCATCAGTGTGGTGGAAAATCAATTCCCCAAATTGGAAAAATATCGCTTTTCTAGGTGGCGTAAAAGTTGTCACCCGACTTTGTGTAAGTTTTTTTTTTTGTATGATTGAAAAACTTTGGTTTTCCTTTTCCATTATGTTTCATTGATGTCTCTATTTTTTTCTTTTAAGTCGAGAAAATGATTTCGGCTTAGTGCCCGCAGCCAGAACCTCGAATTCTTAAAGGTTATTCTCTTTGAAAGCTTCTAGAGTCTGAGGCTTCTTGATATAAGCTCGGGTCTTGAAAAACCCGGCATAACGAAGTCTGAATCAGTTAAATCGGGTGATCTTGCCTAGTGAAAATTGCCAAAACAAAAGATTAGGCGATCGGAAATGCAGCACTCAGAATTTAGGTTGTGGCTTATGCAGTTTCCACCGTTGTTCCATCCTTTTGGAACAATAGTCTCAATTCATCAAACTGAAGAAGTAAAGTCATGAAAAACATGTAGCATAGTAGTCATTTGGCCAGCGGCTTTTTCAAAGAAATAATGCTCGATGACGCCTCCATCGTAAACTGCACATTATGAAATAACTTTCAGAGAGTGCAATGACTCTTCGTGGGTTATAATCGGATGTTTGGTGCCCCAGAGGCGATAATTCAACTTCAAGTCTTTCACAAAATTCTCTGAAAAGACCACCATTTTATGCTCAATTGCGTGACACGACATCTGGCCCATAGTCCGGGGTCCTCCGCTACATCCTCAGCCACAACTGCCATATTCTCACCAGAACGGTTGCTCCGAGACCGGCTAGACCTGACAGCACCTTGTGTTGTCCCATATTCTTCTAGCCAAGGTGTCGGCCGACTGGGAAATTCACGCTGCCCAAACACTACCGACGAACTCTTCCCCAAAAACTAGAATTACTACGTGTTTGCACTATTAATCGGTAGAGTGGCAATAGCCAGTCAGGTCTTCTTTGGATTTTAAATTAAGGCTAGATTTAAGTTGGGTTTAGGAATCAGCTTGTCAATCCTTCGCAAAAGGCGGTTTCGTTGAAAAAAACATATTTTTTTTCGAGGTGGACAGTGGCTGGGAAATCATGCCCATACCTCCAGCAACAAGACAGTCCAACACACTAACCATTACAAGAAAAGGTAAAGCTAGGTGTTAAGTTGTAAATTACTAAGCCCTCATTTTCCACGATCTGCTTAAACATTTTTTCTTATATTTCGGCTTAAGTTTATCTAAACAGTCTCTTGAGTTTAAAAATATTGAAAATAAAATAAAACCTCTTATTTAGATAACTTGATTCTACAGTACAGTGTTGCCGTTGTTCAAAAAGTTCTCACTTTAATAGTTTAATTCACAAACAAAATTTCATAGTTTGTAGCGTTTTTTTTTCAGACAATTTTTTTGGGAAAAACAAAATGGTGATGAAGGATCTTAAAATGTTGAATTGAAATTTATATATCTTTTTCGTAGAATCCCAACATACCAATAGTTCGCGTTCAAGAACACTGAAGCTGGTTCCTTCAATATGAATGCAAAGAAAGAATATCACAAATGGTATCAATAAAGTGAATAACAGAGGCCTCAGAATGCAATCTTGTGGTACACCTGCAGACATATCCAACCGCTTTGTGCTCTGGCAGCTTTCAAGATACTCCAATGCCAGTTCATATACCTAACAGAGAACTTTCTCACAAATATTAGAATTCCATAGAAATATAATTTTTTAAATTATTTAAGCTAGATTTGTTTTGAAAGGCAAGTTGACAGATAAATGTTTGACTTTCCACATAGCCAATTTAAAAATGTAAATGTTTCAAGACCTACTACAATCTCAAACGGATAGATTTTGTGCTAGCTTAGCTATTAAAATATATTGTATATACGTGCTTGTATGTATGCCTTAGATAACCAAAGATACTAACTACCAATAATGTCCTTCTTGGCCAACTAAAAAAAGGTAAAAACCTTCAACTGCTTCTCGATTCGCATTATTATATATATATGTATGTGTAGTGTATGTATATACATCCTCCTCCATCTTTGTCTTTTGGTCTTGGCCAAGCGCATCAAGCGCGACTTCATTTTGTCCAAAAGAGCGTTTATAAAATCCGATATGGCATTGTCTCGACAGGGTCATAAATTGCATGCACTTGCGTCCTGCACTATTGATGCAGCCGGTTGGCACAACATGCAGATGTTGAATAAATTTGGTTCGCTTCCATGAGAAGCATCATTGTCAGCAATGCACAGTATCATCCGACGAAAAGGCAGGAACAACAACCATCATCGAGTGATCTTTTCTAGAAACAGTGTAAGCCTATCCACCATGTCATTGTGCACACTATACTCTCGGTCCAAATGGCCATTGAACAATAAATCGGTTGGCCAGAGACCGCAAACAAAAAAACGCAGAAGCAATCCCAATCACGTTCCAAGACCAACAGTCGAGTTGTCGTTAGCTTTGATGACCCATGTCGCTCGAATCTTCTCTACCAGACCCGAAGAACACCGAGAAGACATTGACAAACGATCGAAATCACGCCCTCGCAAGATGAGATTTTTAGCCATGGTTATACCTCTCCCAATGTCCACGATGATGATGCCGGATGCCGGCCAGCATTGAAATGTTTGGACGCGTCATCGGTCAAAATGCAAAAAGCTATGCAGTGTGTTCCCACCTTTTTTCGCGCTTCGGTCGGCTGTCGCGCACTTAACCGAATCTGTGATTTAGTCGAAAGATTCCTTAGCCCAGATGAGATCGTCTTACAACATTTCGGATGATGATGATGAGTTGGGAGGCTTATCGGGTGGAAATTACAAAACGCAATTGTTATATGGCAATGAATCGTGTGCAGTGGAGTATAGGGTGCTGTATGATGAGTTTGGTTATTTTAACAAAATTTGTGATGAAGATATATTTGGTAAAAAGCGTCAAAAATGTTTATAAGAAATAAAGCTTTTATTGCAGGTAATAATATATGTAACTACTACAAAAATTATAATGCATTATAATTTTTAAGTTTTTTGCTTGTAACTTGTTTTTGGTAAATTCAATCGAAGCAACTGTCGAGACCCAATTTTAAGAGCACAGTATCTTCTCTAAATTGAATACAATAATGTGGAACCAACTCTCAAAACTAAAGAAACCAACACGCATAAAGTCTAATGAATTGTAGGTTTAACATTTTGAACAAAGGAAAATTAGAAAAAAAATGTTGCAATTTGCAAATTTGACAGTTTTTTTTGCTAAGAACTTCTTTTTGATGAATTTAAACGAAAAAATAGCTTCAATTGTAAAAAAATTAAAATTCTGTAAATTTAATACATTTATTAAGTGAGTACGATCAAACCAACGGAGATTTAAAGCTTCAAAATGGAAAAAAATTATGACGTTTTATTTAAAAAAAAAATCTTATATTTTTGTAAATTGTCCATATGAATAAAAGAGTTAGAATTCTTTATCAGAATCCAAACTATGGTTTTTCGGTAATTTGTGGCTCCCTTCCTCGTCCTCAATTTCTATTTAAAAAAAAAAAATTTCTTGTTTTTATGTCAAACAGAATTCACTCGCAATTTACCCTATACTCAATTTAAATTCAAAATCTCTTCCAGCAGTCTTTTAAATCTCCTTTCACTGCTGGTTGGTTGCTTTGCTTTGATAAATGCATCCGCTCACGCAAATATCTCTGCAGAAAGCCAAAACCGCACAAACAAAACGCTCCTCAAGCCATCTGGTTGGTTACGCGGATGGATGTTAAGTCCATGAATTCCAGGCGTTTTTCAACCAGCAAACATCCAAATGAATTACGCACATCTGTCACATGTTGAATTGACCATTAACGCTCCAAATGCGATCACATTAATAACTGACATCTTTCAATTTGATTCGTTAATATATTTTGTCCCTAGCAGGACTAACTGAGTTCGGTGAGAAAGGCCAAGAATACGCCTGCGCATTGGACGCAGAGAGCACATATTTTTTTTTTTTTTTTTTTTTTTGAAATATAACACTAAGCTAATCGAGCCATTACTCATTTTTGTTTCTTTTCTTTCGTTTTCAGATCCAGAAAATGCTGATGAAGCAGGACCACAGGATACAAATGCAAATGCATCATCATCAACATCCACATCATCACCACGAAGCCCTCCGTCCACTGAGACGATGGCGTTGGGTGTAGTTGAGAACGATAAAAGGATTATCCAGCCACCATCAGACAGGAGTTCATCACCAAATGAAGCAATCGCCGCCGGAACCATCACCCCATCACCATCATCTGATGCGTTGGATTCAGAAAAGAGCATCAGCATCAAAGGATCGCCCATTTCTCCCCAAGGACTAACGCGTCTGAGGCCGTTTTCATCAGCATCATTGTCAACATCACCATCAATGCCAGACGATGGATTACTCGGGGCAGAGGATAGTAGCCAACCACCTGTAACCAGCACAGAGCAATTGCAGTTGTTGTCGCAGCAGCCCTTAGGAGATGCCTCCTCCATCATCTATCCGAAGCAATTGAAATCATCAGATCTGGAAGCTTCAGCAAGGACGACGACGACGACTGCGATGGCTACGTGGACATCGGCGATGGTGGTGACTGCGGCAGTGGTGTCGGCGGCAGCAGCGTCAACTATGACAATGAATTGTAGTCGAAATGACAACGACACCGAGAATGGTATCAACGTCAACATTACGAGTGCCTCCTCCCGCTCCTCCATCATCAACTCCATCGGTGGTGGTGGTGTTGCTGCCGAAAATGATGGTTGCATCATCACCACCATCACAAACAGAACCACCCCAATTAACTTCAGTTCAAGGATGCCGTCCACGTTGATTGATTCTCATGATGGCGATGATGGTGATGTTGATGATGACGTTCCACCAACTATTCCTGGTGATGATGTGATGTTTAACCGTAGAGGCGTAGATACTACATCACCGCCAACTAGAAATATTAATGCTAACCAAAATAACTTCAACAGCGAACATTGTCGCGGTGAAGGGTAAGTGGCATATATGTAAGTGTAATTGCATTGTTTGTTTGTGTTTGAATTGGGATGTTTTACAAAAGAAGGGTTGAGATGCCAGAAATCAATCTTCTAATTGTTTCTTTTGGAATTTTGAATTCAAATATAAGATTGATATCAATTTGAAGACGATTTGAAAACTCTCCAAATTTGGGAATAGCAAAAATACTTTAGTATTAAAAACCGTATTCTTATTTTTTTTTGAATTTTGTTGGTATGTGTGATTTTTTATTTCAGTTTCTTGAGTAATTTTGAGTTCGAAAAACTTGTATTTGAAATTCACAAAATTTACTTTTTTAAAGGTCTATATCTAAGTTCAAAATTACATTTTGTTCCAAATATTTGTTACAAAGAAATCTCTGATAAAATGTTTCAAAAACCGAATATGATTTTGGGAATCTCAAAAAACATGAAAGTTCAAAATTCTGACTCTGCATCTGCATATTTATGTATGTATGTAGCTTCAGATTCAGGAAGATTTAAAATTCAGTAAACTTTTGAATATTCTATTAGGTTTTTGGAATGTTATCTCGAAAAACTCTTTGTCTCAAAAATATGTGCTTGGTTTTCTTAAAAACCTAATTTGATCTTTCCAGATTTAGGAAATCTAAAACCCAGAACTTACTTCGATATTCTCTTCATCCACAACTTAATATTGAATTTCTAAAATTCTTTGTTCCAAAAATCTTTGGCTAAAATTTTTCAAAAACATGACTACATCTCTTCAAAACACTGAATGTTCGTATGTCAAAAATTCTAAGTTTTAAAAAAGTATAATTCTCAGTACCAACAAATTTGAATGCCCAAAATTAAGTAATAAATCTAAAAGTCTCCAAAATTTAAATCTATCAATATTCTTTATTCCAAAACTCTGTTTACTTTAAGTCAGAAGGTATTTCAAAAGTAAGTTTTTACAAATTCAAAATTTTGAACCCAATGCCAAGTTTTTATATTTTGAAAATTGTAAATAAAATTTTATCTTAATTCAAAATTCTGGTTTGCGAAAAAAAAAATTGTTCCAAAAATATCTGGTTAAAATTTTTCAAAAACTAAATTTTATGTTCTTCAAATCCAAAATCCAAGTTTATTGTTTTAGTGTTCAAATGTATGTATTTCCAAAATTTTGTTTTTAAAATTTTTGAATGCTGAAACTCAAAATTTTTTAAATAAAAAAAATCAATTTTTCAAAATTTTCAAAATTCCTGAACTCACCTTCATTTAAACATTTTAGTTTTCGAATTTCGCAAACCGCATTTTATGACATAAATTGCGACTATGCCAAAATTCTGAAACACAAAATTTTTTTATATTCACAAAAACAATTTTTAACACAGTATTTCTATATTTTCTTAAAAAGTATTAAGTTCCTTAAAAATAAATGTTTTTTTAGGTTTCCAAAGAGAGTTGTCAGGAGATATTCTTTAAGTTTGAAAAATAGTGCTTTCCAAAATTATTTTGTTCCAAAATTCTGTATTTTTAATTCTAGAAATTCAGAACTTCAATTCACATTTCAAAACTGCATTCCAAAAATATAGTACATCGAAACTTATACAAATTTGAACAAAATGTACAAAAATGTTAAATTATTTCAAATTCGTTATATTTCGAAGATCTCTTCGTAGAAATTGTATGTAAATTCAAAATAATGAAACTCTAAATATTTAAATTCCAAAATTTAATTCTGAAAATCAGAAATTCAGTATTACAATATTTTGTTTTCTGTAAGAAAAAATTATTAAATTCTTTTTTCAAAGATATTTTGGTCCAAATTAAAAAAAAAAACTCAATTTTATTTTAATACTCTTAAAGGCCCTGAGTTTTTCAAATCGATTTCTCGAAATTTGGATTCCAAAAAAATTGACATTCTAATTTTTAAACCTTTTGCAGTTGGAAAATTCTCTAACTCAAATTCTGGAAATTTAAAAATAAAGTTAAAAATTCTATCAACGCAAAATAGTCGTTGCAAAATTATTTTCTAAAATTCGCGGTTCCAAATTCTATATTTTAGTAATTATTAACTCCAAATTTTAAGTTCTGAAAGCCAAAATTCGTTTTTTTTTTTAAGTTTTTGAGTTGCAAAAGTCTATTTCAAATAATTTAGTTCTCCTTTTTTCATAAATACTTAAAATCCAAAATACTTTTTTCTCAATTCTTTGTTCCAAAAATCACTCATTACATTTTCTGAAAACTAAAAATTTTTTAACAAAAAAAAAAAATTACCCAAAGATAAATAAAGCCATTACCAGCAACAATCAAAGCGTTTCGTTCAAAATTGTGTTTCCTATTTATTTTGTTTTTTTTTATTTTTTTTTGTTGAAAAATGACATCTGTCATTTTCCTTCGCATTTGTGTGTCCAAACTCTACCCAAAGATCTGACAGTTCTCAAATAAAATCACAAAAAAAAAACTGACTACGTCTAGTAAAACCACCGATAGACACACTGGAAATGCATTTTAACATCAACCCTATTTTTGTTCTACCCCCATTTCTGTGTGTGCAACCGTTACGAAACGCCTGTCAAAGAAGTAGGATTTCAAATGACAATTGCATCGCAAGCATCGACGGGATATGTCACATTGAGCCTAAAGCGAAGCAAACAGCAAACAAAAAAAAAAGAAAACTTCAAAATCTCACCGCAACAAGCCCTGTGTTACGAAAAACTGCTGAAAAAACAACAAACGCATCGCAGGACTTTAGGTACTTGCACCAGCAAGGATATTTATTCTTTTTTTTTTGGTTTTTTGGTTAACTGTCACTGATTCCAATGCTAACATCCTGACATGTATACTGTCAAACTGCATGTGATTCTTATCATATGGGGGCGCTGGTAGACGATTTGACAGCTTTTTTTGAGTGACAGGTTTGGTGCTTCCGTTTAATTTTTGTTTCTTTTTGTTTCAATCGCCCGCAAAGGATATAGTGTGTGTGTTGGTATGTGGGTGGGTGGGGGTGAGTGTGATATCTCTTTGGAATGCAAAAATGTGCATCGATTTTTGGGGCAAGTAAACCAAAAGTTTTAGACAGAAAGGTGTTTGAGGATTTAATCGGTCCAACAAAAAATAAGCTGATGGATTTTCAATAGATACTTTATAAAGGAAAAAGGAGAGATTCTCAATGAGAGGGTTTCCAAAGGATTGAATTTCTGAAGAGCTTGCATTTTTTCAAATGATTGTTTAAAACTAACCAGGAATACCTGTTTAATGCTTCTTACAACCTAATCAAGGAATTGGTTTTCCAAAAATATTAAATGTTGTCCAATCACTCGATCCTGAGGTCAAGGAGACCTAACAGGCCTTGAGATTTTGTTTGGAATTTGCTAAAGCCAAGTTTCTTTAAGTAGAAGAATACTAAGCATATGGTTGTCAAAATATTTAAAGGCCCTTTTCCATCGGTTTGATTTTCCTATACTCCAACCCTGGTGATAAAACCTGTGTAATATCTTTCGTTAGTACACATAATTAGTTTATTTTTGGATTTTAAAATTTCAAACGCCTCAAGGACATGACATAGAGGAAGTATGAACCTATCCTTTACTCAAAAACAAAAATGGGAAACACAATTTTACTTCGAATTATAAAACAAATGCGAATGCGAATGTGAGTCTTATTTCGCGATTGAATTTTAAATTTGTGGGAATTATTTTGTTTGATTGTAAGTGAAAGTTCAAACTTTTCTCGACGATAGAGTTTTGTATCTTCTGCAGGTGAAAGGAGCGTTTATATTGTTGAGGTTTTTTTTTTTTGTGTGGAGTTGAATTTATTTCGGATGTAGTGACAGAGTAATTATGTTTTTTTTTTCTCGAATTTCAAAAGCAAAAGGTTTATGAGAATAGATGATTATTCATAATTCCCAACGAATATGAATTTAAATTAAAAAAAAAAACACGAAATTACAAACTTTAATTCTCACACAAATATTTGTACCTTTTATATGTACATATATTCGACGAGGTATGGTAAAGTTGGATACGGTTGACAGGTTTAAATTAAGCCTTAGGGTTCTTCAAAATAATTTATGTATACTTAAATACACAAATTGGATGTTTTTGTATAGAAACTGCCCCAACTCCTCCTCTATACATGACTTTCTCATATCTCATAGGAAAACCTGACGGAAAACCATCACAACGTACAAAACACATCAACATGCGTAATAGGTGAATGCGCAACAATGTGATGTGAATTGTGTTGGACACAAACAAAACAAAGAAAAAACGATCCCCATTCACCCTTAGGGAATTTTTAAAATTAAAAAAAAATATACTTTACTGTCGCGAACAAAGTTAGCATGCAGCGAAAATTCTAACAAATAATAATAAAAAACAAAAAAATAAAAAAACAAGTAAACCTCGACTACGATAAATTAATTATTAAAAAATATGTAAAGTGTGCCGCTTTTCCAAATCACAGTCACCTTTTTTCAGTCAACCAAGAAAAAATAAAAAGGAGACTGCCAAAATTTTGTGGGATGAGAAAAGTAGAGGTATCAGATCTCAAACGAATGTGGAATGAAATGCTTCTTCACATGACATCAGTGATGTCGAAAGTACTCCTGAGAGAAGGTACTATATATAGTTTTTTTCTTTAGAAAATTCCAGATACTCGGCCTACAAAAACAATCCCTCCTTCAATGTACATTTGGAAATACAGTTTGGTCCCCAAACTTAGGGTTCAGTCGTTCTAGCTTAAAATAAAATGTATAGATAATAAGCCTGCAATTTGACATTTGATAAGTCATCAAAAATAAACATGTAGATGATACTCATTTTTTTGATTTTTATATGACATCATAAGTCACGAAAATAAAAATCTAAAAATTCGAGGATTCAGGCTTGGGAAATCAAAAGCACGAATCCCTTAGGTAAGGTTAGGTTAGGTGGGATGATGATACGGCAATCCGTATAACCTCCATCGGATTTAAATGGATTCATTATTGTGGTCCCCAGGGCGCAGGCAATGTAGGATTGGGAAGGGTAAGAGGAAGGATCTAACGGAAGGCTTAGGTATGGGGTACCTCCCTAAACCATCCTGCTTTCTGAATAAAGTTAAGGATGCCTTTTTGTGGAAAAAATGAGACGTCACCCATTTCATCAAAAAAATATGCTCCGAGGGCATCCTTTTTGGTTCTGGTTAAACTGGGGTATTCACAAGGGAAGTGAGATGAGCCTTCTTCCACCCCTTCGTCATGGCACCCTCTACATAAGTTAGATGTGCTGATGTTCATTCTGCTCATGTAGGTTCCCACTGAGTTGTGACCCGTAAAAATTCCAACCATGACAGACCATTGAGGTCTGCTAAGCTTCAGTAGATACTGTGTTTTTTTTTTTTTTTTTTTTTTTTTTTTAATATCTGGTTGATGACCATCTGTCATCTGTCGTCTGTCTGCGGTCTTAAGGTAAGTTTGGTGAATTCTATATTTTTTCTGCTTCAGTAGCATAAGTACCCAGGGTATACATTTGGCTCGGGTCAAGCGATGAACCGTTTTGGCAAATTCAAATTCCTTTATAAAACATATTCTTATAAAAACTTAAAAAGTGTCTTATTGCATTTTCAGGTGGCTCTTTTCTATAACAATTTAAGAAATAATAACATTATAACTATTGTTAAATTAACATGACAGCCAGCATCTTTGACAACGTTATGGTTGATTCAAGAAGATGCCATGTTATTTCCAAATAAAATTCTGGTACCTTAATAAAAGGATTGAACACATTTTTAAATGACCATAGTTTTAATGGTTACCAAGACTACATAGGCCTTTGAATACGTATCCCTTTGAATTTACCTTTCATACAGTTGTTTTTACAATTTGGAATCTTGTAAATATGGCTTGCTACTGAGTTTTTCATGATGGTCTATGCCTGGTACATGGCTGCATTCTATCTCTCATACTAAGCACGCTATTTACAGTCATCTAGGGCTATAGCGCTATAGCTTGGTCCGCAAGCCGCCTCGCGCACATTTGGTGGATCAAACTGTTGCTGGTTGTATCTTGTCAACCACTTGTTCTCCTTGCACTTGGGACCAAATATGTCGAAGAATTTTTCAAGCTAACCTAGTATAAATTCTCTCTCTGTCCAACAGTCGGCACCGTAAAACAGAACTGGTAGCATAAGGACTTTGTGGGGTGTGCACTATCGACTTTAGCGCGAGAAGTTTAAGACTTCTGTAAAGTGGATTTCGTTCCCATTAAGTGAGAACTAAGTCCCTCAGTGGACTTAGTTCCTGGGGACTTATTTCCCACCTCAAGTGAGAACTTAGTCCTTCATTGGACTTAGTTCCTGGGGACTTATTTCCCTGGACCATCAGGACCTTCGTATCAATGGAGCTCTTCAGGTAATCCATCAGATCTTTCAGCCTTGTATCTTCTAAGCTAAACCTTCTATACTTGGAGGTGGACCTGGTTCATCTTTGATTAAAAGTGGGTTCTCTTCTTGTCCTATTACTCGCTCCACATGATTGTCATTCAACATTTACAAACTTGAAACCAAATATACATACGACAGCACTGCATAGGAAGTATTAGTAAATACCTATTACACACGTACAAAAAAAACCTCTCGTCAATATTTTGTGAAAACGACGTCTCTGTCAAAACCCAGCGACAATATACCCAACAACAAATATACACCATATACACACACGCACAAAGCTCGTATATCTTGAACCAAGAACAATAACCACCCCCCATTCATACCAGTTCAACCATCCATTCCATATGGCAGATTCGAATTGGGGCCACCCAAACCTCATTCCCAGAAAAAAACTGACTCGTTTCGTATTCGAATCCTTAAATTAGAAAGGAGTATCAAAGGCTGAGGTTGGTTATATAGGTAGGTATACCTTTGCACATGGACCGGGTGATGGAGGTAAACGAAAATGAAAACCTTCGGTGTACCGTTTCAACCATTTCATCAAAATTTACTACAATGCCTCGTTTACTGAATAATTTACACCCCGCACAAAATATAAAAAACAAAGACAGGCTAACTCAGGTCTGCCCAAACCCCCTCCCAATTCACAGGTTCAAGAAAGATGCTGTACGAGGCAACGATGATTCTGCTTCTGTTGGGAATGGGTGGCGATGGAGTTTAGAGGGAGCGGAATATGTGTTACCTCCATTACACACGTAGAAAATATGGAAAAACATAAAAACAAAACGGGACTAAAATGTGAGTGATACGTGTTGTCGAGGGAGCGATAAGGGCTGATTTAGATTTGAATGATCCAACCCTGTAACCATCACGTTGAAGACACAAACGAGTTGGGCTATACATAGCTTTAGAGGTACTTTTTGGTCGTATACAGTCTTGCTTTACGACCTACTCGTATACCCTGGGACCGAGAAGGGTGATGGGTATATTCTCGTTGGCGGGGTTCATTTGACTTAATTTGTTGGCGGAGAGTGTGAAATGGTAATGGGAAGCGTTTTGCCCTTTTGTTTGGAAATACTTTATGACGAATTGAAGGTGAACTGGAGGGTATAGGAACTATATATATATACGTATACAGGGGGATAGCTTCTACAGCTGCATGTGTACCGGGGAAGAAATAGTTGATTTTTTTTCCTTTTTTTATTTCTCTTCATATTTATTGGACATTACTTTTGGGAATACTTAACATAATGCAGGGATGGGGGTCGGTGTATGACGAGATTAAAGAATCATTGTATTTTTAATCTGCAGATATACGATTTAAGAAATATAAAAAAAGTTGATATCAATGTAACCTGTTGGAATCAATCACACAAGACTAATATCAAAAATGAATCATTCTATCGTTACTTTTCTTTTAACTTAAAAGCACTCACAAAAGACAACAAGTTTTTCTATACGTCTTGAACTCTCGTCTTCTCTGAAGGGTGAGGTGTTAATCTGAGGAGAAAAAGTTATAAACGAAAGTCATACGGCATTAAATTCCCTATTAAATGAGTATAATATTCGCTATGTTAGGCTAACTTCATCAAAAGTTATAACCATTTGAATAATTTAATGCCAAAATTTTTATGTATGATTTTATGTAGAAAAAAATAAATATTTTGAATAATCCAAAGCTCTACCCCGATTAAATTTAAAGAGATTTGGATTGTGCTTATTAAAAAAATGAAATCAAATGATTAAGCATTTGTCGGGTGCAAAGCCCCCTTAATTTAGCTTATTACATAAAATTTAAGACACCCAGACAATAGTTCTACCATGAGGAATTTCTGGGTTCGTTTCCCAGCCGCTTCTGCCTAAAAACCCGAGGGAACTATCTGTTGCGAGGAGTTCCTCACCGACGGGTTTCACCCGTCTTATGTCTATTCTCCGGCTGTACACCAGCTGGAGATTTAGACAACTAAGAAAACCCAAAAGGGAGTTGGAAGGTTTGAAACGGTGTGTGATGGTTAAATCTCCGGCTACTTTCGTGGCTGGAGATTTTTAAGGTTTTACTGGTTTATGACGGTAGTTAACTGGTATAAGGTCTCCGGCTGCTTGCATGGCTGGAGATTTTTAAGGTTATAAAAAGGTTTTAAAAGGGGTTAAGTCTCCGGTTACTTGCGTAACTGGAGATCTTATTTGTGGTAGCAATAATAGTAGGACCGTCGTCCTAGTTCTTAAGAACAAAGACTAGGAGTGTCTTTCCTAGTTTGCCGTAAAGTGAGCAAAAGACTAGGAGTGTCTTTTCTAGTTTGCCGTAAGGTGAGCAAAAGACTAGGAGCATCGTTCCTAGTTCGTCGCATGGCGAATGAAGACCAAAAGGAAGCACACTAAGTTGTTGGTTACTACCCCGGCAGACTTCTTGGTGTGTGTATCCTAAGGGTTGACAGGCCCAGAGTTTTGCAGGAACTCATCTGGAAGTGAACTCGGTTGCGAAGCTCCACCGGAAACGATATACTGGTACCATGGGAGATAGTGCCCATTTGAGTTGAGGGTTGAGTTTTGCCCTCTGCTCAAACTCTATCTATGAGCTAGGCCGCCTAGTGGGAGCATCATAGTGGCTTGGTTTATTGCGAATGCGGAGACACAAGGTTTTCAAGATTCTTTTTCTTGAATTCAAGAGGTGTTATATAGACCTCGCCTCCAAAGCATGGGGTGTGTATATGCTGCAACATATCACAACTTTGCGACCGATATAGCTTGCTATGTCGGGGTTAATGGTCAGGACCCAATCTGACTCCAATGAAGGTAGGCCTCCCGTGAGGTAGAGCCGGCAATCGGCAGGTACTCACGTAAAACCAAAAGACGATTCTGTTGCGAGGAGGTGACAAATCCTCGGACTCGGCAGGAAATTATATGTCGCCTCAATTTCTGTCAACAACGCACACAGTTGGAAAATTCTTTGAACCATCGTTTCACAAAACCAAGTCCTAAATTTGCTTAAAGAATTATATCTCGTCGATGAGGTTTGATGTATGAGACGATTGAGCTACCGATCTAGTGGACTGTGGCTGACACTTGATTATGAAGCAAGTAGATAAGGGACAGGAAGCAGATTTAATGGTTTTATTTTTTGAAGCGATTAATTGACATTTTACTGTAGTAAGCTCCAAGAAGTTTTTGGAATATGTAACAAAGCGTTCCATGTTACACCATTTTCGCAGCTGACATCTCTGCTTTTTATTTATTTGATTAAGTAGCAAATACTCAAAAGTAACCATCACTTCTACTACCCCTTAATGTTTAGTCAACATTTATGTATTATATTAATTCAACCTGAAAGTCACCACCAGCCGATAGCCATTCACTAAAAGCAAGTGACATCGCAGAAAAATGTGAACAAATCCCAATATACATTCATTGGCCTTACAGTTCACATTCAATTTGGATGCAAATCTATCATAATATGACTTGTTTTGGCAGACGAGAACCACCTATTCGACAACGATTCTGTCTCGGTCAACATTAATTAATCCCCCAGGGGCTACAAGAGTTTTAACCTGTTGTTAGCCACCAGGGACGTAGTTCCTGCCGATGTGGTATAGCGTTTAGCATGCCAAATTGATTGCCACCTGGGGATTTATACCTGCTGATAGAGTGTTCATCTTGCTGTTTTGCACCCTAGGGCTTTATACCTACCGATCTACCAGAGCGGTTAGCCTGATGTTCTATTGACGCCAGGGGCGTACTACCTGTCCCCTGTTGAATACAATATCCAAACCCAATTTTCTCGATTCCATAACATCAGGATTGAATTCCAGTAAAATAAGCCATCAGACTAAAATCCCAAAATGCAGTTCATTAGAAACCAGATTCCGAAACAAAAATACAAGAATACCCCCAAGCCGAAAACTCGCTTACCAGAAAAGATCCATCATTGAAGAATTTTTGGAATTAAATAAAATAGTGTATGTTACGTACATAAGAGTTGTTTACTTATAACGATTTTGTTATAAGATTTAAAAGAACTTTTATCTGAAGTTTGTGTTTCTTTAGAAAGACCCTGGTGAGATCTGTGGAGAAAGCCGCCAAAAAGCACATCACAACATGAAAAATCTCCCGAGATCCAATTTGAATAACTGAAGATTTATCTCTCAAAAAATAATATTGAAAATCTCGGAGTACAGTGAGCTTATAAGAGTGTTTGATGATCATTTCAATATCATCAACATTGAGGATAAAAAGAAAAGTACCTAAGTCGTTACCTTGTGGGACATCGGAGATATCTATCTTTATAAAAATGTCTCCGGAAAATCCGACATTAGACACAATACTAAAATCAAATATTTTCAAGTCGTCATCTATTTCCCAAAAAACACCCATATTCCATTTTTTGAAAATGAGTAAAATTTCCAAAAAAACCTGAATTAAAACTTTTCGAATAGCCTTGTTCCCAAGTTTTTCAAAAACCAATCTTCCTCTATTTAGTTCCAGAAAACTGATTTTTTTTTTGTTAACTTTGCTGAAGGAGTTAGAAACTTGTAGACTGAACCTTAAATATGTTACTTCTTGTAGGCAGAACCTTAATCTTTTGGAAAACTTTTAGTTTTTCCTTTTAGAGAACTGAATTCTGCGTTTGATATTGTACATCAAAAAAAATGTTCGAATGAATAGTTTCGTTGTTTTTGTCTCAACAATTCTCTCTTTAAAATATCAGGACGTACCTTAAATGAAGTAGAGCATTTTCTAAGATGGTGGAAATTTCAAAAGACGTTAAACTGTTTTTTTATATTTAAAATTCAAACCCTTCGCAATTTTCGTTCTTTAATAAAGCGCATCGAATGCCATTTCCACTGCAACAGAATGTCCTCTCTGATCTGACTTTTGATTGCATCCGCTACTACATAATGAGTCCGTTTTTTTTTCTTTTTTTGAGATGAAATAATAACCTCTCCTCCCTTTGTCCACTTCTAGCTGCCATCAAAACAGCACACACCATTACTACTGTAGTATTGCAAAGTAAACTTCATCAGTGTGTTTTGTGACCATTTCCCTTCCGCCAGAACCTTACTGCCATATACCTATAAAACTCTTCTCTCAAGAGACAAAGAAGAATAAGAAAAAAAAAACTTGATGAGTAAAAAGTAACATTAAGAGGATACAGAACAATATATCGCTTGTGATGATGTGGAACTCATCTCAACAAATACACACTCTTCCCAACCGACCAATTCCATCATCACAAATGACTCCTCTATATACGTATGTATATAGTATATTTGCGGAACTTGAAATTTCTACAACCTCTATATGCCACCACAATACTCCATCTTGCCAAGTCCTTGCCACCACCATAGTAGTAGGTATAACCGTTACCATCAGAGCGCGCCCGCCACCACCTCACTGCATCGCACTCTCATCATACAGCAGCGATCCGTTTAAATGTCAAATCCTACACACATATGTCGGTCATAACAACAAGGCAAACAGACAATCGCTGTCACACGGAACAGGATGATAGTGGCTCCACCTATATCTGTGCTTTCTATATCGACTTCGTCGTCGTAACCTCGTTTTGTGTTTGAGTCCTGTTTGTGAGTTCTTTTAGATATCCTTTTTTGTTTTTCATTTCTTCTTTTTTGTTTTACACTTTTTCTTAGTGTTTAACTCTGAGAGGGGTGACAGATGAAATGAGTGTTTTGTCAAGGATGGGATAGGGCGGTAGCAGGGGGAGTTTAATGGATGACTGGTGGTCCATCCAGATCCAGATCCAGCCCCAAACATCAAATGACAATTTGTAATGGAAAAGATGAAAAGGACACTCTCCATCTCTAGTCCACTTCATTTACCACAAATTTATCTTCACTTCTCATTTGGATGTTTCTGTGTGAGTGTGTGTGTGAGTGCGTCCTTGGGGTCAGTGAAAAACGACAGACATCAAGTCCAAACTGTCAATCGAAACAATAATTAAGGTTTATTCCTGACAGTAATTCGCTTATGAACTTTTATCGATAAAGAAAGAAAGAGACATAACGGTGACTTTTATCTACAACCAACTTTCACAAGATAAGTTACCATTTCTGACACATGAAAAGATTTAAATTCGAACGTTGATTTCTAAACCCCAGTGTGTCGTCGCCACTATGCCTACGTTTGGCTAAGTCGTATCTCCAAACACGTAAGGGTTGAAGTTCCCTCTTGAAAATGTAAACAAAAAACGGGTTGAGGGATCAGGGTTTTTGGAATGGCTGACAACCCAAATCGAATCATTTAATAAGCGAATTGAAGCATTTGATGGATACACCGAGGAGCTCTGATTGATGACAAGGACCTTCCTCGTTTTCGAAATTATTGTTTTTTTTTTATTTGCTATTCGAGTCCTTAATCCTGTTTTATCCCCACATAGAACTGTTGGAGTCTTTGTTTTGTGCTTTTTCTTTGTTCTAATTCTGTTGAACCAGAATGTCGATTCTGCACACGAAACTTGTGGTTTATGTCTAGGGATGTTTTTTTTTTCAAATTCTATATGTTCTTTATGGTATAACATAGAAGATTTGTGGGTGGAAAATTGGGGTTAGAGAGGGTTTTTTTCCAAATCCAAGCCAGATGAATATTCGAAAAGGAGGTTGACAGTGTGTATGTGTGTGTGTGGTGTAATTCAATTACTCATTAGCGAGTCTTCTTCATTAAGAGTTTTATTCTTTGTCGCCTTTTGTTCGGTTTTTTTTTTATGTTTTTGTTTGCTTGTGCCAATTTCAAGGAAGAGTCAGTACGAGCAGATTGCCAGTTTTGATTGACACGTTTTGTGTTTTTTTTTTTTAATATTTTCAACCCTTTTTTCCCAACTCCAGACATCATCAGGATGATTTGCTGCCGACTTGGGTGTGGCATGAAACTTGATTCTTAGTTTCATGCGTGTCTCGAAGTCTCTGGATATTTATAAAATACTGACACGCTGACAGGAATAGACTACTTGATTGATTGGTAAATAAGTTTGAAAGGTTGTTGTTATTGTTTTAGTTCAATATGCGTTCGACAAAGCATTTTATTATACTTGAATAATGTTTTGCTAGACATATTGATCACTATTATGGGTGTGTGCCGGGTGGTGAAGGTGAGAAGCCTTTAAGACAATTTTGACTGACAACATGACTGACAAGCTTTTTCCATTGATTGATTGGGTGTATGTATAGGTTTCAATAGAACAGTCCAGGTCAGATGTTAATTTAGTAACATGATGGCTGATTGGGGAGAGAGTTCATATTCTAGAAATAACTTGATAGTGAGTATGAGATATTGAAAGGGTTGATTGCGATGATGTCATGAAATAAGATTGAGGAATTCATGGACTTTTCGGGTTTTGAAAAATTAAACTGGTGTAACCTGGGTAGGTAGATAGAAATAGCGACCACTGGCAGTCTAGTTCTGTGGCCCAACTATCGTTAACTTGGTGTTGTATGGATTGAAAGCCTCTCCCGAGAACCATGTTCACAACTCATTGTAAATTGGTGGGATACGAATCGGAAGTCTTTGCCGCAGCACTCCATCTGAGGAAGTATCGGATCCTTGTTTGAAATTCAAAGATATCCTCCAAAGCCCGAAAAAGTCTAGTTAAACTCAATAATTTTGTCGTAAAAAATCAACAGTTGCTGGATTTCGTTGGATCAATAAACAATATATTCATTCAAGTTAATGAAGGTGTTAACCAAACCATGAATTTTTGTTCAGTCAATTAAGTTATTAAATTAGTCAATTTAAAGAAGTCGATTTTTTCGCTGAATCAATGAACTTGCTTCATTTATTTTAAAAATATGATTTTTTTCATTCGGTTTTAAAATACATTTACTTAGTCAACTAATGGATTTTTTATGACAACAAATTTATGTCTTTATTTAATTGTCAAGACCTCCTCTGGCACCCTTAGATGTTTCTAAATTATTTTTCCTTTTTTTTTTTTAAACTAATTTTTCTTAATGATTACACTGTGTCTCTAGCATATTAAGAGTATAAAAAAAACCTGAGGCGCATTTTTATCAATTTTGCCTTCTCGTACAAGTTTGTTTGTAGTTCTTTACAAAGAGAATTTTCTTTCCGAACGACTTGATCTTCCCTGTTGGCGTAGGTAAGATTTTTACCAGCTGCTTTTAAACATGAAAAGTCCTCCTAGAGTACCTCTTGTCATTAAAAAATTCGCACCTTATGTGAGCCAGTTGAACTTTGAAGAAAATTGAATATTAAGAATCGCGTGAAACAGAAAAACTTATCTTATTCATAGCTATCAACTTATTTACTCTAGTCCTCAACACAGTTCTTGGAGAAAATTGTTCACTCATATATTGTGTTGTTGCTTCTCTTGTCCGATACCAAATGTACCTGGTGATCGATGGAAAATAATGATCTGGCGGTGCTTGAGGATATCTACAGAAAAGATTGGGTAGGAGAAGAAACTAAACCCTCGAAACAATTAGTGGTACAATGATGAATCGATAACTAGTGGAGGGACTGGTGCAGGAATCTTGGGCCTAGAACCAACCTTTCCATATTGATGAGCCAGTCCCCCCGAATCTTCCAAGCGGAGGTTAACGTCATAGGGAAATTCTTGGATCGAAATTTCGAAGGGAACTATCGCAACAAAAGCATTGCCATCATGTCAGATATAGCCAAGATACACTCAAGGCACTGAACTCATATACCAACAGCTCTAAATTAGTGTGGGAGTGCATTAACAGACTAAACGAACTTGGCAAACAGAACAGAGTTACACTTCACTGGGTACCTGGTTACGTGGGTGCTCGTGGAAACGAACAGGAAGACTCCTTAGCTAAAGTAGGAGCACCAACCACTTTGGCAGGGTCTGAGCCCTGTTGCAGAATAAATAACATATGTATGTACATAAATTTGGTGGTGCAACAGCTCGAAGTGAACCAGGACCTAGTGACTTACAACTCTCAACCATTCCTGTGTGCGTGTTACCAGGAACGGTGGTAACCTACAATTTTCTGCCGAGTCCGGATTAGAGGATTTTTCAATTCCATACGCACTTGCGTCTTAATGCAAAACACCCTCTATATACCGAGCTCTTGTGAAATTTTCGAGTTCGAGCTCACCAGAGCTCCTTGATTCATGATTTCAATTCTAAATGTCCTTATTCATATCGGAATTTTAATTTGTGATGATTAAAATCCCTGCACATTTTCCATCAAACCAACAACAACAAAATAAAAAATAGTCCTTAGCCGATCATCAAGTATAAATCATTTGATAGTCCTTGATAGGTACTTTAACAATTTCTTACATTTCACCCTAAGTCACATAAATTAGCCTAGCACACCTCCAAAGCCAAAAGCGTTTTGCCTTATTTCTTTATGTAACTTTTCCTTAACTGCGTCGTCGTTTGTCCATCTTAGAAAAGGAAGGAAAAAAAAAACAAAGAAAACTCCTCATCACCCACCCACCCAACGACGACCAGTTCCAACATCTACTTATACCCACAACTCTTAAATTATATCCTTTTCTTTGTTTTCCTCATTTATATATTATTATTTTTTGTTGTTGTTGTTATATTCTTTTCCTTTATTCTTTTCATTAAAAGATAACGGCAGCAATGGAATGCAACTCTGAACCTTAGGTGTGTGTGGGGGAGGAAATAAATTTACACCAAACTGGGCACAACACCACCGCCATTGCACCCCCACCCCCATATCGCCCGCCAGCCATACCACAAGACGTACACCTTCAAAATGCTATGCGGTGCTCTCTATATTGTCCAAAAAAAAAGTATATTTAATACTCAGAACGAAAACCGTTTTGACAAAATTTGAAGGCGAAGTATTGGTTTTGAGAAATGTTTTGTCGTGTGAATTAGATCCTTTACAGATCGCAGACTTTTTTCTTTCAAGTCAGGCTTTAGCCGACAACTCAGTTATGAGAATACTTTAAGGCCACTGGTTCCAATTCGTCAAAACGACTTAAAAACTAATAAAAGACTTTAACAGTTGTCAAAAAAGACATTGTCCATATATTATCCTGTGTGCCTAATGCAACTTTGCAGGACTCTTATTGCGAATTAATTTCTTTGTTTTCTTGTTCGAGGGATAAAGTATGACTATATGACGATGAAGACGAAGACGACTACGACTAGAACGACGACGACGACGACGTCGACTCTGCCAAGGACTACTACAACAATTACCCGTTACTACTTCAGCTTGAAATTTATCTATGCCGTGGCACATAAACCAAACACGGCAACGAGTAATAACAATAATCGTAATAATAATAATAATATATACACACACACACACACACAGCCAAACAAACACATTCGCACACACAATTGGCAGAAGAATAGTAAGAGGTCTCTTCTCGTTCTCGTCCTGACTGAAGTCCTGATTTATGTCAGTCATATCGTCAATAAACTTTAGTAGTCTCCTTTTCGCCTTCGGGGCGTCTTTTTATTGCGCTCTTATTCTACTTGAATATTTTAGAAGCTTTTTAAGTTTATTGTGGGCTAAGGTGGGGGGGGGGGGGTGCGAAATCTATGTATGTGCTCCAAATGAATCCTTCGTCCTTTGAGAGTCAGTCAGTATTATAAGAAGTAATTACTAGAAAGAAGAAAACAGAAATTATGAGAATGCAATTATAAATACCCACAAAACTGAGATGTCATGTCCTGAGTATTTTCCATCTACGAGTATACTGTACTCTTATATCAACTTCATCAATGTCAGTGTTTCTTCATATAGGAGTGTGTGAGTGTATCTATCTGTATTTTGATGTTGACTAAATATATAAACTTAAGGCGATTGTCAACTATTCAACTCTAGAACTGACCCATCGGCTTTTGTTTCACAAGTTGCTGTAAGTATGTATTGGAAGGAGCACAGACGGTGCACAAAAAAAAGCAAGGACATGTGCAACGATAAGGGTTAAATGACATTTTTGTGGGTGGCATTATAGAGAGTTTCTCTGGGTTCTGACGTTGTTATAAAAAGCTTATACAAGTCAACATGAAGACTTACATGAAAACAGAACATTGGTGATGGAGGTGGTGTCCCTAAAGAAAGGACCGTTGAAGACTCTGGATCTGCTTCAAGGATTTGTGTACTCAGGAACAATTCTGATGCAATTTTTGTATTTTTCCTTCAAAACTATGATCAATCCCATAAACAAAAAAATGGTTTCAGAAATAAAAAAAAAATTGATGAAAGTTTGACAGAGCACTCTCCATCAGAGGCGATCGGCCAATTAAGGGCTGTTATTGAACTTATAGAAACAGAATCAAGAGATTTAATGGATGCGAATATCTTTAATTGATATCACGTTTTTCTTGAGACAAAACAGAACTTCTTCAATCTCCATAAGTTCCGCCTGGAACACGCTACAGTGACTGGCAAGAGGAAAAGAGGGATTTAAATTTAGTCTGTCCGAGTATACACCTCCACTCACCCATCCATTGGTGTAAAAATGGATTGAATTAACTTCCAGGAATGCCATATCCTCCCAGATTTCTCTAGAAGGGATGGTTACTTGAAAGTTTTTATCAAATTTAATCTGAGGAATGGTGTAATCGATGCTACTTCGAAGTGAACCGAATGTGTTCAGGATGATGGAACAATCAATTGCATTATTGATCCAAAGCGAGGAGGCTTTTAGAATAATATCTGTGTTTGCGGAATACATCGAGCGACGTTAGATGGAAAGTGATGCGCCCATGCATAGACAAGCTGAACGTTTCACCTTCAAATAGGAGGCCATAACGGCTCGTAAGGAGCCTTAACCTAGTGACTTAAACTCTCAACAATCCTGTTCCAGGAATGGTGGGAACCTAGAATTTACTGCCGAACCTTTTTTTTTTCAGCGACTGAGAATCGAACTCAAGACCTACTGCACGACAGTCCAACGCACTAACTATTTTGTCAAGGGGTACTTCTCATTGAACCTTGTTTAGTATTAAAATATCAGTGTCTTTGGGTAGAGCTGTCCACAATCGGTCTGATCATCGAGGTGTATTTCCGGTGAGTAATAGGGGGTTTGAACCTCCATTTATTCCCAATGACTTTGGCATGAGAAGTGTGGAACTGTAGCCTTCGTAATTCTTTCTTGAATGTTTGGTTTCCAACTAAACTTCTTATCTAGAATAAGACCCAAGTATTTTGCTTTATCAGAGAATGGTATACCATTAATGAAAGGGGGAATATTATATTTCTCTAGCGAAGATGACAAGGTCTATTTTGTGAAGGTTAAAACTCAGTCCACACCGATCAACCTAGTCTGTTGGCTTGTTTAAAGCATATTGTAAGAGATCTTTTAGGGTATTAGGATGCTTTGCTGACACGGCAATAGCAATGTCACCTAACAAAGCCAATCAGACAATCACTCTGTAACTCTCGGGTTCCACATAGGTATCTCAACAGTTTATTTGCTGCCAATTTCCAAAGAAGGGAAGATAGGATATCGCCTTGAGGCGCCCCTTTAATGACAGATCTTTTTGCGGATAACCCACCCTCCTTTGAATAAATAATCTTAATAATCTTGCTAGTTAGCATTTGGTTAAGCTTCATATAAGGCCATGGGGAACTGGGGATTTCGGGACATCTGCTTCGGGTGATATTGGAAAAAACGTGATGACGGTGAAACTAGAGAATAGCCCCTACAAACTATCGCAATCTGCACAGTATTTCGGCAAGAAGGTGCGCTAGGATGTGACTACAAACATCTCGTTCTGGAGCAGACAGTGTAGGTGTTAATAAGAAAGGAAAAATATTTAATTAATGTTTCCAACTATCAACTATGTATCTATCCAAACATCTGTTCACTGTAACTATTGATAGCAAGAACTTCGAAATAGTTAAGGAGCTTATCTGCTTCGTGAAGATCTAATGAAGAATTACTCTAGGAAATCGTTGCTTCTTCAGTTTGGGGAAACAAAGGCGTTCAAAACTCCTCACGAGAAAGACGAGCTGTTATTGGGCTGCTTTGAACGAAAAATTCTTCCACGAATAAAGGCCCTGAGAGATGAGAAAATATAACAGCGAACTCTATGAGCCATGCCAAGATGTGGGTGTATTCACTATAGCAAAACCACCAACCTTCACTATATTGGCTCAGTCACATCGAGCGAATGGATAACTATGCTTCTGCAAAGGGAGTTTTCGAATCCCAGGTCCCAAGTTCGAGGTGCCATTGGAATTGCAGAGGCAGACTCCTTTATCAAAAATAGGAACAACGACGAGGCCTGAGCCCCATTGTAGGGGAGAATGCGATTTTAAATAGAATCAAAACGGAAGAGGAGGCCTATAAGGTTAAAAATAGGGACAGATCTTTCAAAATTGAGGGAGGCCAAAATTCTTCTTGGAAGGTACAACCAAGAACATTTTACATCTTGTATCGAACTAAGCACTGCAAACTGAGAAGACACCTACGCATTCTTGAGCTGGTGACCAGTTCCACAGATTCTGTAATGCTCACGAAGAAACACCGGACCATAATGTAAATCTGATGCGATCGTGAATCAAAAACATAAGTATCTGGGATAGAGGAGAGCCCATTATGATTATCCAATATATTTAAGTTTCTCAAGGAAGCAAGTCTGGGGGAAGAGTTGTAGTATGAGCGAATACGCCACGAATGACATTCTGCATGAAGGATTTGAGGGTAAGGTTATCTCTCGCAGTGGTGACGTGAATTGTCCACCAAAATTATGCGATTTGAACCCGCTAGACTTTTTCTTGTGGGGTTTCTTGAAGTCTTTTAGACTAAACCACAATCGACCGATGCCCTTAAGGTAAAAATAACACAGGCCATCAATCAAATTCTGTCGGACTTATGCGAAAGAGTCGACTAGGATCCGTGCCACCATAAGAAGCTGAGGTCATATTCCATACATAATGGCATACATGATCCTTTAAAATGATACAAAGAATTACAGCGTAGCGTCAACACCTTTCAAAAGCTCTACTGTAGAGGCAAAAGAATTTGATTTAATTCGTGAGGAAAGGGTTCCCAAATTTAATTATTTCTCATAATTTCATAAGGGGATACATTCCTTCCTAGTTACCGCCAGTGTCCGCTTATAGTATAGTACAGTATACAAAGTGCCCAAAATATCTAAATGATCTTAAAGAACCCTTTACAAGGTCACCACTTAAAATACCACCAAAATAGGTACCTACTACAATTCATTGAAAATTTAGAAAAGTTCGGAAAGGCATTCCATACTCATCCTTAACCCATAAATAATAATGTTCCTCCTAATAGTCCCTTCCTTAATTTCAATACAATTTCTTACTTCTGGACTTTTTTTGAGGGGGGGGGGGGGCTTTCGGGTTCAGTGCAACATAGTTCCATGGAAATCCGAGTAATATTATGCAGTTTACTCTATTATCAGCCCTTACCTCCCTAAAATCCTATTTTCGTTTACTCTACCTTGCCCTCCTGGTCACCTGTTAACCTTTTAAAAATTTAAAACTCCAAATTAAACAAAAATAATTAAAGAAATTTAACAAAAATTAAACAAAATAAAATAAATCACATGTTCCCCAATTACTTATACATACATAGGTACATAGTTCATTAAAGACATTTTCTAAGCAGTGCAGATTTTACTACAGAAAAAATGTGTTGCTTTAAAATAGAAGAGAGCATCAAAAATAAAACTCATACAAAATTGCAGAACTGCATCTCTTTTAATGTGATACAAGATACAATAAATGGGCAAAAAAAAGCAACACTTAATTTGAGTTCTCTTGAAAAACGGGGAAGTTTCTTATAAGAAGAAAATCCATTCAAACCAGCAGGTGTTTGCGACTCTTTTCAAAAATCCTTATACCCATTCAAATTGTGAAAGAGTTACAGAAATCCAATTAATATCAATTTTTGGGAACGTTTCCAAAATGAAACATTTCTCTTTATTTCCGTGCTAAAGCCAATTTAAATTCACAGATACAAATATTTCCCAATAAGATTCACAACTATTTGCTTCCAAAAGTATTTGTGAAGAGGCAAAAACGTGGTAAAACCAAAGAAATGCATGCATATACGCATGCAGTAGCCAGAAAGGGATACCCAATTGTTTTGAAAATGCCATAAATCTCTTTTGAATTGATATTTGTGTGTATGGAGAGTGGAATAAAATTCCTATCCGAATACGTGCATCTGTATAAAGATTCAAATCTACAGAAAAAACTAATTGTAGTTGTGATTCGAAAAGAGAATCTGCTGTAGGTGAAATTTGAGAAACCTGCGCATCACACATGAGTGTCCCTTAAATAAAACCAAACAACAACAAAATTATCTCAAAATCCCTGAAAGGCATTTTTGATGTGTGAAATCATTCAATTCTCAAAAATACAACAATTATTATTACGACGCGACACACGACGACGACCACATCATTCTTTCCGTCGTCCGTATCTCGCGCGTACCTATCAACCAACCTATTCTCAAATCCGAATCCGAATTCGAAACGAAACAGTCAGTCGGTGTGTGGTGTGTATTTGTTGGTTTTGCGCGTGTATCGTGTATATCTGATGGACATACCGTTCATATACACTGTCAGAATAGCAAAATGACAGCACAATACGTACGCGGACGTTAGACATATCCATACACGGACAGTTTTACTTCTACAATCGTGCCAGTCTGCACCATGTCAGTGTCAAAAAGATTTTTTAGTCGACAACAGTCCGTTTCATCGTAATCATGTCGAGATTTTATGTTGATGACAACAACAACAAAAACAAAAGCAACAACAAAAATTCTAGTATCAGTGTCAGTGGTTCAAACAGTTGTAGTATTTTTTCGAGACGAATTTTTCAAAAACTTCCAACAACAAAATAATTTTTTTTTTTGATGAAAAAAAAAAAAAAAAACAAATCAATCCTGTGATAATAAGAGAAAGTATCTGACAGATACGCGGTATTCTTCGAGAACAAAATAATAAAAACAAAACAGTGCAATCTAGTCAAATAACAAATAGGTAGAAGTATTGTATCTCAGCAACGAGCGATAGCCGATAGGTAATTTGTGACAATCTCAAGGATCAAATCTGTCAGTGATAACGGTATACGAAACATAAAAGTGAATTATATTCCAATAAGACGCAAATTTCTACAACAAAACTTAGACTTTGAATAAAAAAACAAACAAATTCCAATCTTCAAATATTTTTTTCTGTGATTTTTGTTTGTTCGTTGATTTATAAATAAAAAAAAAAAGTTTAAATTTAAATAAATAAAAAAAAAAACAACATAAATCAATCTCGGGATTTTAAAACATTTTTGTGATTTTTTTTTATTTTTGTGGGAAATACTTTCAAACCAAATAGTCCTCCTGCGCCTCCCACACACCACCTAAACATATTCCACTCTTGATGCTGGGCCCTCACACACCACACACACAGCATTTTGTGTTGTGATTTATTTAGTGTAACACAATTAACGCCCTCTGTTGATTTGTTTTGTTGTCACCGCCAAAAATAATCCAAAAGAATTAATTGATATTCGGTATATCTCTTTGGATAGAAGAAGAAACAAAAATAAAACAACAAACGAACAAGTGTGTTTATTTTTCAGTGCGTGACTGTTAATCGTCGTGTGCTTACTGCTTACAACATGCCCTTTGCTAATTAATACACTAGTGAATTTAAATATAAACAAAAAATAGTTTTTCTTTAAAAAAAATCTGTTGCTGTTGAAAATAAGTTTTAAAATAAAAATATTTAAAATTAATTAATTTCGCGCCACATTCTAAAATCTACAGAAGAATGATGCTACACGAGGCTGTTATGCTGGAGATTTATAGGCAGGCGTTGAATGCAAGGTTAGTTAGTTTTTTTTTGTTTCGTTCCTTTGGGTCTTTTCCTTGTTTCGAAAATTTTGATGTGTTTTTTAGTGAATTTTGTCTGTAATTTTTTTGAGTTTTATTTTAAAATAAAAAAAAATGTTAAAAATAAATCTCCTCAAATGTGATGTGGTTTTTTTTTATTTTTATTTTGATGGAAGACGGATAAAATTTTGATGAGTTTTTATTCTTGATTGAATATTTTTTAATGAAGTATTAAAAAAATCATAAAATCTATATTTGAGCTGTCAGTGATAGGTATTATACTAACAAAAATTCAAATCAAGGTCATTTACAGTGGACAAAAAAAAATCAAAAAAAAAAAAAATAAGATAGATAGATATCATGACTTTGTTTATGGGTAAAAATTTAAAATTTAGTCGAACAAGTTTGTTTTCTTTTTTTTTTGTATTTATAGAAAATTGGTCAAAGGAAATTTTTGTTTGAAAGAAATTTGTATCAAAGTGAAGAAATAAATCACTATTGTGAATAGTTTATCCTAGGAGTGACAGCTTTCAAAAACAAAATTTTAATTTCTTTTTTTTTCTGTATGTCTTAGGGGAATTTTATTTGAATTAAAAAAAATAAAAAAAAAATATGTTTGACATTATTTTGGTTTCGTGTTTTTTGAAAGTGTTAATTGATTTGATTTATAGGGCGTAATAAAAAATTAAATACCTACAAACTTGTTGGGATATAGTGAAAAAATTTTATTTATTTTTAAATTTATTTGATATAAGATACTTTTAACAATTTTTAATTAAATAAAGAGCGTCTAGGGAAAGTTTAAATAAAACAAAAATATTTGATAGTCCTCAATTGTGATTACAACTAAACAACAAAATTTTAAACGCAAAATTAGAAATTAAATATGATTTTCAAAATATCTTGCTAAAGTAATTGATTTTTTGTTTCGATCTAAGTATATCACTGACCAAGTGTTTTAAAAGGAAATATCCACTATTCATTTCCGTAAAAATTGACAAAAAAAAAACGTACAATGAACTTAATCCTTGCGTAAATTGAAAAACAGTCGCTGAAGAGCTTCGCTAGGTCAATAGACGATCGTTCACATGTTAATGGAGCCGTTCATTGAATAACAAATGTTTCATTAAGTAAACGAATTTATTTCATTAGTCAACGAAGTTTACTTTAATTGATGGTAAAATTTCATTGATAATCGAAAAAATTATTTATTATCAAAAAAGATTCATTAAGAAATGAACGACTATTCATTGACTCACCAAAGTGCGTCATCGACTTATTACGAGTGTGGTTTTTAATTGATGAACCACTTTTGTCGAAAATTGATCATCGAGAATTTAAGATATCTAAAGTTGTTCTTGTATCAGATGCCAGAAGCTGTGCTTTCGTAAGTAATTACAGCAACATTAAGCTATTCATTAAGGCATCCAACGATTTGATACGATCGACTTTTATCGAATCGAATGTTGTACGACACTCGTAATAGTCCCCAATGGTTTGGTACAGTGTAAGATCGGCTTGGATAAGATAAATAATACAAATAAGAATTTCCAATTCTACACGAGATAGCAAAAAATTAGTCATTTGTGCAGGTTCTTAGGTTGAAGAGACTTTGTCAAGCCCTTGCCGCGATTTATCGTAAGCGACCAAATGCAAATATAAAAGAAAACAAACGTTATTGGTGCTGCTTAATTTTTCAAAAGCTTTTGACGCAGTCAATTACGTTAACTTTTGTGAGAAGCCACAAGTCAGGTGCCACTAGGCTTATTTGTTCTTATTCGAGTTATAGGAAACAAGCAGTCCAAATTGTGAATAGTTTATCCGATTTCCTTCCAAATGTTTCTGGTGTACCTCAGGATTCAATAGTTGTTGCTCTACTATTAAATGATCTTCCATCAGTAATTGTAATAGTAGTTTTTTTATAATTTACACGCACTAAAGAGATTATGACCAGGGTTCGGACTTTACTTCGATCGAAGTAAATCTACTTTGATTTTTAGAAAACAATTCAATCTACTTCCCTTTTTTAGGATTTACTTCTCTTTGAAAAAATTCTTAACCAACATATTTAAAGACAGCGCTGATCACTCTGTATTACATAAAAAAACAAGTTTATAAATCGTTTAAACGTAAAAAGCGTGGAAAATTGCTCCTGAAATATTTGATAATACCAATTTTGATCCACAGTGTTTTCGAGATCACTTACAGAAAAACGTAAAGATAATAATTATGAGCCACCTTTTGAGTTGATAAAATTCATACAAAAATACATATTTAATTACTATTTTTTACAAGTCTGGAGTCTGAATTTACTTTTGTATGTTATGTTTATAGAATTAATTTTTTTTAAGCAGTCCTTATATTTATTTAATTTGTTAATATTGAAGTTTAAAGTTTGCGTTATAGTTATTTTATTTTAAGTCTGAATATCTTGTACATTATACATAGTTACTTGTACGCAATTAATTACTTATTTTTTTTTTTTTTTTGAAAAATAATACTGAATAAACTTTTGTTAAAAATTTTGTTTCGGAAAATTTGTTTTTATTTTTTAGTTTCCTAGAACTACTTCGAGAGTTTTAGATCTATACTTCAGTTTTTCGTATTTAATTCGAAAATTTTAAATTTAAGTCCGAACCCTGATTATGACTACCCTTAAAATATTAAATTTAACAGCAGTGCGAGTGTTTTAGGAAAGTTGGAGAGGATCTAAAAGGCGATGCCGAATATGAATATGAAAAATGAATATTATAATGGGAGGGAAATATAGAGTCGTATAAAGCATTCCACATTCGTCTAGTACGGCTAAAGAAAGATTAGTATTTTTTAAGCGCGAGTATTACATCAAAATTGTTTAAGGGGGCGACATGCAAATTTACAATAGTAATATCTTGGGCTAATTGATCATGTAGCTTTTTGTGTTAATGAAGACATAGAGAACATTTTTACTTGGTCAGAGTTAAGTGGTCTTATTTTAAACCAAAACAAAATCTAAGTGCCTCATTATATCAAGGAATAATCTGGATCTGAATTATTTTCCTTCGATTTTTGTGGGCAATGCTCCCATTGATTATGTGGACCCTCCAAAAAACTTTGGGGTTAGATACTTTAAATCGTTACTTCACTTGAGATAACCATAAACATTTATTTGTTGGCAAGGTACATTATGAGTAACTCAGTCATTTACTCCTATTTAAACAAGCATATTGCTTCTGAAATATTTGATAATACCAATTTTGATCCACAGATGCGAAATTTATTGTAAATGCAGCTATTTAAGCAAACCTAAGCTGAATGTCGTGTTTAATAGTGCGCCTATGGCCTTCGAAAATACAACAGATTGGCTGGTTTCGACTGAGGGTTGCTGGATATACTCGTATGTATGTCTTTTGAAAATTACCTCAAGTTTCGTTGTTTAGTTTTACTCCTTAATATAATATTGACACGCCAACCACAATATTGTTTTGAAAAAATTAGAATTGCAACCTCACATTCATCTTATTAATTAATTCATCCTAGATATTCATTCTCAACAACTAAGCTCCAATATTTCGTAAACTCCGTACGTCTTTGGAATTCCTTATCTCATCGTATTAAAAAAATACAAAACAACAAGATTTTGGACTTCCCACGAATGTGGAATTCACAAAGTTAGTCAAAGTGAGTCAGTCAATCAATAAGTTACAGAGATAGTCATTGAGTGAATTATTTTCATATCAGCATTAGGTATATATAGAGAGATTTGAATCATAAATTACATTGACAAAGTCGTTTATAGCTGAGAAAAAAAATTCAAAGGTCCGAGGTGACACCCTTGAGGAACACCCGAAGTATCAAAAATGGGATCGTAGATTGAAACCTACACATACATCTATAATGGAGGTTTTCAAGGTATGATCTAAGCCATGAGAGGAAAAAAGGTGGAAAACTGCGGGCTTTAAGGTATAAATTGATGACAAATTTTATCAAAGGCTTTGGTGATAACATCCACTTCAGTTTTTCTCTCTAATGCATTTAGAACCTTAGAAAAGAATTTCGTAAAGTTTGTTGTGGGTTATCTGCCTTTTAAAAAACCATGCTGGAAGAGTACACAATACTTTCTAAGAGGTTAGGAATAGAAAAAAATATGAAGGTTATTTTAGCTTTTTTGTCCTTTAGTTCGATGCGTTTCGAAATCAATGTTCTATCCTTACTTCGAAAAAAGGTAAACATTTTTTGAATATTACAACAATAACTTGAATGAACTACCACCAAGTGTATGGTATAGAGTGTGGAGTCATAACCTCCTTTATAGTGCTGCTTAGCCTTTATACTTTCAAGTTTGATTGAAAAACTTTTTAGCCTTGACTGAGATTTGAGCCTAGACATAGCGTCTTCAGAAGCAAATGTTATTTTATTTATTGATATCAAATCATAGGCATATCAAGACATGGTGTCTTTTTTGTTATGCTTAGTACATTCGGTTAAGAAATAATTAATTAAAAACAATTATAATATTAAAAAAAAATATAAATAAAATAAATTTTCAAATATAAAAGAAATATGTACATAAATGAGAATTACTTATATACGATAAGTTAAAGAAAAGTTTAGAAAAATTTTAGCACCTGAAGTGATTTTTCAAAAGAGACTCAAAAGCCTTATCAGCTATAAGTCCTCTCAGGTAGGCTGGTAGGGAGTTCCAAAGACCAGCCGCATGCATATTGTTGCTTAGAGTTTTTGTATTTAAAAATAGGTAAAATAAGAACTTTACTTCTTTGTGATACAGGAAAAATATCTTTTTCAAATATGTAAGTATGCAGGATTTTTACTATGCATTAAATAAAAAAGAAATGTCACTACTAGAAAAACTAGATGTTTATTTAAGGGCATATCAAAGACATTTTTTTTTAGCATACATAGAAACACGGTCAAAGCGACGCAAGCCATATACATATCGGACGGTGTTGTTAAATGCAACTTAAAGCTTTTTTCTACTCACATAATCCAAACAGTAGAAAATAAGGCTATCATAGACCAAAGCGGGAAAGACAAGGGATTTGCCAATCGTCATTTTTGTTACAATTGGAAGACAACCACCAGACAGGTGTAATATCCGAATGATGGCATATGTTCTTCCAAGCGCACATGCTAAGTGACTATTCCATGTCAGGGTTTGATTAAAAGTTATGACTAAATTTTTTACTGTACTTTCGTAGTTCAACATTGAACCATCAAGCTCAACACAAGGTAAGCATGTAGTGTCAATAGCAGTATTGCTTATACGAGTAACAATAGCCTGGCATTTTTTTTTGCGTTGAGATTTGTATGTAACCATTGCAATATACGCATCAGATCTTCATTATTTCGAGAAGTTGCATCCTCAATCATTTCAATAGGGTAACTCAAATAAATTTGTACATTGTCAGCGTACATATGAATTTCGCAATTTCTTAGGACCGAGAGTAAGTAACTGTTGAACAGCGTGAAAAAGAGAGGGTCTAAAATTGATCCCTGGGCCTGGGGTACACCAGCGTGAGTTAAAACGAAATCGGATAACTTGGAATTTGCAAAAACCGCTTGAGTTCTTTCTGATACTCGTAATCCTCAATGAGAGATATGGCCGAGCTTTCGAAGCAAAAGGAATGCTTTAACTTTTTTAAAAGTATTCTCCGAGAGACAGTATCAAAAGCATTAGAAAATAACGTTGTTGCTGAGTTTTTATCATCGCGTCGTTAGTATTACGCATCATCGCACTACCGAAACCACATGATCAGGTCTATCCTAATGTACATAGGTTTTATTATTTATCAATTATTGACCGAAGACTAGCATTTTTACAAGTCACACAAGTTTTTTGTTGTGTATTCGGTTTCATTCTTTTTTCTTCGTACTCTGTTTATAAGCCAAAAATTCTTTGAACATAATAAATAAGGATGAAGTTTGGATGAAAAAATTGACACCGGTCAAGATATCTATGAAAATTGGGCTAAAATGGTAGAAACATCAACGTGAAATAGCTTATATGCAGGACGTTGTATTGTCTAAAGCCGATGGCCTCAGTTGCCAGTGCTTTTCTGTGTCTCTACTTCGTAGATTTATCTACGGAGTAGTTTAAAATGTAATGTAATGTAAAAAATTAACAGAATTAAGATGTTTTGTAAAGAAAGTCTTTTAGGTAGACTTGCAATACCACGCCTAACGAAATAAAGAAAATCCCTTCCCCTAGGTTAGGTTAGGTTAAAGTGGCTGTCATATAAAGCATCTGACACACTTAGACCAGTAGAGGTCCATTATGATACCACGATCTAATAGTTAAATAGTTAGCTTACTAGTTAAATAGTTAGTTACTAGTTAAATAGTTAGCTTACTAGTTAAAACCATTCGGAGCTTCTGATGAAGGAGACTTTTAATGTCTGTGTTGATGAGATCGCTTGGTTCATTAAAGAAATAGAAGTTTTCTAGATGAAGTTTGCTCCTGTAAGAGAGAGCAGGGCATGTACAAAGAAGGTGTGGGATTGTTTCCTCTTCCTCCTCGTCCAAGTAACTCCTGCAGAAGTCGTTTGATAGTACACCGAGTCGTGCGGCGTGTCTACCTATAAGACAGTGTGCAGTTATGACACCTATTACGGAGCTGATCTGAGATCTACTGGGGGACAACAAACCATTTGACCGTTTCAAATCTAGTTTGGGCCAGATTTGTTTGGTCGCTAAACAAGTGGTAGTGTTAAGCCATCTTGTATTTGATTGTTCCAGAGCAATTCGCTTCAGCATAAGTTTACTAGTAGCTATAGGCATACCTATATTTACCCTATCTGGCAAGATAAGCATTTCCGTTCGAATTCTGGCGAGTTCGTCGGCTTTACAATATCTCTGTGTCCCGGCACCCAGAATAGGTGAATATTAAACTGTTTGGCCACCTCCATCAGGGACGATCGGCAGTCTTGAACTGTTATGGAGTTTGAAGAGACTAATGCGAGGGATTTTAAAGCAACCTGACTATCTGAGAAGATGCGGATATCCGTACTAGATATCACGTTTTCTAAGGATTAAGGTTTAGTCTATCTGAGTAAATTTTAAATTTGGTAACTTATGGACTTATTTTAATTGGAAAAATGAAAATCCTACCAAAATTATTTTCTTTTCTGAGTGAAAAGTCTACAGAGTTTAGTTGGAATTATTTTTTTTTATTCAAAGTTCGAGAGATATTGACGATTATTTAAAAAAAAAGCACAGTAGAAGGAGTATTGTGTAAAACTAGGAAAGATTATTGATAACCTTTTTTTATTTTTGCACTAAATGTGAATGATTACCCCTAAAATGTTTTGAGAACAGTGCGAGCCTTTGGATAGGATTTAACATTGGTTTTGAATGTATTTATGAATATAGCAATGGGAGGGCATTCTACAGTCGTGTCGTGTGTGGCTAAGGAGCTAATTTCTGAAGTTTTTTGTATATCCGAAGTTTTGAGGAAGAATTCTAGCATTTTAAATTTGAATGATTATCATATTTCTTCTAACTCACAACGGCCTGCATCATTTTCAGTGATCAAAATGTGTTTAAATTGGCTTAGTTAGGATAGAATTTCAATATTTACCAATTATCTATTGATAACTGACAATTTTAATAGGGGTGCCTGGATTTTTTTTTGAAAGAAATTTACCAATCCGTTTGAGATGTTTATTAAAATAAGGAAATATAAGGTTTAATAGGTAGTTTTTGAAATCATTTTCTTTATCTCTTGGCAAACACAAGAAACTGCATCACTCGGTACCCAATATTAGTACCTACACATGTTTAGAATTACCGATTTTATATTTTTTAAATTCAGAATACTTACCTTCTTAATAATACAAGGGAACCGCAAACAAAGTACAAAATTGTGTATACGACTTTTAGAAGTTTTTTTTTTAATCCAGTTCCTCAATTGATTTTCTAAGATTCCAACGTAAAATGTTTGATTTTGTTTTTTCTATCATTTCTACTTTTTTATTATTAATTTTTTTTTATTTTCTTTCAGTGAGCTTGCAAGTCCGCGATGTCAGTCGCGAGATTCAACCGGGTCAACTGGTGGTGGCCGCTGTCAATCGGATGATTCAAATTGTTCGGGAAATGGCAGCAATATAGCACCAACACCTTCGTCAAATAGTCCGCCAGTGGGTCTGCCTCTGCCGGCGACACTTCCTCAGTCAGCTGCAGCTGCTCTTTTGCCGCCACAATCTGCGGCAATGGCTGCATATTTAAATGCTGCCGCTGCTGCTGCTCAACAAAACCGACTGCTGCTGAATAATCCCTTAGCTGGTTTGCAGTCTGCAGGACAATCTCCATCGCCTAGACTACCAACTCCCGATGATTCTCCAGCTTTGGACTTCAGTACCAAACGCAGCCGCCGGGATTCGGATGATGCAGACAGTGATGTTATGAATTTGTCCAACAAATCAGATGGTGATGCAGATACACCTCCGGCCACAACCGATGTCAATTGCCCTTTGGACTTGAGCGTTAGCAGTCGGAAACGCTCAACAGATGATGATGAGCCTTTGATTCCTAAGAAAATGTCACGACCCAGCAATGATTATAAGAACATTCCAACGGCTTGGGTGCCACCAATCAATCCATATTTAGCTGCTGTAGCTGCAGCTGGAATGTCTCCAAAAGGTGTCCTGCCAATGGATTGGAATGGCAAAAACAAAATGGCTACAAACGACGCTACTAAAGCCTTGGAGAAGATGTCTGAAATGACCCGATTGGGCGGCTCTGATGTTATGGGCGATATGCGATCACCTGCGCAGCCAATAGGCAACTCTGGGGCGAGTACGGGACGACACAGTGCGTGGCAATCGCACTGGCTCAACAAAGGAGCTGATGCAGTCAAGGATGTTTTTAAGTGCGTTTGGTGCAAGTTAAGTTTTCCCACACTCGCCACCCTGACGACTCACATGAAAGAAACACAGCATTGTGGTGTTAATGTTCCTCCGTCTCAGCAGCAAAACCATCATGATCAGCATCATCGTCATCCTGCGGTGTCTTCTGCGGGCTCCTCAAGCGTAACGACTTCTTCATCTTCCTCGAGCAGTAAGTCGGATTTGAATCTGCTCATCAAAGAAACTATGCCCCTTCCAAGGAAGCTAGTGCGCGGCCAAGATGTTTGGCTGGGCAAAGGTGCTGAACAAACTCGACAGATCCTAAAGTGCATGTGGTGCGGACAGAGCTTCCGCTCGCTAGCCGAGATGACCAACCACATGCAACAGACCCAGCACTACACCAACATAATCTCCCAGGAGCAGATCATATCATGGAAGTCTTCCGATGAAAAAGGAGGAGGAGGCTCTACACCAAACGCTGGTCCAACTCCAGTGGGACCGCCACCGTCTATGGCTGGACCAGTTCAAAGTCCCCAAAGCGGTGGTCCTCCATCACCAGCTAATAGTACCGTGTCTGCAGTTCTTACATGCAAGGTCTGTGATCAGGCTTTCTCATCCCTCAAAGATCTCAGCAATCACATGATCAAGAACGCTCATTACAAGGAACACATCATGCGATCCATTACTGAAACTGGAGGCCGCAGACGGCAGACCCGCGAAAAAAGAAAGAAATCCCTCCCGGTTAGAAAGCTTCTTGAGCTAGAGCGTGCTGCCGGACAGCAGGACTTCAAGACTAACGATCATTTCAAGGCAGTTTCGACGAAGATCACATGTGAAAAATGTGGCGACAAGATTGAAACGGCCCTTTTTGTCGATCACATCAGGCAGTGTGTTGGTGGAGCGATTGCCAACGCCTCTCCAAGAAGCATAAAGAACAGCATCATTCCTCCGGACGGTTGTCTACAGAGTCCTCCAACACCAGGAAGCCGCGATGGACTAAAGAGTACTTCCCCAGCATCGACATCTTCAACTCACAGACATATCTCGCCCCATTTGCCATCGCCAACTCCAAAAGATATAGGGGAGAAGACATCCTCGTCCCCATCGGTGCTTAATGCCATAGAGCAATTGATTGAGAAGAGCTTCGACACAAGATCATCTCGCCATGGTGCCACATCCTATAACCAAAACAACTCCGGAACACCTCTTGGTGCGAGTATTCTCAAAAGGCTCGGAATTGATGAAACAGTTGACTACACAAAGCCACTGATCGATGCCCAGACCATGGGGCTACTTAGGTCATATCACCAGCATCATCAGGCTCAATATGGTGGGCGACGTGAGAGAAGTGGCTCCGAGTCGAGTTCAATGTCTGAACGCGGAAGCAGTCGCATGGAGTCTCTGACACCCGAAAGAAAGCCACCTCTACCACCATCACCACCACGTCGGACTCCCGATAAGATTCTTCGATCTCCTAATCCAGATGTGGATCACAAAGAATTTAAGGTGAAGACCGAACCGAACGACGACGAAGAACAGGAAGAAGAACCCGAGCGGCACTCCAAGATCTCCGTCAGGAAGGAGTTCAACATAGAACGACCGCCTCCAGAAACCGGAGGAGGTGAACTGGATCTGCGAAAGAATCGGACGCCCAGCAGTTCTGCTGCACCGAGTCCTGTGCCCACTAGTCCATCGTCCAGTGACCGCTCTTCAGCTGGATGTGCAGAAAAGAAGCTGCCTGGCAGTAGTTTGACAGCTCTGTCCTCGATGTTTGACAGTTTGAATTCCCATGCAGCATCTTCGTCTGCCAATGACATGCCGTCGGCGCCGGGGAAGAAAGCCTCCTCTGCAAATCCCCTGGCTGCGCTTCAAAAACTCTGCGAGAAGACGGAAAATCCACCTGCAACCAACACCCGTCTGAATTCATCAACTAACAACCATCATCATCCAAACGGCGGCGGCGGTAATTTAACCGGTGCCGGAACACCCAGCGGAATGGTGGCTTTCAGTTGGGCCTGCAACGACGCTGTCATCACATCCGACTCCGTCATCAAATGTGCTTTCTGTGATACGCCATTTTGTTCGAAAGGCGCCTACCGCCATCATCTGTCAAAGGTGCACTTTGTCAAAGACGACGCCAGCATGGAACCCCTACTCCAATCAACCAAACCAATCATGAGTGGTTCGTCATCATCATCATCCTCAGCCGCATCATCAGCTGCCCCACCATCACCAAAGTCCAGAAGTCCGGCGTCGGCTCCTCCACCACTTCATCCACCGCCGCCAACAGCTCAATCACCGGCGGCATCAGCAGCCGACGAGAGTGTCCAGTCAAAGTTCCTTAAATACACCGAACTGGCCAAGCAGTTGTCATCGAAATATGTCTGACAGTCAAAAGGTAAATATGACGCATACCGCCATAATTAAAATTACCCTTCTTTCAAATTTCCGCCCGCCATTTAAATTCGATTGACACATGTCACACAAATGGAATCGAAAAAAAATAAGAGTGCAGAATGCATTTTTTCTCCGTCTCCTCTTTGCTCATAGATTTGTCATTAAAAACAAAACAAGTTAAATTGCTATCAGAAATAAACAACAAGAAAAAAAAACAAAGAGAATCCCACAAAAATAAAACACCATCATTATTCTCCCACTCCTTATTCGCATTGACATGTTTGATGGGGTATTTTTTTTTTAGTGTCACTTCGCTCATTCCAGTCATTGGAAAGCGAAATGCAATTGGCGAGAAATCTAAGAGCAAAAAAGGAGGGCGGTCGGAATTCTTAGGTTTTGCATATTTTTTTTTGTCATAAATAAAGAGAACGTAGGAGGAGAGAGATAACTCTCTTTCAATTGTCAACAGTGATTGTGTGTGTGTGTGTAGGAGGAGTGATGGCTATTGGAAAACCATAAAACCAGTATTTATGAGTTTTCTTTTATTTATTTAATGGTTAAAAATACTCAAATTCATTTGGATGAATTTCGACTTTTCTACAACTCATTTGGGACTCACTCTAACTTCAATGGGGGTTTTGAAGATAAGAGAGATTAGAGTGCAATTCAGAATATAAGAGCAATTGCATATTTTTTCGCTGAGTTATTTCTTGTTTGATTTTCAGAGCAAATTTCGGTTGAATGAGTTATGCAAAGATTCGAGTTGCATTTTTGAGATACAAATTTTGGTACACGTTTATTTTTTTTAAATAAAATCACGTAAAATACGCACCTATTCAAAAACCCATAAAATCTTAGCCCCAAAAAGGTCTTAGTCATGGTACATTTAGAAAAGCTGTAAGGGTGTAACGAAAATTAGGTCGAAGATTGAAAATGAAAGGCTTCAAGGCCGTTTGCTGTTTTAATAAAAGATAAAAAGAATTTGCCATTTTATCAAAGTTAGCTGAAGTTTACTTCTTATACAATTTCGAAATTTCATAGACTTTTGAAATGAAAAACTTACAACACCTATAGGTACCTATGTAGATTCCTATTTGTTTTAAGATTTTCCATTTAACAAAATAAATGCCCAATTCTTCAAAAGGTTGCTAGACAGATAGATACACCTACCTAGGTAGTTAGATAGACTTCGATGATTTTTGTTTACAAGAAGCTGACGGTTACCCTTATATGAGTTTGTATGCACGTGTAGGTAGGTACCTACTACCTAGGTAAGGTACCTACCTGTTTTAGTTAGAGTCTCTTACAACCATAAGCTTTAAAAGTCGTCAAGTATATTTGGAGCTTCTGATTTGTGAACGGAACCATATTGAATGACCTTTTTCAAAAATATAATCCCTAGTTTTGTTAATATCCTATATGGACACCCCTACCAACTCTCATCTTGAAATGATTACTAATCATCCGCCCTCATAATTTTTTTAGGAAAACAATTGTGGCAGCAAATATGTTATACTTAGTGTTTCAAAATTCTGCAATTTTTCATCAAATTTCGCAACTTTTGAGAATGACAAGTATTGAACTTTTTTTTTAATATATTCTCGCTCATTCCCTACCTACCTAACCTAATTACCTCCCCTTCCAGTATTTCGTAGGTATAAAAGGTTCACATATAACAAAATATAATACCATATTTGCCATCGTTTCAAGACCTTATATCTTGAAGCTGTGACCATAAGAACTGCAGCTTAAAACTTAAATCGAGTTTTAAAAAAAAATTATAAAATTGGACTTTTCGTAAAGTTTTTGTGTGAAGCTCATTTTATAAGGTTGCATGCTAGATTATATGCCTCTGCTGAAGCTCGAATCAAACGACTAACATGAGCGCGTTATATTTCTCACCGAAGGTCTGAGTATCCAGTGGCATTTCTCCCATAAATCAGTTGATCTGTGATACCTGTTTTCCAAGGCATTCTCATAAGTTTACCCTCGAGTCTAATTTCTGAAGTAACGTCAAATATAGAGATTCGTTTTTTAGCAGCAAAACACGGTTTTCTCTTGCGATTTCTGTTTGCAAACATTCAAGACCAATGATCATCGACACACCCTTTCTCTACCTCAAAAATTTCCCCATCACTCATGCTATGTTCATGTTAAACATTATAAGCCTTCAATAAACCCTTGAGCGCGTATAAATTATAAACAACAACAAAAAATACGAATATTAACTATCAATTGATATTTGAAAAACAGTCAAATTTGATATTTTATAACATAGGTAATTACCTTATAGAAACTTTGAGAATTGAAATTCATGTGTCGACTGACTGTGAGCTCAAATCCGTATAAAAATTTCACTATTTATCAATTATCAATTGATAGTCAAAATAAAAAACTTACAATTTTTGTACATCACAACAATCAACTTTTGGTTAACCTAAATTTTGACATTTTCTTTAAGTTTTTTTTTTTTGACATTACAAAAATGCCAATGACTATCAATCTATTGACAGATGATTCAGAATGGCCGTCGGCAGTCATGACATTACTGAATTAGCGCTCATAGCACACACACACACAATCACCGATTTACATTTCTGTTCACTTTATTGGGCCAGTTCAAGTTTCTGAGATCTCATAATATTTCCTCACTCTTTAAAAGTCAAAAATTTCTCACTTCATCTGTCAACAGAGCTGAAATTGAATACTTTTGAGTTCACTTGGTAAATTCTTATTAATAAAGCGAAATCGAATTTTTATAAAAATTCTTGATGAAAAATATGAAAAATCGTTTTCAAGTATATTCTGCTGTTGCGTCAATGTAATGGAGAAAATGTTGTGAGATCTTATAAATGTGAATTGAGACATTTTAACCGCAAATTCTATATTCGTTTGTATTTAAAAAATAAGGTTGTAGACATATAAGATCTTGTATATTTAAAAGAAACGTGATTACTATGATTTAATAAAAAAAAACAAAAATTCAAATAAGTATTAAAAATCCTAAGAACAAAATAAATAAAATTAAAATAAGTTGATTGCATGTTAAGTAATAATAAAAAAAAGTATATTTAAATATTAAATTGAATTTTCATAAATAAATCTCATTAATTGTAGATGTATTTAAAAAAAAAGATACAAAAATTGAAATTCAAACGACAGCTTCCATCTAATTGAATGGGAAGCGTAATAAACCACAAGCTAAATCAAAAACAATTAAATAAGAATAATTAAAAATTGTAGACCATAATTACTATATTTAGATTTAATTTAATAATAAGTAGGCACCTATTATACCTACTCCTATCTATTTAATGAAACGAATAACCTACAAAAAATGTATACGTAATTTATAAAAAAAAAAAATAAAACAAAAACAATTTTACCTAAATATTTAAAATAAATTAAAAAAATATATATACAAAATTCTATAAATTTAAATTTCTGAATAAAAACAACGAATTCTTGTTCTTAAAAAATCTATAATTATTTTTTCTGTATAAAAACCAATTTTGTTTGAGTTATTTATTTTTTGTTTTTGTTAAAGAAAAAAAAACTAAAAACCAATTTAAAAAAAAAATAAACGATGTAATCGATTTGTGCCAAACTAAAACTAAAAACAAGTTAAAATCTTCTTTGAAAATAATTTTATGATTTTAATTGATTTAAAGCCACTGTACCTTATTATTGCTTTTAGTTCCTTTTAAAAATAATTTTAAGTAAACTTTCTCTACAATTACCTAATATAAAATAAAAAACAAACAACAAAAAGCGTATACGTAAAAAAATATTGAAATTTTGAACCTCACTAAAGTATCTATATATAATTTTAAACAAAATAAAACAATTCTAATAAAAATTATTTATTATTATTGAAAACAATTGTATACCAAACATTGTCAAACAAATATGTAAAACAAATACTAATTCAATATTTCTTGCAATTTGTGAAAAAATTTAAATAGATACAACAAAATAAATTAAAATTATAAAGTAATTCCATAATGTTTAAAAATTGTATAGTGATTTTATTTCTATAAGCAGCATGCAAGTATACAAATTTTTAAAAATTATTAAAAATAAAAAAAAAAACAACAACAATTTAATAAAAAATAAAACAAAAGTGACAAAATAATGTATACGCAAGGCTTACAATTTTAAAGCAAAACTCTAACAAAATTATATAATATATATTTAAATATTTACAATTTTACTAGAATGTTTAAGAGAATATTGACAGAAAAAAATAGAATATCACATTTTGAAAAAAAAAAAAAAAAAAATATCTACCTAATAATAAATATTGACGCTTAATTTATGTATTTAAAATTTCTCCATTAAAACAAAAAAAAATTGATCAAATGATAAAATCCTTTTGTAAATATATTTAAAATATTAAACAAAAAAAATTAAAAAAAAAACTTTCAATGTTATAAACATTTGTATATTAATTTTTTTGTTATTTTTTTTTTAACAAGAAAATGTAAAGTCAGTATGTAAATCAACATTTCCATCACCAATATTATATGCTATATATATATATAAAAATATTTATAAATTAAAATAAAAAAAAGGAAGGAAAACAAAAATTAAGAAAAAGCTCAAAATAAAATCGAAATGAATGTTTCAAAAAATAAAACCTTTAAGATTTTTTATTTCAACGATAAGGGAAATTATTTGACACTTTGTTGTCGAATATTGTTATTTTTACATAAGAAGTGGGATCAATCAGCGTAAGTATGTAGAACAAGGAAGTAAAGGTAAAGAAGTACCAACCTAAGCCAAGGTAGTAAAATTCAATCATTTCATCAAACACTACCTCTTCGATGTAATTGTTATAATTGATATAACTTTCATTTTTTTATTAAGAAAATTTAATTTAATATTATTGGTCAACTTGATTAAGACAAAAGTAAAACCTCGAAATTCAATAAGTACGCTTCTAAAAACCTCATATATCTTTTTGGTCTAACGCCGCCTTTTTATTGCCTTATCCATTTTATGAAAATAATCATAGATAAAAAGAAAATGTAAAATAAGAGATGTAAGTACATATATCTCTTACTCACCTCATATAAAATTTTCGGGTAATTCAGGTAAGGACGGTCAGTTTCTATGACATAGGTGACACGACCGACGATAAGAAACACAAAAACTGTGGTGGTGTTGTCTCAATTTTTTTTAATGCCATCTAATGCCTAAGCCGATTAAGCTAATTTTTTTGAAATTTAATATAAACTTGGGTTTTACTTAAACCCTGGAGGAAAAAGGTAAATCTTCTTTTTAGCTCTAAAAAAACGCTACCTGCCATACAGCTAAGAAAAAACATATTTTTTATCTCAAAATTGACTTAAAATATTTAATTAAAAAAAGCTGTACTACGACTGCAGCCTAGTAGCGAATGCAGGATTCAGCAGTGAGGGAAGGTTCTTCTCTCCAATAACCTAAGTAAGATGACATAATTTTGTTGACTATGGGAACACTGTTCATTTGTTGATTATTTCCAAAGAGCCGTGACTTAAGAAAGAGTCTAACAACATTAGATAGCTTGTTATCGGTAGCCAGTTCAAATTAATGTTCAATTTCCCACCAGTTGTGTGTCTGGAGCAGGTTTCTTTTGGAATCGCTATAATGTGATTCACCTTCATGTTTTTTAATTTAAGCCAAAAGAAATTGGTTATCCTTATCATACACTCCGCTTCAACTGAATACGCACAAAATTTGTTTAAGGTATGTTGTTCATTTTTTCAAACTTTGGGCCTTAATATATCATTTGATGATGCTTACTGTTTGCTTGTAATGTTGAGAAAACAAATCAGAAAGAATAATTCAAAAAGAACCGCTATTTTTCCTCTCGCTCTCTTAATACAAAGCGTTCCATATCGAAAAATGCAGAATTTTTTTGCGTCAACTGAATAGGTACAACAATCAAAATTGGAAATAAAAGCTAACGGAATGAAATAAAACAAGTTTTTCCTTTAAATATTTGTTTATTGGTTATTTATAGTAGTGGGTAGTGACAATTTTATTGGTAATTACTTCATGAATTCGGTCCCGCAGGCTCTTTAAGCAGTTCAGCAAAATTTCCCTCCAGGCTAATTTAATGGCTGCATTTAGGGATTCTCTGCCCTCAAGCTGATGGCCAGACTCATAAACTTTTCGTACCAACCATCCCCATACATTTTCTATAAGGTTCAGTTCGGGAGAGTACGGCGGCGCCCATTGAAGCAATTCCACATTCTGGTCCTATATCCAATTTTGGACAATGCGTGCGGTGTGGATGGGGGCGTTATCCTGCTGGAAAGTCTAGTTAATGGGTCCTTAAATATCCGCAAATTTAGGAAAATTTCTTTTCAAGATTCCTTTGTGGGTAAATGCAGACATTTTTGACTTTTGAACTTCAAGCTCAACAGTCTCATAGTAGTTTACTGAACCCCATACCATAACTCGACCTTCTCGACTATGATGCCGCGCTAAAAATCGTTCTTCTTTCCTCACATCGTGGAAATAATAATTACAACTATCAGATCCATGAAATTTGAACTTTTTCTCATCAGAAAAAACGACGTGGTGCCATTCATTTTTCCAACTCATATGGAGTCTAAAAAATTCTAAGCGCATACCTTTTCTTTGCTCGTTTAGTGGTGGTTTCTTTTGAAGTTTCAATCTTTTTAAATGATTTGCACTGTTCATTACTTTACGGAATGTTGAAACGCTTGCAGATACACCGGGTTTTTGTTTAAATTTTACCGCAAAGTCACACGAATCAGAAACACATCTTAAAATTGCTCTTCGATCAATTGCAGTTGTTGCCGTTTTTTTACTGCCTTTCATGTTTTTCCCTTATAAACTTTTATTTCTTAGGTGGGAATAAACAACACTAAAACTTGTGTGTATTTTTGGTAGCTTTAGCACGACCAGTTAGTCCTTGTTCTTTTAACAAATCGGTTTTAGCTCTTTCGACACTATTTAAAGCTTTTGATCTACCCATTTTTTTTTAATTTCAATTAAACGGCTAAATTTAATTTAAAATACTTCAAATTTTAATTAAATGTGTCAATCATCTCAAAACTCTCATTAACAATGAAGATAATGACCGATAATGATCGTGTACCTATTCAGTTGACGCAAAAAAAATCTGCATTTTTCCACATGGAACTCTTTGCAAGAGAGCGAGAGAAAAAATAAAATAATTCTTTCTGATATGTTTTCTTAACATTACAAGCAAACAGTAAGCATCATCAAATGATACATTAAGGCCCAAAGTTTGAAAAAAATGAAGAATATACTTTAAAACAAATGTGTGCGTATTCAGTTGAAGCGGAGTGTATATCGGTTGCACTCTATGTACTCGTATGTTCACTGAATGAGCTTCGGAGCCTTTGAAAGGGGACCCAAAAACGAATTTTTGGAGGATTGGTTGTGTTAATAAGCCATAAGGGACGACACCAACCCATACGCGGTTCACCAGGTGACAATGCATTTTCAAAAAGTCATCTTTTAGTATGGATTTTGGGCCACCGACCGGCGTCAATGGTCTGTTCTTTTTTCGAAAACGACGTTGGAGTACAAAATTCTTATGGCCCAAATTGAACAATAAGGAACTAGAAGAAATGTGGTTCTAGCAGGACAGCAGTGCGTGCCGCACAGCGGACGTTACGATTAGTGTTCTGTATGAACGATTGTAGGATAAGGTTATCTGTAGAGTTGACGTGAATTGGCCACCAGGGTTATGTGATTTGACGCTGTTACAATTTTTCTTGTGTGGTTTACTGAACTTAGGTCTATGAGGAAGAGTCATTGAAAATTGAACCACCGGGCATTTGAACGATATAATTTTGGTATAAATGGGCCTTTCCAATAAAAAAGAATTTTGCTAATACCTAACAAACAGCTTGTTTGATTCCATTTCAACATTTACCATTTTTAAATCATACTTTCGGTCGTTATTATCTGGAAGGTCCTCAGCATGTAGAAGCATAATATTCCTCTAAGTATGTTTGTACATTAAGTAATCGATCTTTAACAGCCTCCATATCCTGAGAAGCATCCTCTGGCCATGACAAATCCCTCCCCATATTTAAACATGTTTCTTCTAGGCCGTGAATTTAGAGCCCGTGGGCACGTCTGCGCCCGCCTAATCCTTTCAAAATAAATTTGGATTCATGCGAAAATAACAACGTCTCACACTTTGACACTGTCGAATTGATGTGATCTTTGGAAAATTTCAATTTTGCATTTCTGTTCTTGAACGAAGTAAAAGAGAAAATAAAGAACTAAGGTAAGGAATTCAAAAATCTTTAAGGAAATGTGGTATCCAATTAGAATTTAATAATAACAACAAGTTGCAATTTGAATATTTTCAAATGAATTTCAAAACCAATCGCAAGACTTTCTGTAGAAAATTATAAAATTCTTACAGCCAAAGCGTCAAATTCACACCCAACCGTTTTAAAGTCTTAGAGATGAAAAGAAAATTGTATTTTCCGAACAAACATGAGGTAATCATTGGTTCAAGACTCAATTTCAGAGAATTAACTTAGGTTCAACCAGTGTTCTAAACATGTAGTGGACTATCACTTATGTATATGCTTGAAACCTGTCCCAGAGTTGAATTTTTTGTACAACTGGCTCTTATTGTGCTTAATATCTATCGAAAAATCGAACCGAGGACTTATTGGTATAGGGACCTGGAAACAGGTCTTAACTGCATCCAACGCTACACAATGGGAACCTTTAATATGGAGATTATATAAAAACCAAACAAAAAATTCCAAACATTGATTTTGAAAAAAATGCTGTTCACTAAAAGATCGCTACGCAAAAAAAATCGTAAGAAAAGATTCCTCCAACACAGATCATATTATATTTGTACTTATATGCAATTTACAATTTACAGTTTTCTTTAACATCCAACATTATCCTTTTTTAAAGCGAACTATTTGTTAAACGTCTACTTTCCCGTTTTCGACTTTCAAAAGTTCCGAATTTTTTGATGCATGTACCCGATGATAAGGCAGTCCAATCATTTTAAGAACTTAGCGATAACAAAATGATAATTTCTTTTCTTTCATGGCTGCATTAAAAAACAGCGAAAAACTAGTTCACTCCTTAACGCAAGAAACTTTGCAGGAAGTTAATGATCGAAAAAACTCGGGTTTATTGTTCCTATAATGTACTCCTAAAATTAGAAAACACATTTTCTAAAACTATAAAATACAAAATAAACATACAAATCTGACTAACCATACTAAAAGTTAACTTTCCAAACTATTAAATAGAGATAAATAATCACCCATATTCTGAAACTCGTATGTATGACTTATATTCGACTCAAGTCGTAGGAACAGTCGTATGCGATGTTTTTCGTTTCCCAATATTAGTAGCACAAATGAAGTCGGATGTTCGACTCCTGGAATAACAACATACGTCTGTAGTCGAATACGAGTCATAAATACGATTTTCAGAATATGGGTGATTGTCCCTTTCGAAAATGATGTATGGTGTATGAGCACTTTTTCACAAACAAAATTCATTGCGAATTCTGTTGATCTAGACTAGATCGACAAACTACAACCCGATAAACTGATCTTATCCTAACAAGATAGCGTTGTGTCTGATAATTTTGGATAGGTAAAGTCAATTACTGTGTTCGAATTTGACTTTTCGAGCTCGCTAGATTAAAGTTTAAAGTTAAAGTTTTTTTTTATCTAGACGACACCCTTATAGTTCCTTGTCCTTGTTATTTGCACAAAACTTCGAAAGGATATTCTCGTATCAAGTTTTAACTACCTCGTCGTCATCGTCATTTTATTGCCGCCACCAGTGACGACGCTACCTATAAATTACATTAATTACATTTATCATATTAATTTACACTCACACACATTCGCTCATAATGTACAGATGCTATCAAGCACTCACTGTCTCTCTCCACTCTGGCAGCATCCGTGTGCATAATATTTGAAAACACAGAGAGTAATTAATCGGATGATTTACACACAACTCCTTGCGTAAGCGTTATGTTCATTTAAATCCATCCGGCAGTCGTCCTGCATGCATTGGTACTAGTACCTATACGAATATCCTGTTTTTGTTACTCTAAACCTTATTCACTCACTAACAAACCTAGCGAGTTATGAATTTTCAGTCAATATGTATACATATGTGTGCGAGAGTGTGTGTATTTATGTTGGAATATATGTGATGTCTATTTCATTATTTTCTATTATATATTAGAAAGTTTTTCTTTGTTGTTGTTTTGTTTTTCATTTTAATTCACCACGACCCCAACGAAGACCACGATCGTAAATGTCCAAAAAGGGTTTGATTTATACTCAACTTGCAGAGGGTTGGGGTTGAGATACATTTCGATATGAAGGAAGAGAAAAAGCTTAACACAGGACATTTACGTTTAGATACGGAAGCGTAAATGTGTTTTATGACACCCCGAAGCTGTTCAAGACACACAACAACAAAAATGGTATTCCTTAGATGTCGGTGGAGTAAGTGAATGTTTTAGTTTTGATCTAATTATAGTTCGGTTTCTTTTTAGACGAATGGCCAACAGGATGAGTTGGGATTACATGGCAAAATGATATAGGCAAAAAGATTTTATAGGGAGCAGCAATTCATTTAACCATTTATTTGGCTATCAGGATATCCTTTGGTTTGGTTTTGAATAGACATCTTCCATGTTCGATGCAAAAATTAACACAATTTTTTTGGTTTGATAAAACAATTTCCAAGGCGGGAAAGACAATAAGGCTAGGTGGAATGTTCCGGTGATGTCTTCTACCTATTATACATATTTTATTGAACTCCGATTTATTTGTTCATAATTAATTTGTTAAACATTTTTAACTGATTTTAAAAACAAATGAGTTTTCTTCCTACAAGTGTTAATCACAAGTATCTTCAATGAACAAAATAAAAAGTACTGGACTTTCAATTCAACCTTGAGGAACACCTTCTGTAATGTTGTTTCAAACATGGATATATATTAGAGCACATCTTTGAAGCCAAGTCAAGACTCGGATTTCGTAACGAGGGTTAATTTAGAGTGGACTGTTTTAAGACAGACCTCAAAATGCAAAAGAAAGCAAACTTAAAACTGTAAAGGCATATTCAAAAACGGGGGCGAGCAATAGGCAGATATAGAAAATAAGTCGCTTTAGGGATGGAGAGTTCCTTGGACACGAAAACCATGTTCTGCATTTTTTTATATTTTTTGTGTAATCAAGGGGTATTAAATACCCTTATAAAAGAAACACAGTGCGAGAAATTAGGAAAGTAGGATAGGATTAGAAAGGATATACCGATGCACATTGGTTTTCAATTCAATGATTGGGTAACATTGAGCTGTGTAAAGTATTTCACATCCGTGTAGTGTAGCTAAAAAAGAATCTCTGAACTTGACAGTAAGTCCGAAATTGGGCTCAAGGGTAAACTGATAAGCATTCCTAGAAGTACGGGTGAAATAAAGTTAAGCTCATGGTCAAATAATATGCCAAGGTCGCAAATCGAATAAACTGTTGATATGGGTTCATTTTATAAGAAAGGTAAAGATCGGGTAAGATTTGAGGCGTTTACGTGAAAAAGTGTTTGATTCGCACTTTGTACTGTTTCAGGTTCCAATTCCAATCCATTTTTAAAGCACTAGATGGAAAAAATGTTGATATCATGATAATATGTGAAGTGCCGAGAAAATGGTCTTGATGAAATTGGTGTCTTCGTCGAAGAACAGCCCAAGATGTGAACATGAAGAAAATAAGTGACAATCCTGAGGGACACCGGAAATAGCTAAGCAATGACTGAGAGAGGCAGATCTGAAACGGATACTGTAATAACGATTCTCTAGATAAGAAGAAATCCATCTTTGCAAAATAGATTTAAAGTCGAGCGTGGAGGATTTTAAAGTATTAGTCTATCGGAAAATTTTTCGAATGTCTTACTAAAATCGGTTGAAATAATATCGACTTATTAGCTTTTCTCTGAGGCCAAAAGATGAGAAACACAAATTGCACAAGACTATTAGACCTATATTCGGGAAAATTTTAAATTTCATAAAAATTATTTCCCAAGATTTTTGGTACATAAAATTTAACTTAAATAAGTGGAATCTTTTCAAAGTTTTTTTTTTATGTATAGGTTTTAAAATATACGCTTTCTATATCTGTGGAAATTCTTTTTGAGATAGCTGAAGGTATTTGATAGTATCAGGATTGTTTTTTTTTTTGTATGGTCATGCATGACAAAATTATCGGGAGAATATAGAATATCACGTAAGCCGAATTATATATTCCTCCATTACGTAAGCCAAACAAGATTATCCGGCTTATTTCTGATATTCAATTAATGACATTCAACATTTCCATTTTTCTGTTTTGTGGAAATACGAGGGTGGTCCGATAAGTACCTACTTAGCCTCACCGCCCGCTGGTACCAGTATCGCAAGAGAGATTTACTATCATCTAGTAGATTCTCTAAGACGGCTACTGTTTTGTTTTGACCACGTGTGGAAGGCAGCTTATCCGCGCATTTTAGAAAAATGGAAGAAGAACAATATCGGTCGGTGATTGGATTCTTGTTTTTGGCAACGAAATCAAAGAGTACTTGGATGCTGTGTACGGCGACTCTTCTCCTTTGATTGCGACCGTCAAAAATTCTATATAACGAATTTCAATGCGGTCGCACATCGGTTTTTGATGAGCCCCGCCCAGGTGTCTCGAAAATGACTACCACAGAGGATAACGTGTCGAAAATCCACCAGCTCGTATTGACAGACGACTGATTAAAGGTGCCGGAAATAGCTGAAACAAAAGACTGCGTGAGTCATATCCTTTAAGAAATTTTTGGCATGAGAAAGCTGTCGGCGAATTTCGGCGGACTCCGGATAACAAGCGCAACCGTGAGACCTTGGCCAAATTGGTCGAATTGCACTGCGCATTGCTGCCCCATCTACCGTATTCTCCAGATTAGGCCCCGTGGGACTTGAAAAATCTCTCGCCGGGCAGAAATTTAAGTAGAATGAGGAGGTCATCCGCGCCACGGAGGCTTTCTTTGCAGACCTCGAGAATACCTATTTTTCGGATGGGTTTAAGAAGTTAGAGCATCGCAGGATCAAGTGTATCAAGCTAGAAGGAGACTATATTGAGAAATAAATCGCCACTTTTGGAAAATATTTGTTTTTCTTTTGTAGGCTAAGTGCTTATCGGACCGCATATCAAGACACTCAAATTAAATAAAAACGTGCCTGTCAAAGTGGAGAACTACCAATCTGGAGAGGCTATAATTTTACAATTTTTTCAATAGCTCGTCATAAATTCACAAAACCATCACAAGTGTTTTTTTTATTTTTTAATTTAGAGAGAACAGCGCCCTCTTAGTTCAAATAGTCCAAGACAAAATTGCGTATCAAGATTTCCAGAAATACGTCTTGTTGGTTTCGGAACCTCTAAAACGGGTTAATAAATTTTTTGGAACATAGTTTTTAAAGTGTATAACAAGCATAGCAGATGTTTTCAAGTCTTGTTGTTTTTGAAACTAAAAAAAAATACAAAAGATAGATTTTTGGGAATAAAATTATTTTTCATTGTTTTTCAAAAATTCTCAAACACCAGGAAAAATTAAATCTAATAGTTTTTAGCGGTCAACAAGAAATTGGGAAAATTGGTTAGGACATGGACTTTTCACCCCAAATTATTACTTAATTATGTAGATACAGTTTTCAACAAAATTTCTGATTTTTTTAAACTAAATTTTTAGTACTTAAAAACCTTTTTTTGATTTTTCTAATTAACAGATTTTTGGCATTATGAAAAGTTACGAGTACAATATTCTAATAATTTTTTACAAATTTCGCGTTGTCCTGAAGAGCTTTTTAATTTATTTCACATTTTTCTACAGTTCGAAAGATTCTAAAAATTTTGGAATTTAGTTAAACGTGTTCTAAATATTTTTTTTTAATTTTTGAAAGCAAGAGTGTGCTTTCTAGGTCCTACAGCTAAATTTAAGAATTTTTAAATTTCAATTTAATTTAAAAACTTGGAATTTTATGAAAAAACTTAGAAACCTCATAGAATTGTGTCCGAACTGAAACATTAAAAGCAAATCCCCGAGCCAGACCGCCTACAAAAATATATGAATATTTTTTGCGATCCTTGGGTCAACAGAAGCCCCCGTCTCCAAAATAAAAAACACAAAAAAATGAGAAAAAAGACCATCACACCTCCCAATACCATCATCCTCAAAGTATAGCCTTACCACATCTCTCCTAAAGGACAAGTACAAACAAGAACAAAAAAAAAGGATATTTTAATTCATTGAGATGGCAAAACAACCAAACGCCAAACGAAAGGATTTTAATTGAAATTTGATTTACGATATTCGATTTTCAAGTTTGAAGTCCTCTCTTTTCTGCTCTTCTGATCCTGATTGTGCTTGTATCCTCCTGAAGGAATATTCAATTTATTTAATTCCTATTTTTTTCATTTCATTTCATTCTTATACTGGTGTGTATAGTGGCACAACATTCATCCTTGTGTATACATTTCAACGAAAAACGACCTCCTCTCGTTAGCCAGGATGTTTCCTTGATATATTCACATCTCAGATTCTGGAGTTTATTTTTTTTGTGTTGTTGTCATTCCTCCTATCGAAACCAAAGGACATATGGGAAACATGCATTTCAAAATTTAATGTCCTTTTACAAATATTAAAAAAAATGAATTCCTTTTTTTTTCAGAATTTATATTCGTTCTCTTCTTAGGTCTTCCTTCCGCATATTTCTGCGATGACGATGTGTGTAAACAATTATCCTTTTTTCCCATTGTCTGTATTTGCATATGTTTTAATTCGACATAACATATCCTTTGTTGGGCTAAGTAAGAGGCGACTCGACTATACACGGAGGTTTTGGGAGAGAAAAAATGATGTTATCCTTAAACAAAAGATTGCTGATTGAATTTTTGTGAATGTCCTTCGGTGTGGTGTGGGGGAGGGTGAGAGGGATTATTTATTAATAAAATATTTATACTTTATTCTCTGCCTTGAAATTTGAAGGAGAGAGAGAGGGAGAGCGAGAGAAGGAGGATCACCAGGGCCTGTCAGCCATACATTTTACTTCACGTGAAAGAAAAACCAACTTGAGGGGATTTATATTTCGCAGGATACACAAGTCGCATCCATCTTGCAGTTAGCATGTTTCACTCCCATAAAATAGAAGGATTCATTGCATTTTTAGTTGTCGAGGGGTATACTCGTATATATGGGGGTCTTGGCCGGCAATATAGATGCACTGTGGTGTGGGTTGAATTGTGGAAACAGCACTAAGGGAAAATGATCTTAAATCACTGGAGAGATGCTATTTTATGGCTTCGTATTTTAAGATGAATTCGTCCTTTGCACAGAGTGCAGCGCAGTATTCTTTTGCTTAAAACTGAAAGGACTATGATGTTTGTGTATACATCCGATGCGATGGTGTGGTGTATGTGTGCGGGTTTCTGTGATAAGATTGAATTGTGCCTGAACAGGCACATCAAGAACAATGACGGTACTTTATTTTAAACAGAACATAAATTTCCTTATAAACGGCTTTGCAGTTTTATCTTTTCTCTAAAGCTTGAAATTAATGTTTTATTTTTTTTTTGTTTTGTTTTGTTTTCTGGTTGCAAATGGTGGGTATGTGTTGGACACAACCTCAACCCATTCTTACTTGTGGGTCTTTCAATCTTCTATAAATCCAAAATTCTGAGCAAAGTTTCAACCAGGAAAAAAACCCCATCTGACAAAAAATCTAGGACACTTCGAAATTCCAAAACATCCTCTTCGAAACATGATGGCGTAAGAAAGATAAAAAAAAAGTAAAACAATCAAAAGTCTCCAAATGAAGTGGCCAAGGATTTTTGCGCTTGCCACTTCTTACTTTGCAGTATATCTCGCACTGTGTGTCTCTGATGGTTGATGGGTAGAGGGCACTTCCATCGAATTTACACAGCAGCAGCAGCCGCCAGCCAGCACAGGACTATTCTTTCCATTGGTGAAATGGAAGCCCGTGAAAATGAATGACTCCTCTCCTGGCTTGGCCTAGCCTGGCTGGCTGGATGGCCTGCATTCCAACAGAATCGAGTACAATTTTTGGACAGAATATGCGAGAGAAAAATATAAATTCCTGTGTTGTATTGTTTTTTTGTATCTTAACTCTGTGCTATACAGCACTTCCATACACAACTCCTGGGAGAGTTTGTCGAAGGATGGTGGAGCTGGGGGTGTGCAAGTGCAAAAGAAAAAGGATTTCATAAAATTGCGCAATTTAAAGTGTCACAACATAAATTTCAATCGTCCCTGTTTAGAGTCTTTCTCTGCTCCGCGCGCTTTCTTCAGGCATCATGTGTATGAAGGACCTTTCTATTTTTATATATTTTTTTGTTGTTCGCTGGTAAGGCAAAAAGCAAAAGATCTTTTCTATAGTTTGGTTGGTCCATAGATTTGGTTTCGTTTTGCGGAATTTTTTACGTGTAGGTAGGTACATCAGGGATGGGAGTGCAAGAATGGACGAGTATAAGTTAACTACACGTGCCGCAACAAAAAAAAAATCAAAATTTCTTGGAATCATTCAAGCGGCTACAATCAACAAAATTCCATTCCCACAGTCAATGCAATGAATTAAACATAATGCTGACTTGATGTTTGCATTATTGCAACTTTACACCTACACATTGCTGGGAACGATGCTTCAGAATAATGCTATGCTTAGGGTTAGGTTAAGATAGTATTTAAGACCTAGAAAATAAGAAATAATTGTTCAGTTGTTTATTAGGCAGAATCGCTGCCAGTTTGTGAATTAAATAAATAAAGTTTTTTTTAAGTAAATTGTGATAATTATTTTTTAACTGGCGCCCGAGCAGGGACTGTTTCGATAAAAACAGTGAGAACTCTAAAAAAATAAAAAAAAAAAAAAAAAAAAACAAAAACAACCAACTGAACCAAGAAAAATCAATTACTAGTGAAAGTGCTTCGCTTTGACTGCCGTAAGAACGCACAAAGCAACCCAAGTAAAAGTGCGCATCGTGGGATCCTCAGTAAGATCCAGCAGGATAAAAACGGGAAAAAATCCCCAGCGCCAGCGAGGGAGATGCAGCACCACTGGTTCTTGTAAGAATAATTATTAAGAAATTTTAAAAGAAAAAAAAAAATTTTTTTACATTTACATATAATTGTTATCAAAATAAGACACAAAATATAAGTATTAATCAAAATCAAAGTGAACTTATACCTATCTAAATATTTTGAAGTATAAATTTAAGTGAGTGATACGTAGTAAATACAACAAGTATTTATAACAATTTAGCCAAAAAAAAAAAAAAATTAAGATACGAAAAGTTTTATTTCCCATCCTTTTCCAATATGCCTACAACAAGAACAGGTGCAGGACTAGACGTCCAACCAGAGGGAAACATTATTGTCCCTCCTAATGTACTTAATATAAATACAGAATCCGGCCATGATAATTCTTTTCACTCGACTTCGTCGATTAACAATGGTCAACAAGAAATAGGAACAACACCAGCATTGGATTCACTTATAACGTCAATAGTGAATCGAGTCCTAGTAAGACAAGGGCCTGCACTAATGCAGAACATATTAAATCCAAACAATAATTTATTCGCTGGTGTAGACCAGACAATTGCTCAAGAGCATATTGACAAATTAACAGACATGGACAAGATCCCCGACGTAGTCAGATCTTTGCGGAATTTCGACGGAAATCCAGCTGAATTTAGCTCTTGGAGAAAGAGCGTAGACCGAATTCTCCAAATTTATGAACCTTTAATGGGAACTCCTAAATACTTTGGGATATTAAGCGTGATCAGAAATAAAATTATAGGAAATGCAGATGCAGCAATCGAGTCATATAATACACCGCTCGATTGGAAGGCAATATCGAAATGCCTAACCATGCATTACGCTGACAAGCGTGACCTCTCCACGCTTGAATATCAGTTGACATGTTTAATTCAAGGAAACTCTTCAGTGCAAGAGTTTTACAATAACGTATATGCACATTTATCTCTAATCCTGAATAGAATTACATGTATGGAGATAAGTGGCGAATCATTAGCTTTGCTCACTCAAACTTACAGGGACAAGGCCCTAGATACCTTCATTAGAGGTCTAAAAGGAGACTTGCCAAGGTTATTAGGGATAAGAGAGCCAATTGATCTACCCCAGGCTCTTCATCTCTGTCTCAAATTGGAAAATCAAAGTTTTAGATCAAATTATGCGAATAACGCCCAAAGTACCTTGAGGAAGGTACAACCAATATCGTCAGATCAGAATATTTCCCGTAGACCTCATAATTTACCTGTAACCGGAAACAATCCGATAATGTTTGCACCTTCACCTGGTGGAAATCAAAATATAACATATCGACCAAATCAAAATTATTTCCAGCAACAGTCCCCAAAACAAAATTTATCATATCAACCGCATAACTACAATCAAAAGAAATTTTCACATCAAAGAAATTTTTATAACCCTAATAATTTCCAAACAGGGCAAAGAAATAATTTTACGCCAAGGCCACAACCTCAAATATCGCAAAGGTCAATAAAAGCTGAACCCAGAAATTACGTTAAGAGTTCACAGACCAGAGGTCAATCACATCGTTACTCAAATCAAAATGCTGCTCAGCGAAATTTCCATATAAACGTAGCTCACGAAGAGGAATATGGTCCTCCAGTAGAGAAAAACGATTCAAATAACGATCCAACTCTTGCTGACTATGTTCAGCCAGAAAACGGAGAGGTTGTAGAAGTATGCGAAGAATTAGAAGAATTGAATTTTTTAGACTAGACCACTCTTCGTTGCCATATTATGAATTCAAGACGAAGAGTGGTAAACCATTAAAATTTTTACTCGATACAGGGTCTAACAAAAATTATGTACAGACTCGTTATGTTAGAAATCCCATTCCTAACCAAAAAGAATTTTTCGCAAATTCCGTCAATGGAAAAATAAAAGTTACACACCATGCGAATCTTGAAATTATGGGAACAGAAATTGGTCCAATTAAATTTTTTATACTGAAGGGACTAGACTCCTTTGATGGCATCATTGGGAATGACACTCTCAAGGAATTGAGAGCTGTCATCCATACAGATAAAAATTATTTTATTCTTAAAGAAAAATATATCTTTTCGTTTAAACAATTCAATGCTCAATCAGTAAATAATATAGATATTCGAACCTCACATCTTAACCCGGCTCAGGAAAAATATATTAATCAAATTGTAAAAACACATTCAGGATTATTTTCCGAACCAAATAATAAACTTACTTATATAACATCTGTCAAGGGAGACATAAGAACAACTTCGGACACCCCTGTTTACACCAAACCGTATCCCTATCCAAGAGCATTGAAAGATGAGGTAGACAAACTTATTAATGAGTTATTAGAAAACGAAATTATTCGACCTTCAAGGTCCCCCTATAATTCTCCAATAATTATAGTTTCAAAGAAATTAGATGCATCTGGAACGAAAAAATATCGTTTAGTCGTAGACTACAGAAAAATTAATTCCGTCACAATACCGGATAGGTATCCTATACCAGAAATTAACGAGGTACTCTATAATTTAGGAAAATGTGAATTTTTCACGATCCTTGATCTTAAGAGTGGATTCCATCAAATCCCTCTTAAAAGCTCAGATATAGAAAAGACTGCCTTTTCTATAAACAACGGGAAGTATGAATTCACTAGACTTCCTTTCGGGCTAAGAAATGCCCCCTCAATATTCCAGCGTGCTATCGATGATATTCTAAGAGAACACATTGGTATCCGCTGCTATGTCTACATTGATGACATAATAATATACAGCGAATCAGAACAACAACATTATGAGGATATTAAGATTATATTTCAGACGTTACAAGAAGCAAATGTTAAGGTCCAAAAGGACAAATGTGAGTTCCTTAAATCCGAGGTCGAGTTCCTCGGGTTCATAGTCTCAAAATCAGGGATAAGAACAAATCCAACGAAAGTCAAAGCGATTGCTGATTTTCAAGTCCCGAAAACTTTAAGGGATCTTAGATCCTTTCTTGGCCTATCAGGCTACTACAGACGCTTTATTCGTGACTACGCAAAAATTGCAAGACCCCTAACAGCTCTTCTCAGAGGAGAAGACGGCCGGGTGTCTAAAACACAATCTAAATCGAAATTAATCCATTTTGACGAAGATGCACATCAAGCATTTTTAAATATAAAAAATACATTAATTTCCAATGAAGTCATGCTTGCGTACCCTGATTTTCAAAAAGCGTTTGAATTAACCACTGACGCTTCCGATTACGCACTCGGAGCGGTATTAAGCCAGGAAAAAAGGCCGATTATATTTTTGTCCAGAAGTCTTAGCAAGACAGAAGAAAGCTATGCTACGAATGAAAAAGAGATGCTTTCAATAATTTGGGCCCTAGGTTCTTTACGAAATTTCCTTTACGGATCGAAGAAAGTTATTATTTATACGGACCACCAGCCCCTAACTTATGCGCTAAGCAACAAAAATACAAATACAAAAATGAAGCGCTGGAAGGCTATACTGGAAGAGTATAACCATGAATTAAGATACACTCCAGGCAAATCGAATGTGGTAGCAGATGCACTATCACGTCTCCAACAGCCAAATACCTCTCCCACATATATTTGCGCTTTAACATCAACCGCCCATAGCCATGAAAGTTCACCACAATCATTAATACCATGCGTCGAAGTACCAATCAATGTTTATCAAAATCAAATCATCCTTAAATTAGGACAATCCAGTAGCCATGTTATGGAAACTCCCCACAGAAAATTCAAAAGACATATTATTACAGAACAAAATTATTCTAAAGAAAATTTGATAGGAATTTTCAAACGTTTTCTAGACCCAAATCACATTAACGGACTTTGTGCACCTGAAAGCGTGATGGGCATAATTCAGGAATTATATCCACTGTACTTTGCTAAATATAGAATAAGATACACTCAACTGCTAGTGGAAGATATTTCTTCAGAAACTAGGCAAGAAACTATAATTATAGAAACTCATAACAGGGCACACCGTGGCCCAGAGGAAAATAAAAAACAAATCATGGAATCATACTATTTCCCTTCCATGGTGAGAAAGATAAAAAATTTCACATCGTCATGCACAACTTGCAAAAGTAACAAATACGAACGCCATCCAAATAACCCATTACTTGGTAAAACACCAACACCCAATTATCCAGGTCATACAGTGCATTTAGATATATTTTCAACCGAAAAGACATTGGTTCTCACAGCTATAGATAAATTTACCAAATTTGCTATAGCCAAAATTATAAAATCTAAAGCAATAGAAGATGTGAGACCACCACTGCGAGAAATAATTTTCCAGTTTGGAGTGCCCCAGAATATTGTTTTCGACAACGAGAAATCGTTCAATTCGGAAACAATTTTATTCATGTTAAAGGACGAACTTCGTATAAATGTCTTCACGACACCACCTTACAAAAGTGAGGTAAATGGTCAAGTGGAGCGGTTTCACTCCACTTTATCTGAAATAATGAGATGTCTAAAGAAAAACGTTATAAATCGAAATTTTACCGAATTACTCGAAAGAGCGGTAAATGAATATAACCACAGTTTTCATTCCACGACTCAAAAGAGACCAGTAGATTTATTTTTCGGAAGAACAGTTTCTTTTGGGCCAGAAGATTATGAAAAAACTAGACTTAGTAACATTGAAAAATTATTAAAGAAACAAGATCAAGATATTACATATCATAATAAAAAGAAACACCAAATTAAAGATTACACCCCAGGAGACATAATCTATGTCAAACTAAATAAAAGACTTGGATCTAAGCTAACAAAACGATATAAAAAAGAAATAGTTCAAGAAAATTTTAGAACAACTATACAAACTAGATCTGGAAAAGTTGTTCATAAAAGCAAAATACGTAATTAGTCACATTACAAAAAAAGTTAATTTTTTTATTTTTGCAGATTTATGTTTGCCGTGTGCCACGGCCAAATACAAATATTGGACTATTCAAATTCTCAGTTGATTTCTATACATACCGGAATAGCTAAAGTTCAAACAGGCAACATTAAAATAATTCACGACATTGATCTCAAGGGTTATCAAAACATAGTCAACGAAATCAAAAATACAATAAATAATAAAATAGGCACCGACTATCCATCATTCCCATTCCTTTCTCATGAAATATCCCAGCTTCAAAATATTCTTTATAGACTAAGGCCTAAACCAAAAATTGTCAAAAGATCACTTAATTTCATAGGTAGTGCGTGGAAATGGATTGCTGGCAATCCAGACCACCAAGACTTTGTAATTATTAAAGATAAAATCAATAAAGTACTAAAAAATAACAACAAACAAGTTGTTATAAATAAAGCTTCCATAGAAAGAATCAATAAAATCACTAATGTAACAAATGAAATATTAAAAAGATTAAATAATAAAAATACAATTAAAGATAGTCTGGCACTTAGTACCCAATACAATTTAAGACTTGTAAAAGAAGAACTGTTAAACGTAGAATACGCAATACATTGGGCGAAAAACGGTATTGTAAACTCATACATACTTTCTATAGTGGAAATAGATCTTGCAAAGAAATTACTTGAAAAAGAAAACATTGATTTCAACAATATTGACGAAGCTTTAGACTTCGCAGAAGTAAAAATAGCAACCAGTAATAACACAATAATTTATATCATAAATCTACCTTTTACCGAAAAAGAAACATGTGACACTTTGTTAATAAAACCCATTAAAAAGGGAAAACTGATTAATAAAATTGTATACGAAAATATTCTAAAATGCCCAAATAAAATTTATGGAATTAAATCCACTTGTAAGAATTATAATAGTTTATCCATATGTCCTAGTAATAAGCTTGTAGATTTAAGTTTAGATAATTGCATAGCCAACCTTCTTCAAAGCACACCATCTATTTGCACAAAATTGAATAGTCAACATACGCCATCCATAGAAGAATTATCACCAGGAGTTATATTCCTAAATCAATATAATGGAACAATTTTTACAGATGAACTTATGAATTTGTCAGGAACATTCCTCATAAAACTTGACAATAACGCAACAGTGGTAATTGGCGATAAGACGTACGCTGCTGATATCGTTTCCAGATTCAAACCCCTACCAGCAGTTGCCCAACCATTTTCAGTATCAGAAAGTTTTCAAGAAATATTATCATTGGAAATGCTAAAAGAACTACACTTAAATAATACCGATTTCCATTGAAATGCTGGAGGCTAAAAACAAAACACAATTTTTACTTAATTTTGGAATTACAACGTTAATAATTTTAACTTTGATCATAGTGCTCATAATACGCTCCCGTTCGACTAAACGTAAAAGCACAGTCAACATAGTAAACATGGTTGAGACAGAAGCACCAGAACCAGCAGCATCATCAACACCTTCGGAAACTTCTTCAAAAAACCAGATCCTTACCATTAAGACTAATTTACCACCATCCAAGCCATCCAGGATATCGCAAATTCCATTCTTCTAAATTTTCCGTATCAAACGAGGACGTTTGAATTTTAAGCAGGGAAGAGTTAACTACACGTGCCGCAACAAAAAAAAAATCAAAATTTCTTGGAATCATTCAAGCGGCTACAATCAACAAAATTCCATTCCCACAGTCAATGCAATGAATTAAACATAATGCTGACTTGATGTTTGCATTATTGCAACTTTACACCTACACATTGCTGGGAACGATGCTTCAGAATAATGCTATGCTTAGGGTTAGGTTAAGATAGTATTTAAGACCTAGAAAATAAGAAATAATTGTTCAGTTGTTTATTAGGCAGAATCGCTGCCAGTTTGTGAATTAAATAAATAAAGTTTTTTTTAAGTAAATTGTGATAATTATTTTTTAACTTATATAGTAAGTCGATGCAGTGCAGTAATGCTGGTATGGTTGGATGGACTTTTAGACATAAATCAGTTTGGGGGTTTGGCTTGATCTTTGGGTGTTTGTTAAGTTTTTATTTTGTTGTCTTTTATCCTCGAAGAAGTGAAGTGTGTCTTTTTGTTTCGTTCAAAAAACTACTAGCAAAGTGTGAAAGGATTGTAATGATTTTTTGTGTGTGTTTTACTTGATGAGTCCAAAAAGGTGGAGATGAGCGCCAAGTTTGTTTTTTTTTTTTGAAAGGCACACTGAGTAATAGTTTCGTTTTGTTTGTTTTTTTTTTGAAAATATTTTACCTATTATTCAGTAAAAGCCTTCGATAGAATTTTAATTTGAAATAGAGTGAGTTTAGTCAAATTAATGTAGTTGAACAATTATCGTTTACAATCACAAGTCAGCGGTAATCATGACATTGGCAAACGGCTTAGCTTGGCCTAATTTTTAGAACGGGGCCGTTTTGGACTCAGCAGAAAATTGTAGGACCCTTCCAAAGCTTCCGGCGACACGAATACCTATGAGTTGTAAATCATTTGATACTATTTTGACTATAAGAGTTTATTGCGTTTTTTTTAAGCAGCCGCGAAGATCTCCTTAAATTTAAACGAGTTTAAACGAATCTCTGAACTAAAAACAATAATTAAAAAAATTAAAAAATAAAAACATTTTCGGAGTATGGTGAAGGGGTGTGCTGGGGGGAAGGACAAGGGGAAAATATTCACCAAAATTGCTCAACAGGTATAGAAACGAAGAGCTAGATTTTTGTGTTGGGTACAACAAAAATAAAATGCACGACTGAGTCATACAAACTTGCTCTTATGTAAAAAAAACTAAGAATTTCAAAAATGAATGTTATTAAGAAAAACTGTTCTAAGCATAAAATTAATTTTTTAAATGACTAAAACAACTTTTTTAGTTGTTGGAACCGAAAACAGGATGCTTTATAATTTCTCAAGCAAACATTAGTTTGTACAAGAACAAAAATTGTAAGTTGTTGTAGTGGTTTCTTATAGAAAAATAAGCTTATTTACAAAATTTCTAAAACATTATTAAGAAAAAATGTTGGTAGGTACTTCACCTAAAGTTTTTATTATTGTACGAATAAAAATTAAATTTCCAAAAAAATTATTGAGCCGTTTTTGAGATCGAATTTTTCAAAAAAAAAATGATTTTTTTTTTAATTCAAAAAATATTTGTTTTCAAGTTCTAAAATGCAATAATTTTAACACTTTTTAGAAGTTTTTCTGTAACAAATTTCATTAAAATTCGTCAGGTCGATAATGAGAAATTCAAAATTCGAAAAAATCGTTCCGTGGTAGGTACAGTCAGTAATATCTTAAATTAAAATTTAAAATTAAAAATTTAAATTAAATATTCGAAAACCATTTTTTAACATTTATTTTTTGGTAAAATATTTTTTTTTTCTCACATCTTGTAGATTATATATTAAGAAACCTTTATACATCAAGTTTGAAAAAAATGAGCATGTGAATTTCGAAATATTGAGTTTTGAAACAAAAAAAAATTGAAAATTTTTAATACACACTAATATTAAAACTTTTGGGGAGCTTTAGCATAAAAAACATCAAAATAGGTTGTACCGTTTTTGAGAAAATAAAAAAAAGTGGTTCCAAGGGGGGTACCAAAAATAATGATTTTTAAAATTTTTTTTTTCAACCATTACCTACCTACGAGTAGCTTTAACTAAATGAATTTTTTTTTTGAAAAAATCAGTGGGACAGTTTTTGAGAAAAAAAAAATATTAAAATTTCGAAAAAAATTCGCATGGCAGATAAGTTAGTTTTGGTTTAAAAAAAAAAGAAAAAACGTGTGGGGGGAAAAATTTAAAAACGATATCTACCAAGTTTAGCGAAAATCGGCCGAGCCGTTTAGGCTGTAGTCGAACAGACAGACAGACAGAATTTTTAGAACCACTTTTTTCGTCTTCGCTATCATCGTAATATCAACTTCGATCAAAATCTCGAGTTCGATTTTTTTTAAGAATACATAACTTGCGTTAAAGTACCTACAAGTCGCAGGTAAAAATGTAATTTAGGGATACTTATAAGAAACACTCCCTCTATAAAAAAAAACAAACTTTGTATACATTTATAGGACAGACTACTTTTTTGTTAAAAAGCGGACAATCATATTAGCCGATAAAAAGAAGAAGTTTAAGAAAAAACTTTTTTTTTTAATATTATTAATTCCACAATAAACTCAAAAATAGACTATTCTACATCTGTGTTAGTGCCTAAATAAAAAAAAAAACCTTTTTGCCAATCTACGGACCAATTTTTTTTTTCTTCTAGATTAAATATTTTTTTGAAGACATCAGTCTGTTTCTGGGTAACATAACACAATGAATGACTTTGAGCGAAAATATTACCAGCATAATATATGTATGTATGTACAGCAAGCTTAGAAAATCAGCGAATTCCATCATATGCTAAAAAATCTAACGTCATTTCTTAAGATCTTAACAAGCTAAAGAAGAATTGATGGGGAATAACTTCTAAGTTTACAACGAAACAATGTGCTGTCCGTTTATTAAAACTATCGGAGATTTTTCACGGATTTAGTTTAAAATTAAGAAAATAAAAATTGTACAATTATTCACTAAAATCCTTTACCAAAGGCGTTGGATCGAAAGAAATAATAAACTTTATAGTTAATCTTTCAACGGTAGATCAAATCTCCAGCCCTGCAAGGCGCTTTATTGACAAAAAGAAACATTTGTTTGTATTATTTGTCGACTTTAAAGCAGCATTTGACACTATTAACAGAAAATTACTTCTATTTAAGCTGGCGACTGCTGAACTGTCAACAAAATTTATCAAAACATACGAGCAACTTGTCTGTAATATGTACATATATCCATTGGAAATTTCAATCAACCCAAATTTGATCTAAGACAGGTGTGCCACAAGGCTATATTTTGGGTCCACTTATGTTCTCTCTTTTTTTGTGAATGATGTAGAGAATCATATCGCTGGTGGATAATTTTTCGATTATTTACATGTCAAAGTGTTGCTCTCTGCTGATGATCTTGTCATTTTGACTGGTGACACGATGACATTACAGTCTCAAAAAAGCAATTTTGTGATAAGTAGGACCGGAATGGATTTCAAAGTCAACACCAAGTCCAAAATTATTATTTTTCTGTCTCGAACTCCTTCGTACGATTAGGTTTGTGTCTTTGGATAGTTCTAACATTGAGGTTGTGGAGTTCAAGTACCCCTGCTCTGTTTTCATCCTAAAAATGAATCGGCTTCAGCTAAAGCTGCAATAAATACTTTTCATACTTTTCAATAATATAATTTTAGACCATGTTTCCAAATTCAGAGTGTTCGATGCAAAAATAAAAAGTTGTTTTTGAATTGTTCGGTTGTCATCAACTTGATGCCTTATAAAACATGTTGAATCCCAAATCTTCTTGAGGAATTTAAAAATCAATGCTGACATTATTGTAAAAGTAATGCAAACACCAATCAGCAACTTGCAAAAATTAACTATGCTAGTTCTTGACTTGCGATCTCGCTACACTCCTTCCAATGAATGGTATGAATTGGCTTCGGCGGCGTTTTATTTTTCATTGGCCCTGAATCTATAGATAGATTCGAATCGGAAAAAACTATCTTGTATGACTGAGAGTACATGTTCAAGTCATGCCTTGAACGAGCAAGAGAATCTGCTGCAAAATCAGTTTCTAGTAAATTAAGCCTGAATCTCGGAGAATTAAGCTACTAAAGAGGTGTATCTCTGTTGGAAAAATGAGTCTAATTTTCGAAATTCGTACAGAAATATCAAAATTGAAAAATAGGCCAAGTAGAAGTGGCATAAATCCAAACTGCCCCCTTGTTACCTAAATCAAACAGAAAACATCTTTAATTTCATAGCATTATGCCCAGTCTTGTAGGAAATCTTTTGGTTGTATTCAAATAAAAGTACCCTTTCGTTGGAGGATTGCATCTAGTTTTTGAATGGTGACTAAGTCTGGAAACTACTTGTTCGTTTCGTTGCACATGCTTTATCATATCGCAATACTGCTTAAGCTGCTATCAAACCAACTTGTACCTATTATTTAAGGTTAAACACTCAAGGAAATCTAAAGAAAGTCCCCCTTCTATAAGAAGCAATTTAATTCACCTAAACATGAGTCAGGTCTCTCTTTTCTATAACTAGCTGTCAATAAAAATCTATTAAAAGATGCTTCGTCGAAAACAAAACAAAAAACTCAAACAATTTACTTAGCTACACAAATCACTTAGAGATAAGGATTGTTCCCACATCAGAACAAGAACAAGTGTTTCGCTTTTCTGTTAACGACCAGATCCTTTTATCCCGCGACGCAACCTTGAATTCCAAGCCTTGGTCAGACCCAGCCTCTTTTTTTGTTTGAATATTTATCACTAAATCACTCGATTCAAAAGCAATAAAATAAATTCTGAATTTATTTAAAAAATAAAAGAAGAAAAATGCTTTCAAAAAATGCCCCTCTTGGTTTTTTTTTGACAGATTTATGACAGAGAGTAGACCAAGGAAGAAAAAACTGATGCACGGATTCGTCATCGTCAGTTTCTTGTTTATTGATTTGATTATAAATTCAAAGAGAAAAAAAATGGGACTCAAAATTTCAAAATCGAACAACTTATCACCTTCAGCGCTGTATAATGTAAGGCCAGATACATTATTCTAATGCACATCACAGTCACACAAATGGTGTTCATAAATTACGGTATTTAGAGGGTTGAAGAAAGTCAATATAGGCTATGGGTTCCATAATGGTGGATATGCTATTGAGGAATTAAAGGTCTTGTTGTTATATTTAGTCAGTTTGGGATTTTTATTATTTTTTAAATCGTCTGTTAGCTCCTGCAGATTGAAACTATCATCTAAAGCTCAAGAGATATTGAGAGTAGGTCCCAAATTTTTAGAAAAGAAACCGATATTTCGAATGTAGTCTAGGATAAGTGGAGTAGGCAAATTGAAGTCTGTATAGTTTGAAATGTAGTCCACTTTGACAAACGTGATATCCAGCTTATTTTTTTTGAGTCTTAAGAGCTTCAGACTTCAGATCACTCGATACGATAAAGGAAATGTTCAAATATCTACTTGAAATTGAAAATCTACTAAGAACTATGTATTACGATCTCCGACTCCAGCGATCGCCGGCTTTAAAAATCTAGAATTTCCGGTTGCTCACCAAGATTGTAGACCAAAAAATCATACAAAATATTTTCCACCTCAAATTTATAAATTCAAACCAAAAACCTTAATCTTTTTGATTAATATCGTAGTATCGTAATAAATTAAATCAAAAAATGTTCCAAAAAACCCACATTGCGCGTATATCCTTAATAAATTTTGTCCCTCAACCTCAACTCTCATCCCGCACCACCACATCATCATCATCACCCAGGTGAGTTGATGTTCGTTTTGACATCAGGCAAAACCAAAAACCCAAAAAGTGATTTAATGCGTCCAATGATCTTCTTCTCTTTGCCTAAAACCAATAAATTTGTCTCCCGTCCGTCCGGAGATATCAAAATTCAATTATTTCATTTCTTTTATTTCATTTCGTTTTCCTTCCTCCAATTCGTCCTCCTCTCCGTATCGGCAAGCGGTTTTGTTGTCAGCATTCTCATCATCATCGTCATTGGAGCGCGAACATCGTCATCTTGGTTTGCCACTCAACCCGGGAGAACAGGCAAAATTTTCACATCTCCATGATGTGCAGTGATCGTATATTACGATATCGATAGTTTCCCCCATCCCTCTGTAATCCACCATTTGCGAAGCGGAATCATTTTAGAGAATCTGGATAATTACAGGGAACCAAACACAAGTTCAGATTCCAGAACTCCAGCCAGCGCAACAGAGAGACAGACAAAGATGAAACAAAATGAATGATCCGCGTGAGGCAGTGCCGAGATTTATGAGGCTCAAAACCAATCCCAGCTCTTTGAGAAGACTTGATAAGTCTTCTGGACCAGTTCTTCATATGGCGGTTTGGTTTTTTTTGTTGACTGAAACAAAGGAGGAGATCAAGAAGGATGCATCTCATAGCACAAATCAACATCATCTCGAGGTTATGTGATGTGGTTGATGGCATCGGGACCCTACTGCGGCGATATCTCTGGGATATATAAATTACCTGGCGGAATCCTAGATTGTTTCCGAGATGCAATGGTGTGCGTACCTCTCAACCAACTTACATAACTCATGTCATTAGGACACACACAAAAAAAAAATATGAGGTGTGCATTCTGGACTCACTTCACTGGATTGGTGCATCTCATTTTTATTTTATGGACCTATTCCCGTATACCTAGGTGATTCTGGGTGATGACGATTGATGGACATTATTATGATGCTCTTCCATCCATCGCATCGGTGAGGTTAAAACGAATCAAAAAAGATGAAGAAATTTTCAGATTTTATGGACATATTTGAGCGACGTGATTGGGAAACCAGTTTAACCTTATGTACGACCGACAGAAGGAAGGGTTAAGATTTATTTATGAATCCAGGGAGTGGTTAGAGATGTTTATGATGTGTTTTTTGTTCTACCGATAAATTGAATGGCCGAGAATTTACATAAAACAGAAAAAGGGACTTTCTTGAGAGTAAGTTTTTTACAGAATACTTGGTAGTTTAGAAATAAATTAAAGGATTAATGTAGCCAGGTGTAGTTAAGCTGAAGATCATGTTGGGTCATCCCATATGTGTAGAAGAGAAAATATTCTTGAAGCTCTCTATCAGTTATGGCAAGATCCAAAAATGATACAGTTTTTAGAAATTTTCAATTATGAGAAAATCTAGGACTCAACACCTATAAGGTCCTAAGATAATCTGGGATTTTGCGAAACACAATCACACTTGCCTACCTCCTACCGGAATCTATTTAAACATGCATTATTTAGAGGATTTTTACAGTCTGTGGGGTGAGGTATAGAAGTCAACTTCGCATGGTAATTGTCCTAACAAAACGCTGGATAAGCCACGATGGACCCTTTCTGACCTTAGTGAATCGAAGATGACTGGTGATTCAGCATCGAAATAAATAGGTACCTGAGACGGTCCCTCTCGGGAATGATGGCGTGTGCCAAGTGGTCTTCATTCCAATCAATATTGCTATTGCGAAAAAAGAAGCGATGAAGCAGGGTTCTGTCTCTCAAGTTTTGTTCCATTGCAGAATTTCGATTATTTAAAAGTCATCGTCCAAGATGAAGGCGCACTTACTCCGGATCTATGTTTGCCCTCGTTCGTTCTCTAAGGCTAAAAACTCTTCTGTCTTAAGTGTTTTGAGTATCAGAAAATCCAAAATATTTCAATATTTTTTAAAACCTCCTGAGACACGTGCTGATTTCTATTTTTGATGATTTTTTTTTGGTATTTTACAAACAACCTTGAACCTCAATTATATTTCTTTCCAAACTCAACTAAAGTTTTTCGAGGAGCTTCAGCCTTGCTAAACAATTTATAGTTTCTTTTACAATAATTCAACGACTTGCTTACGTTTCGAAAACATCCATAAGTCACAGGGAAAAAATAACAGCGAAAAAGTCTAATTTATCCACCCCTTTTTACGCATTCTATTATGTTTCCACCCATATTCACATGCCGTCGACTGTATCACTGTAATGATATATTTTTCTGCCTAATTAACATCCTAAATCATGTGATTTGTCGCTTAACTGGTTCAAAAACAAAACCCACCCAAAAAACAAACCCTCACCTACACCCATCTTGCTCCATCTCCATACGCGACATACCCCTCAACATTACAACCCCCTGATGGCACAAAACACACGTCAGTGATATCAGCAAAATGTTTTTCCCTCCAATCCACTAACGCCCACCAACCAAAACCAAAGGACCCAGTTCATGTGAGTATTTTGTGCCTCGGTTAAGGACCTCCATATTCACAAACACACTCATTCATAGAGGGATCTTTCTCTGTCCCGATGTAAAAGCTTCGTCCCGTCTCTCCTAATTAAAACGAATCCAAGGATCTACTATACTCTCTACTACTACTTGGTTTGATCTGATTTATGGTCGTCGAAGGAGTTGGGCGCAAAATAGACAAATACATCATTTTGCCAGGACGAACCCAAACGGGGCACATTGCTTGCTATAACGTCCCGAAGTGTTTTGTGTGTGACAAAAAAGTTATCCCGAGATATGGCATCCAAGTGTCGTGCCAAAATCCAAAAAAAAAAAATATACTTTTTGGGCGAAGATGTGAATCCCTGTATTAGATTGGTGGTTCCTTTGCTTGTGCTTGTCTAAGTTATTTTTTTTTTTTCAAATGACGCCTGCGATATGTGATGCCTTGAGGCGGTTTTTTGAATTTGACTCTCAACCTTCTGTTTTTTTTGAGTAAAAAGTCAAGCAGAAGAAATGCCGGTTTTGAATGATATACCTATACAACCTTTTTCCATGAGAGAGGAGACCCATATGGAAACATGCCTGGTGGGAGCATGGATTTTTGGCATGGGGAAACCGAAACAATATCCTATCTTGCCTTCATCATCATCAACCCTTTTACCTTTTGTGTATAAGACTTTTGAGGTAACCTGACTTTGGAACGACACTAAGATACTGAATGGGTTTTGTTTGCCATTTATGTGAAAGAAAAAATAGAAATTGTTCCACAACGGAAGTTGTAGCATCTTACTTTAAAATTTCAAGTGTTATTTTGAAATAGATTCTTTGACTGTCATTTGCAAAATCTTATTTCTTTCAAATTGCAAAATCTCGTCTTTTTCGGAATTAAACTATTTTGAAAATTTTACAATAAGAAAATTTGATTTTTTTTTTTTTCAAAATTTCGCATCATCAAATTTTGTTCATTTCTTCGCAGTTCTAAAAATTTGATAGGAAATGTTCCAGTTTTATGCCTACAATTCTACATTTCAAACACCTGATTTTGATTTACTTAGTTTTGCATTTATAAAACTTAGATAAAACTTCGCAAGATCAACATGTCAATTCGCTTACTTTGCATTTTATAATTTTGCAGTTCTTTCTTTTTACGTTTTAATCCTTGATTCGCAAATTGTGAAATCTTTCCATTCAATTATCTCTTTAATAATTTTTGTTTGTTTATTTTTTTTTTAAGTTTCCTTTTTCAAAATATCGTTAAGTGTTATAATTTTTTGATTATTTGCGATCACAAATTCTCGTAATTTAAAGTCTCTTCTTTTTTAGGGGAGTGTCTATGAATATGAAAAATATATATTTCGAAATATCGCAATACAAAAATCTATCATCCAAATGAGCTCATTTTCATTTAACGTTTGTTCTGCAAACTTCAATTTAAAGTTTAAAGTTTTTCCAAGGGTCAAGTCCACCCAGGTACCTTATTTAAAAACATTCTGCTACTAATTTATAGATGAAAGTGTATAAATGATAGCTGTTTAGGTGGGCTACTTAGAATTTTTCAAAAATTTTACAAGAAATTGGAGTTTTGAAAATATTTTCAAAATCTCGCATAGATACATAATTTTTCAAAAAAAAAACCAATTGCAAATTCTTGCAATTCTTTTAAAACTCGACAATATTTGAAGCTCAAGTATTAATTACGAAATCAAGTATAAAGGTGTGAGTCCTTTTGAGAGTACGTTCAGTAGAAAACCCTGAAAATGACCCATACGTAAGCTGATCTATGGTAGATATTTTATAAATGTTCCGTTTTTTTAAGGATGCACGCACCTTAAAACAATAAAATATTTGCAAACTTTATTGTGTTTTTCATTACTTCGCAATTAAAATCTAGATTGTAATATGCTTTCGCAATTGGAAGATTTTGCAATTGAATGCAAACAACACACATTTTTGAACTTTCGAAAAATAATAAATAATTCGCAATAGCAAAATCTCAATATTCATCGGGTCTTATTAACGGCTGATGCTTCTTGCAACCCAAAGACTAATAATCGTCATGTGTAAAATTCAATTTAAAAATTTTGCATTTAAAAACTTCGAGTTTCATAATTTTGCAATGAGAAGATTTTTTTTTATAACTTCGCAATTGCAAATTTTTGCAATTTTCATTAAAAAATTCTACTTTGCAAAATTGTTTTTAAGGACCTCCCTTTCAAAATTTTGCGACTACAGAACCTCGCAATTTACAGATTTTTTTTTGGGAGTTGATTACGTTGGACTTTGTAAAATTTGCATTTCAAATAACATTGCTTTTCATCTATTCGCAAATGCTCATATATTTTTTGACAATTCATTTAGAGTTTTTTTTACGCAAATTATTTAAGGTAACCTTCACCTTTTTTAATTTAAAATTACCTTACTTTTACGTATTCGCAATTACAGCAATATATCGGTTGCAAAATTTCGCAAATTTTAAAGTTTTAAGATTGAACAGATTTGTCTATAAAATTAAAAATGTTATTTTCAGAATTTGAAAAGAAAATCTCTTTTTCTAACTTTTCAATATTTGCGATGTTTTATTGCGAAATAGGACTACCTTGCAATTTTTCTCTTATTAAATGCGAAGACTTGCCGATTTTGCTAAAATAAAAAAATTATGGATTTTCTTCAAAAAATGAATTTTTAAATACCCACAGCTACAGAAACTAACTTTTTAAAAATTTGCAATTTCAATACTTTGTCTAATGCTTGTATGTAATTGGATTTCATGCAATCTGAACAAGTTGAATGTGATATTTCTATTGCGAAGTCTTAATTTTTCTTAAAACCCAAAAAGTATCTACATAAGGCTTTTACGCACTCAAAATTTCCCAACACTCAATTTCGCATTAGAAAATTTAGCATTAAGAATTTTTTTTCACTAATTTCAAAATGAGGAAATCTAGAAGTAGAGAAATTTCGCAAATTATTTTTTATTTGTTAAGCATTGGAAACCTAGCTCATATGTCTATCAAATTTGCATCTGCGACCACGTTGCTTTTATCACTTCGCAAAAAATTTGAATTTTGAAATATTGCAACAACAAGACTTCGCTCTAAATAACAAAACTTTGCTCTGAATAACAAAATTTCGCAAATTAATTTTGAGCTCTCTTATATGTACATGTGATCAGGATTTAAAATCTCGCAATATAAAAATCTTACATTGCAAAAACTTTCGTTTAAAAATGTCTATAATATTTCAATACTAGAATGTTTACTTTGCAAAACCTCAATTTCGCAAAATTCAAAATTTTCATAATTTCGCAGTTTTTAAATCTTGAAATTTTAATTTGTTTTTTTAAATCAAAAATTGACAGTTTCGCACTGATAGGAAGTTGCAAAATAATTTTTTTTTAAATTCGTGCGAGTGTTTGCGAAGTAATTTAATTTCTTAGAATTATTTTGCGAGTGTTTGCGAAGAATTTTAATTTGTTAGAATTATTTTGCGAAGACAAATTTTGTTCATCATTGAAGTGAAATTTTTGAATTTATAATATTTCAATACTAGAATGTTTACTTTGCAAAACCTCAATTTCGCAAAATTCAAAATTTTCATAATTTCGCAGTTTTTAAATCTTGAAATTTTAATTTGTTTTTTTAAATCAAAAATTGACAGTTTCGCACTGATAGGAAGTTGCAAAATAATTTTTTTTTAAATTCGTGCGAGTGTTTGCGAAGTAATTTAATTTCTTAGAATTATTTTGCGAGTGTTTGCGAAGAATTTTAATTTGTTAGAATTATTTTGCGAAGACAAATTTTGTTCATCATTGAAGTGAAATTTTTGAATTTTTCACGGCTACACTGCTTTCAGCCTTATAAATAATAGAGAGGTGGAGACTAAAAACGACACCATCACCTCAGTCATATATAGCCCAAACTACTATAAATATCATAAAGGATAACACAGGACTTCTGTAGTTCTTCCCAAGGAAGGTGCACGGGCACACATAGTGAAAAGCCATACACTCATACTCTGCTTTAGTTGAACCTTTTCTCATATCATGTCTCGCTGTCAGGATAACAGTGGCGCGCGGTGGCACTCTTGTATTATATGTGGTGGGATCCTCCCACCTATCTGTCTTTCGATTGCTGCACGGATTGGATCCTAGAACTAGAAAATATTTATGAATATCCTTTACCCACCTATACCTCTATTCGGCGAGTGTGTGTATATTGTTTGAAAATGTAAAATGAAGAAAACTGTAATAAAATTTGATTTATTGGAGACAAGATTCAAGCATGTGTGTATCATGTGGAGAATAGAGGTACAGATCCTTGCTGTAGTATATCCTGCTGGGAGTATATTCGTCTCTTCTATGCAAAAGAAAAAAAAACCAAAAAATTGAAAACAAAAAAAAAATAGTTTTCCGTTTACGTTTTTTGAAGGATATATGCAAAAGTGTATGAAAAGTTGTAAATAAGGAGTTTGCATCCTGCTGGCTTGTCCTTGCCATGAACCTATACCTACCTCTATACCAACGAATTTTTTCTGCATCGTTATTTTGTTTTTGTTCTATGGCTTTTGTGTGAGATTTTTGAGTTGCATCGGTTAAGTGATGCAGAAAGGATGTTCTGGGTTGACTGTATGGATTTGTGGGTGGTTTTGCGCTAAGGATCCTTTTTCTTATCTTGTGTCGATGAAGAGTGTTGTGGTGTTTTATTTATTTTTTTTTTTTCAGTTTGTGATTTTGTTTTGATTTTTAACTTGCTAAGGTTGCATATAGCTGGATTTTTTTGGATTCGACTCTCAGCTCAGGTAAGTTTTTGAGTTTTGTGTGCAGAAGAGGAATCTATCTCGGTGGCAGTCTATGAACCGGAAGAGTATGAGTTTCTCTTGTGAGCATTAAAGGAAGGACCATCATTTTTGATCTATGGTGTTCCGAATTCGTTTTTTTTTTCTGTTTTAGTTATTTCTCCAAGAGAGATGCTGCAGTAGGTATTTTTTTTTTGAATATTTATGGATTTTGGTATAACCTGTCGAGAATCTATGATTTATGCTGGTGACAGAGAGAATTAGAGTGCATGAATCTGAATTGTGAAGTTATTTTTGTATAAGTTGTGGAATGGATTCGATTTATCTGTCTTTCGTTATCACGTAGATATAGAAAGGTAAATGTTTATGATTAGGTGAATAGTTTTGAAATGGTGCGGTAGTGATTGAAGTTGAAAACCCAGCCTTGAGTTCTTTTTTGTCATCTAAGGTTCTTAAAATTCCAAGATCACTTAAGGAGGTGCATAGTAATCGCATTTTCACAGCGTAATCCATATAGCTCAGGGGATTATGTCCTGTCTTCATTACGACATACATTGTAGGATAATCAGAAGATGGGCATACCATCATCGATAATGAAAAAGAAAAGACCCTTTTTGTCCATCTTCGATTAAACGGTTTAAAAGTGCTGTTCGTAATAAGATAGTTATGCAAGACCTAATTGTAAAGGTTAGGACCTCCGACGCTGATGTGAAAACCTGAGGCACATACATTTCTTTTATTTTTAAGGTCGGGAATAGTCTGACTGTACAAGTAAGCACTTGGGATGGATATTAAAATCGCAACTTAATGGAATTATCAATCTTGGGTTCCTAAGGTCTTACAATCGCACTAAACATATTCAATATCACTTCAGCAATAATGTCTGTGTGCCAGATTTTTTTAAGTTTTCCAATCGTTTTTGAATACTCTGGTAATGGGGATGACTTGTGGCATCTTGAGATATGTTTATTAACTTTTCAATTTGGGGGTCTTGAGGTCTTAAAATAAAGCAAATTTTATATATCCCGGAGAAATTCAAATTCATGTGATAAATTTAGCCCTCTTTACTTATTTTGATTACTTTTTCAATCTTAGGGTCCTGAGGTCCTAGTCGACTCTTAATTTGCATAACTTTGTGCCGAAATTTGTAAGTGCTTAAGTTAAACCTTTGCAAAATTTTAGTTATTGAAATGCATTTTTACCTTTATAGGCAGGTTTTTTGGCTAAATTATCAATTTACGGGTCTTCAGGGTTACCGTGCAATCCCTATTTCATAAGGTTATTTTTGTGATGCAAAGTTATTGCGGTGAACCTATGTTTTTCTGAAGCTCAGAAAAAATTCGAACATTCCAGGTTCTTCGAGAAATTTCGGTTTTTTGTGGAGGATATGGATTCAAGACTTCAATAGGTTTACTATATAATATTTATTTATCGTTTTTAACATTCTAACTTACAGCTCAAGTTTTGTAGTAAGCTCGGACTATTCTTGGGGTGATTTTACATTTTCTTAATTTTCGGATAGGTTTTAGTAATTTTTTTATTTTTTAATTCTTGTGGTAGACTTTGCATTTCTTAATTTTACAGGTTAACTCTATAATCTTAGGTCCTGGTGCTAAAAAATGAATTTCTCAGGTTTTTGTGGGGAATAACTAGTTATCAGGTTTTTGTCGTATGTCGTAAAACTGGAAAGCTCAGGATCTTTCTGGTAATTGGTGTACTTTCAAGTTCTGGTAATTAGCCGTCTCATCTTAGGATTTCGAAGGACCGAAAATATATCAAGTTTTTGAAGATTAGATTAGAAATTTTAATAGTTCGTCTAAGGATCCAGGCGTAGATAGTCATAATCTTATAGTCCTGAGCTAATTTTCGACCTTCATTTTATTTGCTTAAAGTACCTTTATAATCTAGGTATCATGAGACACCTTTAGGCTTTCGAGAACCCCCCAGACACCTACATATTTTTGATGTGACGTTGCACCTAATCTATCTGTAATCCATCATTTCAACTCAATAGCCTCATAAATTTCCTTCGAAATTTTCCCTACCTTTACCCAAATAAACAAGAGAACAAAAAAAATTGCACCAAGGACGATATAATCCTTGGAAACCATAACCATCCATATAACCTACATAAATATGTATATCGTAAAATGAGAATGCGCTTGCCATTCAGCCAATCAAAACTTAAGCCATCAAATACCATCATGTTGTATTTATGTGGGTACGTTCAAAAAAGCATTCGTCCTTTGGACAATATAGGTATACATAGCTCCGATTATAATCTCCCATCAGTCGTGTCCTTTATATATCCCAAACGAACGACATCCCAAATCAAAGCAGATCAACTTGCTACTTGGGATCCTATAGCCTCTGGATGATGCTCCATATTAAAGTCCCTCATTCTGATGGTCCTTTCCAATCAAAATAAAAAAAACAACAGAGCAACAAGAAGACACATATCTACATACAAACATACCTTTGCATGTACATGGGAACATATAAATATATTCTGCACCATAAAGTATATACAGAGAAGGATGTTGAAGCTCTTCTTCGGTTGGCTGGCCAACAACAAAAGCATCTCGTAGTTCATCCTCCCTATTCTTGCCATTTGCATCCAATGAATATGAATCCTTTCGAGGATACACGACGACGACGATGATGACGACGACGACGTTGGAGTTGCAAGGATAAAGGACACAAAAAATCACCATAGAATGGGGAACATGCGATAGTGGCTGATTCTTGAACCAAAAAAAAAAAATTATATAACCAAACAGACAGACAGACAACAAGGATAACAAAGAATAGCAGGATAACATTTTCAAAAAAAAAAACAAAGGACTCCTGTATAAATCGCCTGATGCCTGTTTGTTGTTCATCACATATCCACAAAAAGGACATTTTTGCTCTACTTCCCTCGCAGACATTGTTTGAGCTTCGCAAGCCAAAAACCAGTACCTTATAGGTTATACCTTGTGCAAGCAGGACTACAGGGTATACAAGACTCATTGTTGACATGCCCATGACGGAATCAGGATAGTTTCGCCAGCGCATCTCCCTCTCTAGTCCCAGAGAATAGAATGGGGCCTCATATTTTTTAAGTGTTCCTTGTTTGTCTAGTTTAAGCAAGGATGCAGGCCCAAGCAGGGATATTTTTTTGTTGTCTCTGTTCCTATCCTCTGTTTGGTTTTCACAGGAATTCTCATCATCATATTGCAGTGGTAGCAATCGTCTTTTGTTTCATTCATTTGTGTTGTCTCAAACCGATGAGATTCTGAAAGCATTTTCAGGAAGGATGGAGCTTTATGACAAAATGGTGGACGTCTAACACAACGTTTCACTATTAACAAACACACACAGATCCTTGCTCGATGAAAAGGATTATCATTAAGAATTTTTATTTGTCTGTTTGTTCGTTTTTTTTTTTTTAATTTTAACTGTCTACGTTGTCAGGTCAAAACAACTTTGGGCTAAGTTTTCATCTTTTCTCTAATTAGCCATAAACAAAAACTCAATCTATCCCTCTAGATGGAGCTAGAGTCGGGCACTCTAGACACAATAACCAAAGAACCAGAGTGTGAGGAAGTTTTTCTGTCCGAGAAAACTCACACACAAACTAATTTGATTATAATTTATGGCAATTTTTAGATACAAAATGGCATAATATCGTATCTAACGGGACACTAATGACATTCAACACTGCAAAATCCGTTAAGTTGTCGTAATGTTAATGGCACAGACTTATGAGTTTTTCAAAACATAAACACACATACATACGCTCCCTCTCTGTGGATCCGGGGGGGTGAATTATGAATTCAATATGTAGAAGAACTATAGCGCCATCTAGTGGGTGGATTTTTATTTCTGTTTTTTGTTAATAAAATGTTATGTTTGTATACACTATTTAACGTCCTGAAGGAACAATTACATAATTTTGCCTTTTTAATTAATTTATTGTGCAATTGTCTTGTGTTAATTTACGATTACCCAGAATAAGGGGGTCTAGAAGTACAAAGTTGCTTGACATCACGTTGAGGGAGAAACAAAACAAACTCAACTCAACTCAAAAAGGGTAGGTTTAACGTTAAGTTTTAAGGGTAATTTAGTTAAAACAAAATTATACGAGTGAGGACAGTTTTAATTGTGATTTGCTGTTTTTGAAGACTGTTTTTTGGAAACAAAATAAATGGAGATCAAGGGTGCAATTTTAGAAGCGAATACACAAGAATTCTCTGTGTTAATGAGTTTCGAATATGTAGTTTAGTTTGTTTGTTGGGTAATTTGCAAACAACGTAAATGTTTGTGTGTCCTTTTTTGATGTAAGACGGGAATCAAAATAATGAATCATTGAGAAGAGGAAGGTTCTGGCTCTAGAATTGTACTTGTTGACCCCAAAGGCACAGTTCGTTTTGAGTTGTGTTCAAAATTTTGTATTATTTTTTGTGTCGAAAAGGGTTCTTTTTGAAATTATTATTTATGTGGAAAAAATATAAGACAAGTTTTTGGGGCTAAGGCCATGTTAGTTTAATTTAAAAGTTGGCAAATAAGTATATTCAACAAATAAATTTATTTAAAATTACATACGACATTGTACCTAGATAAATTATGCCAAATTTTAAAAGCTCCCAAAAACTGCATTAAATCGTGCCTAACACAAAAATTGGAGTCTCAGAAAAATTTTAATGATCTAGGCACAATACTGAATGTGGGCACCGACTATGGGTCTATTTTTAACTTCATATCTTATCGGTTTCGGGTTTTACTTAAGTCTGATGAAAGCTTAATGGAAGAACAGTAAACTAACTGCCATTTAGTTTCTTCAATTCATAAACTTCATACAAGTCTGAGTATATCGCTGAAGGCACAAAAAATTAACGTGGTCAAGCTGAATTCAGTTTACGAGTAATAAAGCTTGTGAAACTTTGTAATTCGACATTCAAAATTTCGACAACTATACCAACTTTAGGGATCATAAAAAATTGTCATGGCCAATAAATTGTTAAAAATTTTGCAAAAGACCTGATCCAATCTATAATAAAAAACATGCCTTAAGCTTAGATATGCTACCGCACATCTTTGGTATATTGCAGAAGTCATTGTTATACCTAAGCAATGTAAGCCACCGACAGAAGTAACATCTTACAGACCTACAGTGCCGGTAAAAAAAATAGCACCACCGGTACAAGTTTCATTTTAACTTTTTTTAAATTAGTAAATGGACACATATTTCCAGCCTTAACTGTATATTGTTATTGCTTGAAGTGTTAACTCTCTGTATTGTGTATCTCTGGCACTTAAATGGTAACGGTTCTTTTTTTACGAGGCCATATTGGGGAAAAACCCTTTTTTATTGCGGTAAAAATAATAGCACTGATCGCAGTTTTCGCTAAAAAAAAGCATTTTTTGGTGTCATATTTCAAGGTAAAGTAACCAAATGTTAAGATTTGTTAATTTTGAATAGGTTTCTTCATTTTAAACAAAAAAAATACAGTTTTTCAAAGACAATGGGACGTGGAAAACTTTGCACAAACGAAAAACGTGAAATTATTAAAAAAAATGATTTCAGAAGGCAAAACTTACGGAGAAGTTCGACGTTTTGTTGGCTGTTCCAACAAAATGATTCGAAATTCAATAATATACGCACCCAAAACCGAAACTCGTGGGCGAAAACCAGTTTTGTCGAAAACTCTTGTCAGACGCCTAGTTCGAGAAAGCCAAAAAAATCCTTTCAAGCCTGCAACTGAGCTCAAAAAAGACCTGAATATTACAGCTTGCGTTGAAACCGTTCGCCACAAGATTGAGAGAACATAATTTAACAGCGTGTAGTCCCAGAAAAGTCCCTCTTTTAACTGCAAAACATGCAAAAAAGCGTTTAATGTTTGCAAGACAGCATTTGAACAGGCCAGCAACGAAATGGCGCAACGTTTTATGGACGGATGAGAGCAAAATCGTGTTGTTTGGCGGTAAAGGATTTCACTCCTACGTAAGAAGACCTCCAAAAGCGGAATATAAACCCAAATGCACAAATAAAGTGGTTAAGCACGGAGGTTCAAGCATAATGGTGTGGGCTTGTTTTTCCTACTATGGAGTTGGACCCATATACTGGATTAAACCCATCATGAATCAACACGTCTACGTGAATATTTTGGAAAATGTTATGCTCCCGTATGCAGATGAAGAAATGGCGCTTTTGTGGGTCTGCCAACAAATTAATGACCCCAAGAACACCAGTTAAAAGGCAAAAAAATGGTTTGGAGATCATTCAATTAATGTAATGGAGTGGCCAGCGCAATCGCCTGACCTAAATCCCATCGAAAATCTGTGGGCCGACGTAAAGAAAGCAGTCTCAGATATTAGCCTACCAGCAACGAAGCACTCTGGGCTGCAGTTAAGGCGTCCTGGGAGAATATTCCGGTTGAAAGGTGTCAAAATTTAGCTAATTCAATGACGAGACGTTGTGAAGCGGTAATAGCCAACAAAGGCTATGCAAAGAAATATTAATTTTGTTGGACTACCTATAAGGAATAAAATCATAGAAAAAGATTTTCGATTTTTACGATGATTTAGTTTTAAGTTGTACGATTAAGCAATGGTGCTATTATTTTTACCGCTTATTTGTTTGATTTGTTGGAGAAAATATAAGTTTTTTCAAAAAGTTGATGAATAAAAATAAAAATTCTTTTTGAAATGTTCTCTCTGTGACGTTGTGGGGTACACTCATATCGGGAGCTAATTCATTTTAAAAAGTCAAAATATTTTTTCTCTATTTTTTCTTTATTTCAATTTCAATAACACATACCGAAGATGTCGTGTTTAAATTGTAAGAAAAAGATTGAAAGAAGTGAACTTCAAGTCAGATGTAATGACTGCAATCAATATTCGCATGGAAAATGTGCAAAAATCACTGCAAATGAGCTTGATTTTATGAAAAATACAAAAGCCGGCTGGAGATGCCCTAGATGTACGACAGAGAAGAGGGGTTCCATCTCTGGTATTACTCCAAATAAACTCTCTTCAGTTGCACACACATCATCAAATTCCACACCTCCCCCCAACGCATCATATTCTCCATCATCTAACCACAGTGACAACTTGACCGCTGTCATCACCTCCTATACCACAACTACCGCCGCCTCCGCCCCCATCACCACCGCAACCACCACCGCCGCCACCACCACAGCTTTTGCCATCACCAGCTCCAACTCCTGCACCAAACCTTCCAACATTGTTGCTTCTGCTGCATCTTCCACCGTCACCACCGCTAGTACATCATCCGCCCCTTCCACCGCCAATAGTTATACCACCACTTCAAATACTAATGGTTTGTCCGTCAACACTCTAGAATTGCCCCTAGCGGTTACTTTGGAGATGATTTACGCTGAAATTGTTCAGCTCAAGAATTACCATAAAATTCAGATCGATGAAATGGTTGCAAAAAATAATGAAAACGAAAAGAAAATTCATTATCTCGAACAAAAAGTAGACAACTTAGAACAGCAACTTCTCTCGAACAGCATAGAAGTGTATAATGTTCCAATCAACAATGATACCAACCACATCGATCTTGCACTGAACATCTTGGGGAGAGTACGATAACTTGGCCGCCAAGATTTGATAACGGGTTTTTGTAGGGGGGTCAAAAACAAGCACTTTTTACTATGGGAGGGGGGGGTCTATCTCCCCCCGTTTAGGAGGTAGGGGCACTTTTAGAAAAAATGGTTTAAATTGAAAAAAAAAATATTAAAAAACAACGGCAACACCTACAATAAAGTGCTATACTGCGTTTGAAAGCCAGAAGATTGTTCTATAATACTGCATTTAAATTTTATTACTCATATCAATAGTTTTTGAGAAATTTGCATTTAAAGTCCAAATTTTGATAAAAAAACGTGAAAAAAAATGTTTAGACCGGTTGTTTTCAAAATTGTGAAATGAAATTGTAAATTAGCTGATAGGTGTTTCATGTATCTATCAGTTCTTAATCGAACACAAAAAACCGTATGGTTCTATGTCTTCTGGTTTTTGAGAAAACCTCCGTTTAAGAGGTAGGGGCACTTTTAGAAAAAAATGGTTTAAATTGAAAAAAAAAAATATTAAAAAACAACGGCAACACTTACAATAAAGTGCTATACTGCGTTTGAAAGCCAGAATATTGTTCTATAATCCTGCATTTAAATTAAATTACTCATGTCAATGGTTTTTGAGAAATTCGCATTTAAAGTCCAAATTTTGATAAAATAACGTGAAAAAAAAAGTTTAGACCGATTGTATTCAAAATTTTGAAATGAAATTGTAAATTAACTTATATGTGATCCATGTATCTATCAGTTCTTAATCGAACACAAAAAACCGGATGGTTCTATGTCCTCTAGTTTTTGAGAAAATCGAAAATTACCAAAACTACTTTTTTTGATTTTTGGTGGTGACGGTGATTCCATTTTAAGGATTAATGTTAATAAACATAATGAATCTTTGTTAGTTCAGTACCGCAATTCATTTAGCGTTACCCAGAATGCACCATGAAGAGGTAGAATTGCATCTGGGTCAGTTATTTTGTCAGTTAGTCAGGAGTTAGTCAGTCATAGTTAGTTAAAAATGGTCAAAATGTATTAAAAAGGTGTGTAAGTCTCGTCAATAAAGCCATCGTCCGTACTATAACTGTCGAGTTCGTTGAGTTACTCTTTTATGGTGGGAAGCCGAGGATGTTTTGGCGGTAAAACGCTTTCTAAATTTTCGCTCTGAAGGGTGGGAGGATCGATGTCTTTTAACTGTAAACCCTCACATATATCACCATCGGTATAACAAGGGTAAACTTTTTTTACATCTGATAAAAACTCTATTATTTGCGAACCCCAGTCGTCCTTATATTTCCTTTCTAGGCAGTATTTTCGATAGAAAAATAGTGCCATGTATTGTTGAACATGGTCAGAAGTTTGTTTTGGTTTTCAAGATCGTTTATTGTATTTTATATGTGTTTAGTGGACATTGGATAAATAGAATAAATTTGAATTTTTTTAAATACAGATTCTGTGAATGCAAAAGAAACTTTGCATGCACCCAACCTCGCACCTACCCCAAATCCTATAGTGTGCCCAAGCAGGGGGGTTGCAGGGGGGCAGCATGCCCCCCCATACATACTTTACTGTTTATATATTGTAATGTTGGAAGCTAGCACTGATTTATTTATGTAAGGAAGCAAAAAATATCAAACATTTTGTAGAAAAGTAGTTTTAGTTATTTTCGATTTTCTCAAAAACCAGAAGACATAGAACCATGCGGTTTTTTGTGTTCGATTAAGAACTGATAGATACATGAAACATATGTAAGCTAATTTACAATTTCATTTCACAATTTTGAAAACAATTGGTCTAAACTTTTTTTTTCACGTTATTTTATCAAAATTTGGACTTTAAATGCGAATTTCTCAAAAACCATTGACATAAGTAATTTAATTTAAATGCAGGATTATAGAACAATCTTCTGGCTATCAAACGCAGTATAGCACTTTATTATTAGTATTGCCGTTGTTTTTTAATATTTTTTTTTTTCAATTTAAACCATTTTTTCTAAAAGTGCCCCTACCTCCTAAACGGAGGTTTTCTCAAAAACCGGAAGACATAGAACCATGCGGTTTTTTGTGTTCGATTAAGAACTGATAGGTACATGAAACACATATAAGCTAATTTACAATATCATTTCACAATTTTGAAAACAACCGGTCTAAACTTTTTTTTTCACGTTTTTTTATCAAAATTTGGACTTTAAATGCGAATTTCTCAAAAACTATTGATTTGAGTAATAAAATTTAAATGCAGGATTATAGAACAATATTCTGGCTTTCAAACGAAGTATAGCACTTTATTGTAGGTGTTGCCGTTGTTTTTTAATATTTTTTTTTTCAATTTAAACCATTTTTTCTAAAAGTGCCCCTACCTCCTAAACGGGGGGAGATAGACCCCCCCCTCCCATAGTAAAAAGTGCTTGTTTTTGACCCCTCTACAAAAATCCGTCATCAAATCTTGGCGGCCAAGTTATCGTACTCGTGCCAACATCTTTCGTGACGCATTACATGTAAACATAAAAAATGAGAATGACATCGATAAATGCTTTGTTAAAAAAATAAAAAAAGGAAAATCTACTGCTAATGCTAATTCAATGGCCACAACCAATATTCTGCATGTTAAATTTGTCTCGCACCACCTGAAAGAGAAGATTATGCAAAGAAAACGAGAAGAGAAAAAACAGATAACAACAAATTTTTTTGGAGCACGAGGTAAAGAGGAGAATGTATATATCAACGATTGTTTGACACATCAGAGACGTCAACTACTTAATGCTGCGTTATCATTGAAAACTACGAAGGGAGTCAAGTACGTTTGGACTAGGAATGGGAATATTTTTATGAGGAAGAGTGAGGGTGACAATTCAGTAAGAATTAATTCTATTTTAGATTTTGATAAATTATGAATATTGTTAATCCTATTCCCTATTCTATCACAAACGTTTGTGAAATTCCAGTTTTTCGTAGTTTTCCCGAAAATTGTTTTTGTATTCAGCAAAATATCCGTAGTATGAGAAAAAACTTTTCAAATTTTTTAGCACACATTGAGTCACTTAAAAAATTGCCAGTTGTAATTGTTTTAACAGAGATTTGGGTTTTTGAGAATGAAATGTGTCTTTATAATATACCGGGTTACGCACTTTTTAGTTGTTGCAACGAATCTTATTCTTCGGGTGGTGTTTTGGCAAAAATAATAAATTTAATTTTTGTGGAAGTGTTCTAGATTATAAAATTACTGATCACAGAATGATCGTTTTGGAAATAAATAGCATTGAAAATAATATTTCAAATTCCAATACATTGAGAGATAAAGAGCATCTTTTAATAGATTACACGTTACTACAAGACATATTGAAACATGAATTTTGGGATCAAGTTTATTCTGAAAAAGATCCATCTTCTTCCTTTAATGTTTTTATCACAATTTTGCAAAGCCATATCAATGCATGCTCTTCTGTCTCGATAAAAAATAGTAAAAAGAAGTTTCTGAAGCCTTGGATGAATCATCGTCTGCTTAAACAGATAAAAAATAAAAACAAAGTCAGTACTAAGCTTAAAAAATATCCAAATAATAAAAAACTTCAAAAATATTACCTTTCACTATGTAAAACTGTTAAAATTAATGTAGAATTAATGCGAGAAAATTATTATTCTAATTTATTTGAAAGATCGAAAGGCAACGTGAAAGAAGAATGGAGAATTATTGATAGTATTTTAGGAAAGAACAGGAAGTCTAATTCAATAGGAACAATATCAGTGGATGGTATACAAGTTACCGATTTTAAATGTATTTCTAACAAATTCAATGAATATTTTACTGAAATTTCGGAAAAATTGAAGCCATCTATTGAATCTTATGCTGATTGTAACTGTTCTAATCAACGCAGTCTAGATCGTGAATATTTACAACCCAATAGCTTTGTTTTCAGTGCCATTACCTCTTTTGAAACTTATAAAATTATAATATCGTTGGAAAATAAAAATTCTTGTACCTCAGATGGAATATCCAGTAACATACTTAAAAAAATAGCCTTCTATGTCTCGGATGTATTGGCTTATATATTTAACTTAAGTGTTGAACAGGGTTGTTTTCCTCAACAGTTTAAATGTGCCGAAGTTATCCCTCTTTATAAAAAAGAAGATAAAACAAATATGTCTAACTACAGACCTATTTCACTTCTTCCCACATTCTCAAAAATTTTTGAAAAACTAATGAAAATTAAAATCACTTCTTTTTTAGATAGAAACAGTTTTTTTAGCGAAAATCAATTTGGATTCCGGTCTGGGAAGTCAACCGAAGATGCAATTCTCCGACTTTGTAGTCAACTCTATAGCAGCTTGAACTATAATAAACCTACCATGGCCCTATCTATTGATATGACCAAAGCATTTGATTTGGTTGATCATGATTTACTTTTAAGTAAGTTATATAATGCGGGATTTAGAGGAGTTATTTTTCAATGGTTGAAGTCATATTTGAAGGATAGAGTTCAGAAAGTAATAGTTAATGGGGAAGTGAGTGAGGCTCGACTTCTTAAGTCTGGAGTACCACAGGGCTCCGTACTTGGTCCCTTGTTTTTCCTTATTTATATTAACTCTCTTTTTAAGCAGCAGTTGAATGGCATTTCCACGGCTTTTGCGGATGATATATCTTTTACCTACCAGTCTAATTCTGAACTTAATTGTGTCATAAAAATTGAAGAAGATCTAGAGATTCTAAGGGCATGGTTTTCTGTCCATAAGTTAGTACTTAGTGAAAAAACTAAAATAATGTCTTTCAAAACATCTGGTCATCAGCTTTGCAACCACAATTTTATATTCCATGGGTCAAATTGTAGACATTTCACCTTTCCAATACATTATTGTGGTAAACCTAATTATAAACCCATTATTTCTTGTCCCGATTCTTGTTTCAAAATTGATTCAGTACACAATTTTAAATATCTTGGAGTTACAATTGATTCTAAACTTAACTGGAAAGAACATATTAGCAATAGTAAAAATTATTTGATGCTCGTTACTCGAAAAATGTATTTATTAAAACCATTCTGTTCTAAAAGAGTTTTAACTTCAATTTACTATGGACTTGCACACTCGAAAATACAATATGGTTTATCTAGCTGGGGTGGTTCATATGCAAGTACTTTAAGACCCTTGTTGATTGCTCAAAAACATCTTATTAGAATCATTTGCAACGAAAATCGTTTAACTGAAAGTTGGCCCTTATACAAGGAATTGAGAATTCTACCTATGAGACACCTTTACGTATTTAAAGTATTAAAAGAATTTTTCAAGCAAAGTGGTAATATTCCAAGTCGAAACTCGCAGCTTTACAATCTACGTTTAAACAATATGCATCTTGTCTCTGTACCCACTGTTCACAAAACTCATTTCTCTAACTTCTACACTGTTGTAGCACCCAAATCATTTAATAACTTACCAATGTCTATTAGAACAACTCAAAATTTAAACTCTTTTTTGAAAAAAGTAAAAGACTGGCTTTTCACAATTGACTTAAATTGTATAGATAATTATTATTGAAATATTGTTACTTCTGATACTGAATATTATTTGAATTGTTATCCTTTTTCCAAAAATTGTATTGTTATATTTAAATTATTTTCTTTTTATATGATATTGAAATAAAAGAAAAAAAAAAAAAAAAAAAAAAAAAAAAAAACAAAAAAATCAGTCAGTAAATTTGGCCGTCCTGATTGTCACCCCACATCAGTTCTTAATTCATGTAAAATTATATTTGCTCATGTATCATCCATCACTAGTTTTTAAACTAAAGGATGATAACTATTATTTATTCTATTTTTATATAAATGTAATTTTAACTAGTTTTAAATTTAAAATTGTAAATGAATGAATAAAAAATTTCTAATTCTAAAATTCTAAAATTCTAATGTGTTGTTTTAACTTAATATAAACTTTTTGCATATTCAAAATTTCCCTCGATATATTGGCATACATTTTATTTTGCAACGAAATTTTTTTCTCGTAATGGTGCTATTTTTTTTACCGCAGCTGTACATACCTATATCGTTTATACCATCCATGGAAAAAGTTTTCGAGAAACTGCTCCTGAAAAGGCTTAGCAAAACAATAGAAGAAAGAAGACTAATCCCGAACCATAAGTTTGGATTTAGAAATAAACATTCCACGATAGACCAAGTGCATAGAATTACGGATGTTGTAGAAACAGCACTTGAAGAAAAACAAGTATGTTCAACTCTATTCTTAGGTTTGGTATTTGGGACTTGACTACAAACTGCACAGGGACGTTCTCAGGCAGTATTACGAAATACTGACATCCCACGTAACGAAACGACTCTTCAGCATACGGTACAACAAAAAATACTCGGAACTAAGGAAAATTGTACCCGGGGTACCCCAAGGAAGTGTCTTAGAACCAATATACTGTATCTATTGTATACTAGGGATGTTTCAGTGGATATCAACGTTAACGATACTGCTATTTTAGTGCCTGATAAAAGAGTTACGAAGGCTACAAAAATATGCAAAAGGCAGTCAATAAAGTTATAAGATAACGCATTAAGTTAGATAAAACAAAATCGATAAATTTTACAAACAAAAAAAACTAAATAATATTCCAATTTGTATCAACGGTAAAAATAACCTCCAGACGAACCCTCTCGTCTGGATGTAATCCTTAAAATAATTTAAAGTAGTATAATCCAGACCTGCCCACTCATAACTGGAAAGTTGCGAAAGTGGATGAACCAAAGGGCGCTTCAAGATCTGCAATCATTGTAGTGAATAAAGAGTCCTTAGCTCCTCTACTGGCAACCAAAGGTGTTGGGTACGGATTCTCTTCGATTACTCTGAAGATCTACAAAAAAGATGAGGGTAACACCATTCCTCCACAACCAATAGGTACTTCTACAGTCGCAGTCTGTGGTAGACATCGATCCAGCAATCGCCGTAAAGGCTCCTGAAATCGTCGACAGTCTCTCTGAGAAGGAAGCTGAAGACTCCGCGAGGAAGGCTCTTTTGAGCGAAGATGAACCCGCTGGCCCTCCTTGCCAGACGTTCAAGAGGATTACCACTGAGGCAAAACGGCAGAATATCAGCCTCCTAATTGGGTTTGATGCAAACGCCCATCACACTGGTATGGGACAGTACAGATATAAATGACAGAGGTGAGTCTCTTTTTGATTATATTCTAAGTACTAACCTTATAGTCAGTAACATCGGCAATGAACCTACCTTGTTACCAGAAACCGACAAGAATTGCTAGACATCACTCTTGTCTCTGACACCATATATCAAATGATAACGAATTGGAAAGTATTCTCAGACTATAGATACATACATCCAATTCAGTTTAAATGATGAACCAACCAAACGGCCAGTTTTTCGCAATTATCGGAAAAGAAATTGGCAAACGTATAGGGACATTCTGAAAAGATCGCTCAAAACCGAATCTCTAGACATCCCCTCCAATACCTCAGATCTAGATAACAAAGTCAAGGATCTTACATTAACCCTGAATAATGCAATGTATATTTCCTGTCCTCTTCTTCAAGTTAGAGGAAAAAAGAAACCTTATTGGTGGAATTCAGGACTAGAACCGCTCAGAAAAAGTTGTAGAAAACTCTTCAATCGAGCTAAATACACAAAAGAATTCTCAGATTGGGACTTATATAAAGAATCCTAAAAGATTTATAAGAAACAATTGAGGACAAGCAAAAGATCTTCATGGAGAAACTTCTGTGATAAAATAGAAGATACTTCCGAAGCATCTAGATTGAGGAAAATCCTCTGAACAAATTCAGTCGTGCCAAGTTCTATGAAAATGTCGAATAGCTCCTTGACAAATTCATGTGAAGAATCACTCAACTTGCTACTTGACACTCACTTCCCAGGTAGCTCGCAAAACATCTGTTACATGAACTCAATGGAGTCAAACAACAAACTTATAAATGTCCAAAGGTTAATAACAAGGGACAAACTAAAATGGGCAATTAATAGTTTCGATCCATACAAATCCGCGGGACTAGACGGTATAATACCAGCTGAACTGCAAGTTGCTTCAGATATTATCTTACCCACTTTAGAGATAATACGGAAATCTAAACCTGGTTCATATATAACTTTTGCAAATGGCGTCGTATGTCATATCATGAGCCATATTGCGAAGATCAACTATCAAATAATAATTGACATTTATGAATCACTTTTATTAAATGGTATTGTGACTGTCAACTGTCAACATTGTTGATTCATTGTGATTTTTTTTAATAGTTTATTGTGAATGAAAAAAAAATCGGTATTGTGAAGAACAATTTTCATCGATTCTCTTGTCAGTTGTCAATTTTTTTTTCAATCGTAAATATGCAGTTGATGAGTTCGTGCTGGTTAGAAAAATAACTTAAAAGATATGAGTTTCGAATTGAATAAGTGATTAAGTTTTTTTAATTGTTTTTATTTCCTAAAGTCTCAAATAGTAGTAAGTAACAAAACATTGTTATGTAAATTGGTCCAGTTGATGAAAGAGAACGTGGAACTCGCCACGGGATTTTGTTCCAAACCTGCAGCAAATACAAAGCTGCACATGAAAAATTTACAGATCAGCTTGACCCAGTTCCTGTTTAGCAACAGAAAAAAAAACTTCAGGAAGATTTCATACCGTTACTCGAAAACCAAACTTTTGACCAAATAAACTATCACGGAAATATTTTTGTTTTTAATTTATTTCCTTTTGCGTGACCTTGGTTTTGTCAAAATAAAAAAAAGAAACAAAAACAAACATCTGTCAGACGGACATTCCCATTCACAACAATACAAATATTTTGAAGGCATTCACAATAGCACAATATTTTATAAATTTTTTTTCACAATACCCATTTTTAATTCAATTGATAAATTCTATCAAACGTCAATCGGTTGATAGTTGAACTTCACAATAAGACTGCATATTTGACATTTGTGATCTAGACAGCTGTAGTATAAAAACAGACAAGCAATGGAGCGCTATACACCGCAAGAGCGTGGAATAATTTCGTCGATTTTTTTTGACCAGTTATCAGTTAAGGTACTAGTACGGTCAAGAAAGCCAAAAAACGCACGATTTTTGGGAATATTTTTCTCGGAAGCTTTATTAGGTATTAACATAATATGAGCCGATATTGGGACCTCTATAATTCGGCCAAAATTCGAAAATTAAAAAAAAGAAATTTTGTTTGTACTCTTGACGCATGTATTCATTATTTAAAAAAAATTATGCTATTACCTAATAAAGTTTTGGCGTTCTAGACCGTACTAGTACCTTAATGCCTGCTGACCGTCCGTCGCGTGTGAAATACTGTCAAGCCTTCCTCAATCTCAATTTCCACTTAAGCGGTTACATCAATAAGAAAAATCTTTGTTTCTGGGGCAATGAAAATCCGCGTGTGATGGACGAAGAGCCATCAAATCCACTCAAAGCCACTGCGTGGTGCGGCCCTCACTCGGGTGGAGTGATTGGGTCGTATTTGTTTGAGAACCCTGCGCCATTGGGCAATACGGTCACTGTTACTGGCGAACGCTACATGCCAATGAAAAACGACTTCTTACTGCGGGAATTAAATGATCGGGGCTTGATGAACATGTGGATTCAACTAGACAGTGCAACCACACACACAACACGCAGGAAGCGTTTCCTGGTTGCGTAATCTCACGTTTTGGCAATTTGGCATAGTCAGCAGGATCACCCGATTTAACCATCTCAGGCTTCTTTCTTTGGGACTACTTGAAATCGCGGGTTAACGCCCACAAGCCTCAGACAATTGCAGCCCTTAGGGATATTATTCCACAGGTATGCGAATAGTTATAACCAGAAATCTTGTGGAAAGTCGTGGAAAATGAGAAAAAACGGGAACGAAAATGTATGATAACTAGCGATGGCGGCAGCCACTTGACGGATATCATTTTTTCCACTTAACTAACAGACAAAAATTGTAAGAGTCCAAATAAAGATTTCCATCACTCAAATCTTTTTTTTTATTTAGTAAAAAAGTAACGGTTCATATAAACCTATCATTCGAGAAGACAAAACTTCAGCACTTTAACTCATCAAGAACGAACCAAGTTCCTATTATCATGACGGGGTACGAATTTGACAGAAGAGTTATCATACTTCTCAAATAGTGGGAACGCATTGCGGGATATATCAATATCTATTGTTTTTCTCGGAAAGGAAGGATATTTAAATATTAATGGTTTCTTTTTCTTTTAATCCTTAGAAGGACCCATGAGAAAACTTGAATCGACAAGAACATGACAACCTTCTGCATTAATTTGACAATTTGACAACACCTTTTGGTTTTACATTAGCAAGACGTCTTTTTTGAACCGTCAGAAGGAATGGATATTAGTATTCAAATTAATTCGTTCTATGTGATAACTTGCTTTTAATTTTTGTGTTTTTTTTTACATTTTTTTTCAGTTCTAAGCCAACTCGATCACACCTGTAGGTATTTCTGGTAAAACAGTAGTCGTTTAGTGCCATCTTGTGAAAATTTTAAGAACCTTACCAATGTGAAACCCCATTTTATCTTTTACACAAACACAAATACACAATTTCTTCTTCAATAAGAAGTAACCCGATACCAACATCTTATCAAAGACGAGCGCATGTTACTATGCGATGGGCTATCTCCATTGTTAAGCTTCCACATAGAACATCCTCTTCAACTCTCACACACACTCACATTTTAAACTCCATCACAGAACAGTGAAGTGATGCTTTTCACATCACATTCAATCTCTAGACATGACACCACTATTCCAGCCCCAACTCTCTGATTTTATTTATGACTCCCTAGTCTGACGTATTTCACACAAAAGTCATCCTCCTTCTGCCAAGCAACAACCATTAAAATCCACCAACCAACTGAGTGTTTCTTCGTCTGTTTTCAATCTCTCTGAATGAGCTCCATCCAAACAACAATGAGAAAAGGACGAACAAGTAAAAGTAAGTCTTTGACATTTGGGTGCCACCCTCAAGCAAAATAAAAGAAAAAAGAATAAAAAACAACTAAACAAAAAGTTGTTCATCTTTCTTTTTGCCTTAACCCTTAGGGAACAGAGATAACTTTATACTCCTCCATCAGAGCTGCAGTTTCATCTTCATTTTCCAAATTCACCATCAACTTGGAGATAAAGTAGAATTTGTGTATCTCATCGAATGAAGCAACAAAAAGCAATCCAACTGAAATGTGGGATTAATTTCGTCCTTCGCATTTTGGATGAGGAGAATTTGGTTTTTGTAAAATTTCGATATTGTTGCCATTTTGTCAAAAAAATGTAGAAGTCCTAAGAATTTTTTTCGAAATATTTATGATTTTAAAATTGGCATAAATTCCAGGTGTAGAATTTCTGGATCCAAAACTTGAGGGCCCTTGTAAACATCCTTGTCTAAAGACAAGATATAAAAACAAACTCATTTGTTCATAAAACAAAACTAGGTACAGTGTTGCTAGCAGTCAGGATGAGGATATTCAGGTCGCTCTTTTCATCCTGGATGACTTGATAATTTACCAATGGAGCAAAATTTCCATAATTACTCTAGCAAAACGAAGCACCATCATCAGTCCCTCTCTGGCCAAACAAATGCAAAACAAATGAGAAGGGAATGACGTGACGCAAGGAAACTCGCTTCGAATTAGGATGTACCTATTTATCCTGCAAGGAATTCAAGATGATGTCGACAATGTTGATGTTGATGATGATAATGTTATAATACCGCTCCGATGATGAGAATTCTGGTGATAAGAATGTTTCCGGTGTCTCGTTTTAGTTTCGATGTTATCCTTCATTGGACATTCTAAAGGACATTTTGCCCGTAGCATAGCTTTACATCAACTTGAAGCATGGATTAAAAGTGTACTTAAGCGTAAGGATATACGAGGACTAGCCAAGAAAATTTAATTACATCATCGAAGTAGGTGGTTGGTAGGAGGCTATTTCGTTCTTATGGTGGTCCTTAAAAGTTATGACCTCTCTCTCTCTTCTGGTCTTAAACATTCTCAGGGACTGAATGATATAAACGAACAAACACATACATATAAGCCTATAGGAAGACATTTTTGGACAATCTTTCTTTGGATTATTACTTTCGGGGATAATTTAAGGAAATTAATGAGGTGCCTCTCTTATTCAGTTGATGAAAGTTGCTACATAAGCTATATAAGCTCTTTGAGGATCTTTGTATACAAATGCTTGTATAATGCGCAAGAATCCTTAAATTGTTAGTCCAGATGGTGATTTGCATAATATCGTTTGCTTATCGTAGAAATGAATATAAGAATTTATGTGTGAGTTCGTAAATTAAATGAAGGTTCAATTGATGGAAAAAGAGACTTTTTGAGTCATTAAGCCAAACTTGATCGGCATCGCATTCTTAAGATTAAATTTAAGGATAGAAACTTGACGAGCGTGGGTATGTTTGGCTCAAATGAAGTTATCAAAGGATTGTTTTTTTTTTTTTTTTTAATTATTTCCTTGTATGAATATTATTAAATACTAAATATTGGCATACTAATTAAAAAAAAAAATTTAAACAATCGTTTACCTGTTTTTTTTATGAGAGAGTTCTCCACTGATCCTATTAGCGCTAGGTCAAATTTTACAAAAATAGTTCGTCTTGGAGAAAAAAATTAGTTCTACAAACTTATAGCTAAGACAGTTTTCCACAAAAATGGATTTTATAATTTTCTTCGTAGCATTTACCGTTAAAAAGTTACGGCAGTTCAAAGAATTGCAAATATCACGCTAATCATCAATTTAATTTCGGTAGCTCCATTTACAATGTACAAAAAAAATATTGGAATGAATGCTACCATTTTTTTATTGTTATAAAGATCAAAAAAAATATCAAGTGACTGTTAATCAAATCAACCATTTTTCACCAATTCAAGCAACGAAAGTCCTTTCTTAAAAGTTCAAGGCTGCTAACATCCTACTGAGGCTAGTCAAGCTTAGGTTAGGTTAACCTGGGCCAAATTACCGCTTCAGTGACCGAGTGAGTGAGTCCCATCAGTGATTGAATGAAAATGTCAAATTAGTGTAATCGATTGCTCGATGACGTAAGCGGTAATGCCAAACTCACATAATTCAGTCACGTATTACTCGAAAACTGATGCGGTAATTTGGCCCCTGATTATCAGCAAGCCAGTTGATAAGCTTAGAGTTGGTATATTGTGATACCACATTGAATCTATGGGACTTTCTCTCTAATCGTTAAACCACTTGAAGCTCTTTATAAATCATGCGAGACTAACCACATATGTATGTATTTTAATATTTTCCAGATAGCTGGGACCATTGTGGTAGAAATTTTCCAAATGGAGTCTGCTACTTTGAGATAGAGCAGGACATTTCTGAGAATGTGAGGAATCTATTCTTCCTCTTCTTCGTCCATGAGCGTCTGAAGAAATCGCCTATTAAATAGTGCCCGGTTTTGACACGTTTTAAGGAACTGATGTGCAATCTGCCTAAAAATATCGAATACTTATATTTAGCGCTACGAATGCAGTACTGGCCAAGTCTGTTTTTTTCACCAATCAAGTGGTGATGTTCTTCTACCTAACGTTAGTTCTCTGTATAACATCTTTCTTCAGCATTACTATACTCTTTATTTCTCTCTCCACTTCTGCCATTTTCGAAAAGTATCGAAGCTTAAAAATATTCGACATTTGTCCGATTGACCAGCTGTTCAAGGCTGATCGATTGTCTTCTTTTCCTCCGAAATCTACCGGTACTCAACAACTCTTAAATAGAATAGACTATCAAGTTAAAACTAATCTTGGAAGAGAGTTTACTTATCAGTTCCTGATGGTTTGGGATAAGCATTTGGTAATATTTGTATGGAATCTATAACCAATCTTCTAAAATCAGTACCTGATGAATTTCTTACAACAATATTTTGTAATTAAAGTTAGGATTGGAGTTCTTATTGTGGTTGCCGAAAACAACTATTAAATTGTTCTATAGTTTGTGGTTAATGTCATGTTAAAATACTGTTACAATTGATCCATATGAAGAGGACATTAATAGTGATTTAGAGAACCATTATATAGGTACTTAACTTGCCACAAGACGAGATAATCAGTCTTGGAAAATTAGGTATTTTCATCTAACTTTTTAGAGATTGATAAGTAATGTTAAATTTATTTTTTTACTAAACTCGGTGGAATACGGAATACCACATACAAAAATGCACCTGGCACTTGGCCTCCAAGGTGCTGTGGAAGAAAGTTCACAATAGGGTCAATTTTGCGATACTTGCGAGTCTTTGAATTTTATATAACTGCTACGCACAAACATTTAAAGACTAGTTTTTTTTTTGTAAAATTGATTCACCTACAAGGTTTTATAACAAATTTTTTTACTTGAGCAAAACCGTTTTTGAGAAATTTTGACCCGTCGTCGGCATCATTAATGACCAAGCGGTAATTTGATCGGTGAGGAACTCTCTCAGATTATTTAAGGGGTCTTTTAATTTGCCAGCGAAAGCCATATTGGTTTGGTGACAGCTGTCAAATCTTGTGTTTATTATTTAGTTGATGAAACCAAATCCCAAATGTCTAGTTACACGATTGATCAGCAAGCTCATATGATAGATCTTTATTATCAAAATGAGTGTTCCTTAGTGCAAACTTTGCGCGCGTTACGCCCATTTAGACGTGGTAGACGTGGTGGCTCTTCACATTTGAATCTACAACGTTTGATGGTGGCCAAACTTAAGACGAAATTCGTACGACCAAAGAACGCAAGATCGGCCGAGAACATTGTCTCGGTCCGTCAAAGTGTACAACAGAACTCGAGGCAGTTCATTCCCCGCCATGCCCAAGAACTCGGCCTTTCGCAGACTTCTTTCTACTTGGCGAATTTTTCGTCGGGACTTGGGCCTACACTCGTATACAAGATCCAACTGAACCAGGAACTCGAAGTTCATGATCATAGACAACGGCATTTGTTCGCTGATTGTGCTTCGGAGCGTTTGGAAGAAGAACCCAGTTTTGACGGAAACATCGTCTTTAGCGAGGAATTGTTGTATGAATGGCCGTGTTTACAAGAAAAATTGGCATGTATGGGACGTAGTTCATCAGGTGACAATGTATCCTGAAGAAGTTACCATTTGGTGTGGATTTAGAACGCTGTATTTTGTGTGGCCAAAATTGAACTACAATATGGACCTAGACGATATGTGGTTCCAGCAGGATGGTGCTACGTACCACACAACAGACGCCAAGAATGACATTCCTGCATGAACTTGAGGGTACGGTTATCTCTCGCAGAGTTGATGTGAATTGCCCACCAAGAACTTGCGATTTGACCCACTAGACTTTTTCTTGTGAGGTTTCCTGTTTCCTGAAGTCGCAGTTAATAAGAATAATAATAATAATTATTAAAATAATAAAAACGATCTATGGAGACGATGCCAAACCTCGTCGGAACCAATAGAACATATATTAGGTTGATGCACTAGTTTGGCTTCACACTACTACACAGCACGGCATAACCAAATTGCCAAAATCGCACATTTGAGTTAAGCTAGCATTTTTTGGAAAAAATGCAAAAATCACTAATCTTCAGAATATGCAGTATTAGCCGCTTTTTACAATCGTCATGAGAACTAACAATATGTTCAACAGAGCCTAATCTCTTGGCATATCCCGAGATAGGATTTTTTTCAACCCCATAGGTGTTGAGAAATTTAAAAACTCTGAAAATAATAGAGTTTCAGCCACCATCACGGCAAAAGCCAAGTGTACCTATATTTATATTGCCGAAGATTAGGCTCTATATTTGCTTATAATCCACAATCGACTGATACCCTTAAGGTGAACAAAACACAGGTCTTCGCTTAATTTCAGCTGGATCTATGAGCGGAATATGCTGAGGTGGACATTTTAACGATTTCATACATAGGCTTTTGTGGGCCTTTCAAATAAAAAAAAGAATTTTATTAATACTTGACACAGCTTGTTTTATTTTATTTCAACATTTACCGGTCCTTATCGAAAAACCCTTTAAAATTTCATTAAAAATGCTCATGCAAAATTTCAGCATGTTGCTTATTTTTCCTCTCAAACAACTATTGTTTCTGGACTTCATGGCACAACATCGTTTCCAGCTTCTAACTTCTTAAGTCTGCTTACAACACCTCTATAGCAGCAGCAGATATAATTGGAAAGCAGAAACCTCTTTTGGATATGCTGAAGGGAAAGTTTAACACTTAGAGAAGACAGGCTAGTTTTTTGCAAATTTATTGCCAAGAATACTCATCCTTCTGTCTGACCCTCCCATAAAAACCTGAGATGAAGTCGATACCAGGGAAATTGTAGAAAGACTCTAGCTATTATTGACTATAACAAAGCCAAGTCCGGCATTGCTCTATCTAATCAAAATACTACTCGTACGAGGAAATATAATATACTCATACTCAGAAAGAGTAGATGATGCTTATGGCGTCAGACGCTTGCATTTGATCAATGCTAGACCTGAAAAGCTTCAAAGGTTAAATAGCTTTAAGCAGATCGCACATAGGCTCTGAAATAGGTGATATAATAGGACACTGTTTGATAGAAAAGCACGTAACGCGGCTTGAAATTTATTCCAACGATTTATGCAGGAGAAATCGATCTCTCACCTTCTCTGTACATGTCCTGCTTTATACCAAAGACGTAGATTCCCTCTGGGCAGGGTTGCAAAAGCTTAAGTCACTTGTTAGCTTAAGCTTGGCTTTAATTCACAAGCTAGTGAGTGACTTATGAATTAAAAAAAATATAATTCAGCAGCTACGAACTGACTTATGAATTAAAAAAAAATTAATTCACAAGTCAGTTGGTGACTTGTGAATTAAAAAATTAAATCATAAGCTTCTTAGTGACTTATGAATTAAAAAAAATTAATTCAGAACCTACTAAGTGACTTATGAATTAAAAAAATTTAAGTCATGGGCAAGTAAGTGACTTATGAATTAAAAAATTTTAATTCCCAAGCTACTAAGTGACTTAAGAATTAAAAAAATTCAAGTCATGAGCAAGTAAGTGACTTATGAATTAAAAAAATTCAAATCATCAGCAAGTAAGTGACTTATGAATTAAAAAAATTTAATTCAAAACCAACTTAGTGACTTATGAATTAAAAAAAATTTAATTCATAAGTTAATGGATAAATGCTGATTAGAAAAATTATGAAATGGATAATTTATAAGCTAGCGTGATAATCTTATGATTTAAAAACTAAATTTGAAAGCTTTCGTTAATAATTAAATAATTATGTAGTCAAAACAAGCTTAAAAATTTCCAATCTACCAACTAACTTATGAATTAAATTTTTTTTAATTCACAAGTCACCAACTGTCTTGTGAATTAAATTTTTTTAATTCACAAGTCATCTATAGACTTATGACTTAAGGATTTTTTAATTCAAAAATTCGCAACCCTGCCTCTGGGAGACTTCTAACGGGTGTTTTTTTTAGAGGTATAGAACTTTAAGCTGGCAACACTATTTTCATTGGCGGCCATTTATTTAGCTGTCAAGTGATTTATTTTTAGTTTGGTTTGGCATTTAGACATGAAAAGACTGACGTCTGAACAACGCCTCCATTTTACGGTCAACATGATCGACCATCAGAGCAATTAATTCGATTAACTATAGAACGTTTTCACACCACGTCTACTCTAAATGATAATACGCACCCACAGAGACGTCGTACAGTACATAGAGAAGAAGTCATTGCTGCTGTAGAGCGTCGAGTAGAGGAAGACCCGAATCAGTACGAGTATATCCGTCATCGTGCACAGGAATTGGATATCCATGGAAGATTTTGCAGAAAGATCTTTAGTCCAGTCAAAGCGTCATGAAAAAGGGCCTGACCTTGCGCGCAGATGCATGGTCAATTTTTTTTTCATGGATCGATAGGTGCTTATGAGAAAAGCTTAAAACCAAATTTGCACCACATGACAACTTTTTTTTACCAAAGTTATTGGTAAAAATGTGTTTTGTGTCATTTTTTGGTCATTTGCGAATATCTCGGCTCCACAAGATATATTGGTATCCTTCAAACACCCCACACACAATTACACATATTTGTTGCTTCTTGTTGCTGGCGACACCAAAATTACAAGCTACAAGGTTAAAATACTAAATTGTAAGCTTTCCTAAGTTTTTAAATCATGAATATCTTGGCTTCCGTTTGTCGTAATGGACTAATTTTTTTTTTAATTTGAAGAAAATTAGCAGGACTATAAAACAAAAATCCAAAACTGAAAAGTATTTACCGTGAAATACAGTTTTTTTCTCAATAACTATGAAAAAGAGGTATTAAAAACAAGAAAAAAAAACGTTGAAACCAACGGTAACTTTTTATATTTTTGCTCAAACATATTAAATTAAATGCAAGTTGATAGAAAATATTGTTATTAGTAATACAGTTTTTTATTTTCACTTTGCGACATACTGGGGCTGAGATATTAATTAAAACATAAAATCATAAAATGCGTGGGTGCGCTGACTTACCTATGTTCAATAATTTATTACTCGGCTTTCGTTCATCGAAGATTGTTGAATTTTTTTTTAAATTGTAGGGAATTACAAGAACTTTAATAATAAAATATAAAAATTTCATCGTTAAATGAGCTTTTTTCTTAATAATCACGAAAAAGTGATTTTTAAACAACACAAAATTTGTTTAACTTACTATAACTTCTTTTTTCATTTGTTTAAACAAATATTTTTTTTAGAACATAATAGATAATGTTATTAGGAATAAATACATGTTTCATTTTTGTTTGTACGAGATAGTGGAGCCGAGATATTCGCAAATGACCAAAAAATGACACAAAACACATTTTTACCAATAACTTTGGTAAAAAAAGTTGTCATGTGGTGCAAATTTGCGTTTAAGCTTTTCTCATAAGCACCTATCTATCCATGAAAAAAAAATTGACCATGCCTCTGCGCGCAAGGTCAAATGGCGCTTTGACTGGACTACTTGGCTTGCGTGCTATCTAACCGTTGCTGTTGATCCCAATTTTCATAAGCGAATTTTGTTTAGCCATGAAGCTCACTTTTGGTTGAATGGATACGTCAATAAACAAAATTGCCGTATTTGGAGTGATGATAATCCTAAAGTGTATATTGAGAAACCGTTACATCCACAAAAACTGACTGTTTGGTGTGCTTTATGGGTTGGTGGAATAATTGGTCTGTACTTCTTAAAAACGATGCTAGCCAGAACGTTACAGTGACCGCTATAGAGCCATGATTACTGACTTTTTCGTTCATCAATTGAACAACCATGATGTGCAGGAGCTGTGGTTTCAACAAGACGGCGCAACATGTCACACAGTTCGTGCCACAATTGATTTATTGAAGGAAACGTTTGGTAACCATCACATAGTTTCAAGTTACGGACCCGCGAATAGGCTTCTAAGATCGTGCGATTTAACGCCGCTATTCTACGCCGATAAGCCCGAAACGATTGACCACTTGGAGGACAACATTCGCCGCGTTATTCTCGATATACGGTCACAAATGTTGGAAAAAGTCATCGAAAATTGGACCTCCAAATTAGACTACGTCCGAGCCAGCCGTGGTGGTCATATGCCAGAAATCATATTTAAGTTATAATGCCAGAAGATTATGTTTCAATATAAATTTTCTTTCAAAGTAAATTTCATATAAATTTAAAAAAATCATCTTTGTTGTATTCCATTTCAAAGTTGTATACCTCTAAAAAAAACACCTTTTACTTAAATAATCTTAGTGATCTTTCAAATAAAGATAACTATAGGCAATCTCGCTCGCTTCAAAAGGAGCTTCAATTGGTTTAACGATTAGGGAAAAAAATTAATGTGGACGAACTCATGGTCTTAGTATGTCGGCTATTCAGCTAACAGCCACGTCAACCTAACCTGACCTTGCATTCTGTGTTATGCCAAAGCTAAAAAATCATTCTACAGAAAACAGCAACAATTCATTCGTATTGTCCCAACAAACCCAAACAGTGCGCTATAGTTATGCTTCCCAAAGGATTCTTAGTGAAAAAGTATATTTTTATCTAATATTTCAAAATAGAGTCAAAATAGTTTCTTTTCTGAAACTAAATATGCACTTTTCTGGACTTCTGGTCCTTCTTATTAGTTAAAAAATTTTTTTTTTTTAAATAAGGTAAGGTAAAGAAGATGTACCTAGTCCGATGCGTGGTGCAGAGAATTAAACTGTCTCAATAATCCATGTTAGAAATTGCCTCAAGCGAGGATGACTCCTTATCCGCGGCTTTCCCAAAATCTGGCTTTATCTCTTTTTAAACTGTTAACTCATTGTTGTGTTAACCCAACAAAGCCACACATGACATGATTAATAGGATCTAATAGGTTAAACATGTTTGGGTTTAAGCTCAACGTTTATTTGCCATTGAATTGAACTTATTTGCTTTTAGGTTAAATAAATGTGCGAATGCGGAAATACACACATATATTTGACCCAATTTCATTTCAGTCTGAAGACCAAATAAAACAAAACCAGCTTGGTTACTCTCCTTTTCCCTCAAAAAAAAAAAAACCTACAACCCAAATTAATTTCAAATTAAATATTTGCCTCCTGGCACTCTGCAAAATGATCCAAAAAACAACAAAAAAATGATAAAAACAACAAAAAAAATTATCTGCCAACCCAACACTAATTGAAAGCCATTTAATAATGCCGCAGAAAATAAATACATACATAAGTAGGACTAGGTATACCTATGTATAATATATTGCCTTTTGTTTAAACATTTTAACTCAGATATATGTACAAAAACAAATTAAACGGTAAACAGGTGCTTGCCGCCTTTTTACAAATAAAAATCACTCTTGGACGGAACAATACGAGAGCAGGCACCAGGGGTAGATGAAAATCCCAAGATAAATACCGCATCCGCCTTTCATTAGCCGAGATTCTCCTCTACTGTGCGCCCACGTAGGTTATGCACACACTCCAATCTTGAAGCACCGCATTTAGCGTTTTATGTCAACCGACCCGATGCGTCGCGTCGTCGTCGCTCGTAGCCATCTGCAAACAGAAGCAGGTATAGAATATAGCTTCACCACCACACCACCCTCAGCTCTGGAATTCTGGATATCTGTTTCGGTTCTTTTTTGTTCAGTTTCATCAGTATTAAATCAACAGGTTTTGGGGACTCGGTTATAATTAAATGGGATCTTGTTGAGAAAGAATGAAGAAAAATTCCTAACAAGACTCTCTAGATCAAGGGTGGATTTATTGGGCCAAAGAGAGGGCACGATGTGGTATTTTGTTCATCCAAAAACTAAAATAGTAGAGGTTTGACAACTGACTTGACCTACATATATCGATCAAAAAATCAAATTGCTTGCAAACAAGGGCCAGGGCCCCGATTCAATACGGCAGGTCACAATTTTTGAAATGACTTTTGCCTCACAAATAATTTACCAAATCTCGGAAATTTGCTTGTTCGCAATGAATTGTCAAAAAATTTCAAATAATTGTCGAAAATTATGAAGCTTTTTTATAAAATTTGTATCAACAATTTTTTGTGAAAACATTTAAAACTTTGTCTATAGTGACTTTTAATTTTTTGTCGGAAAAATTGAGCTAAACAAATGTTCCTGCTGTCACCTCGCGCCTCAACTAAAATTTCAAGTTAGGGAAAATTCAACTCCAATCCGCTCATGGATTATATGCTTGCATCGCTCAGCGCAGCACTATACTGATAAGACGAAATCCAAACATACAGCAAATCCCAGTCCATATTCAAACCGCGAGTATAGAAAAACGCTTTACCCAAAGGTAGGATCTATGTGGTCTTGAGTTGACGTGACGCTTTAAAGAAGACATTCCCGCCCACCTATGCCGAGAATCACTTTAGGCATCAAGCGGTCTCCTTTTATATTATATTGTGTGTGGATGTGGTGGATTAATTAGAGAAGCCTCAGATAAATGTTGACACACTCTTTCAAGCTGATCCATCGTGCTGTGTTGTAATTCTTCCATTTAATCACCCACCGCCACCATTAAGTCTGTGGAGGATGTGGTTGGTTATTTTTTTTGTTGAAAGCCATCTCATCATCGCGGCCATGCGAGGCCGATGCGATGTCATCAGAGTTGGCGTTTTGTGTTATCCTCTCGTTTAATTCGAACTCAAGTCGCATAAATCGTTCGAGAAAGCATCGAGTGTGTGATTTTTTGTCTTTGTTTTTTTTTTCTGTTGGATCACGGGGACTTGCAACCCTTTTTTAGAGCCTTTTTTTTTTCTTTGCTCTTTTGTGTGTGTGATTTAACCTTAATTTTATTCAAATTCCTGTCAAGTTGATGCAAGAGACTTGGGCGAGTGGGTCGTAATGTTACAGATCTCCAATATGATAACCACACTTGGTTCTACATTTAAGAACAAACCAACAACAACAACAACAACAAAAAAACAATTTATGGGTTTCAGATAGTTACTTGATTAGAAGATGATCCAGAGTTTGAAATGGGGCTTGTTGTATTATTAAGGTAGGTAGAATCATTGAGAAGAATATTTATGGGACAAAGTTGATGACGAGCGACAGCTACACCAACGGCTTCGATTGATGCTACAAACTGTGAAACACATTTTATAATTGACAAAAAAGGTTAAGAATAGTTTAAGGCCTTTTAAAAAAAAAAAAAACAGAACATTTCTGAAAAAAACTGAAACCCAGTATCTTTGTCACTCTCATTTCCCTCCCACAAGTGAAAGTATGACTAAACAAAGGTGACAAAATGGGATCGAAGGGGATGAAAGGACTTGATTTAAACTTAAGAAAACAACATATACTGAAGAATGAGAAGACGAAGATTACCTACAAAGGTTCAGACTAACGACCTCGTAACTATGGTACCTACCCCGATTGCCCGGAATTCGTGAAAGCGAAAAACAAGCTCTGTTCAACTGTCCAATCGACTTTCTAATGAAGGAAACTTCGAAGTGGGACTCAAGTTGCTGAGGCTTTGAGGTTTGGGGTCTCTTTGAGTGTTAAAAATTTTAGCTATCGCCAATAATATAAAATGCAACAAATCAATCAGCCCCACTATGGACTGAAACAGTAGTCGAAAAAAAGGATAATGAGCGAATGTAAAGTTTAGAATTAATATTCGCTGTCCATCGGCTCTACATGACCTTGCCATTTAAATCTTTGGACTTTTACTCTTGGCTAATTTTATGCCCAATCTTCAAAGGCGATTCTATGTCGTACAAAAACTACAGAGGCATATCCCAGCTTAATGTGGCCTACAAGATCGTATTCACTGTATACTATGTGAGTGCTTAAGACCTTTCTGCAACAATATGATCGGCACGTACCAGTGTGGGTTCAGGCCAGGCAGATCAACGATAGACAAAATTTTCACATTGAGGCAAATCCTAGAAAATACCAACGAATTTCAAGTCGAGACCCACAATCTTTTCACCGACTTCAAAGCCGCATCTGATAGCATAAGTCGCCAAGAGCTTTTATTGGCGATGTCGTAACTCGGTATTCCGAAAAAAAACTGATCCAGCTATGCCGCATGACGTTACAACGTGCAACGTGCAAATGGGTAACAGCTCATCCGAGCTATTCTAGACGTGTACAGGGTTCAGACAAGGAGATGCGCTATCATGAGATTTCTTCAACCTAGTCCTAGAGAAAATAGTGCACAAGGAGTGGTGTTAACCTGGAAGGCACTATCTTCAACAGGTCTTCCCAACTGCTTGGCTATGCGGACGACATCGACATCATCGACCGCCCCAAGCAAGCTGTGCTAGAGGCATTCACAGTGAAACGTGTTGGTCTTGAAGTGAATGAGGACAAAACAAAGCCTCAGCTGTCCATCGTCTAAGACGAAACGTCACAGTTGGTAGCAGTAATATCGAGGTAGTCAAGGAGTTCACCTATACCTCGGAACAAACATCAATTCCACGAACGACACCTTAGAGGAAATCTGACGAAGAACTACCCTAGCGAACTGCTGTGCTAATTTAGTTTGGCCAAACGAATGGGTTCAAAACTTCTTTCTCGAAAGATAAAGTGCACGCTATACAAAACACTAATTTTATTATTTCTACTCTACGGCGCCGAGTGCTGCACGATAAGTCCCTTTAAAGCATACTGTTGTATAAAGATGGAACCAGAGGACATTGGACAATCCCCATTTTCCCCAAAAAAACAACCTAAGGTATTGCTGTTTCAACTTGGACCCTTACAGAAGGATCGGAATAATAAGTGCCTTATGGTACACTTTGTTTGCCTCAGAGAGGTTTTGCAATTTGGTAGCCTCTTTGGTTCAATGAAGCAGAGATTGAAAAGAGAAGGTAGGCAGCTAGAAATGGCGGTCACGCAGGTCCACCTCAGTGACCCTAAAAGTGCTGGAATGCCCCATCTTGATACCATAAACTGGTTTGACTCGCGGTCTTACGATCGAGGTCTACCCATTTCAGAAGGTGTCGAGGTTCGTCTCAGAGCCACTTTGTCGTGTTAAGAAAAGATATCAAGTCTTTGATCTTTCGTTCAGATAGTTCGTCAAGGTCATCGAGGAATAACTTTTAGAATAATAGTTGGGCTCTCATTTTGGCTAAAGAAGGCGTTTACAGAGGAAATAAATGACTTTCGTTTTCTTACTGATCTCTACAACTATACGACAATGAGCATAAATAAGGAATGATTGCTATTGTTGCTATTACCCTGGGACTCGCATGGGTCTGCATATTAGGTAATTTCTTCTGAACTTATTATAGATTGGCCTCATTTTTCTAGATATGAAGCAGTTGGTAAAAAGCCACAGAAGATTCAAAATATTTTGCCCTTCATAACACCATGAGGAATGGGACAAGACTATAGTTCATAGGTTTATTTCAATGCTTATATTCTTGTCTGAGTTCATAGCAAAGCCCGATTTGGAACTTATTACTACTTCAAAGTTAATGCTGGCTATGGTAGCGTTCTTTCGAAGAAGCTACTCTTAAAAGCAAATGCTTCAGGCATGTACTAACTCTTTTGATCGCTAGAGCCACATCTGTCGCTTCTGTTTCAATACTGAAAAGAGTAGGTACCACTGATCATTGGAGTATGAGAGCAATTGAGCTTCTTTTCAAAAGATTGTTCCTTTATTTCCTTCATCGTCTAGCATTCTTCGGCTCGGGCCTTGTAATCTTGAGATGCTTCATTTGCCTTTTGATTAAGGTTACAATTTACATTTCCTCGATCGGGCGCTCCTGATTGTCCTCCTTTTTCCTTCTCAGAAGCCGATATTTTCCTCTAGACCTATGTAGATATGTGCATGCTTTCAAAATTTGGCCTGGCAATTCTATTTTAAATATTATCTACTATAGGTAATATATTTAATTAATTTAAACCTAAGCAGCTTAACCGATTTTAATCAAATTTGATACATCCGACTTGGCTTCTGTAGACTAATTTAGTAAAATAAAAAGGGAAATTTAATTTGAAAGCTCTTAAAATAACGGTATATGTCTCATATTATAATAAGTCAACATTACCTGTCCTGTCCTGTCCACGTCCACCCCTTTTCACCACAAACAATAATTAACTCCGATTCATATTAAAATCTGAAGTGAAATAAAAAAAACTGAATACCTACTTAACCAAATAGAAGTCACTCTTCCATCCAAGGAACCACCGACACCAGCACCACCACCACCACCACCGACCGCCATCATCATCATCATCACACTCCACATTGCCGAAAAGACATTAAAAATGATTTATTTCCACCGCCATAAATTTGGACTCATAATTCAAATAATAAACTCACTGCTTTCTTTCCCTTTACTTCTTTGCGTCGGTTTGATCGTCATCGTGAGAAGGTGAGAAAGCCTTTTGAATTCAACCCCTACTCAACCCCCACTACCCCCTCTAGTTCTCTTTTTCACCAGTCACAACCTCAACAACTCTTCATTGAAACAAAAAAATCACAAAAATAAACACATTTTCAGCGAAAATGAAATAAATAATTACGAGGCCGACGAAGGATATAAAATATAATATATCTGCATATCCACACACACGCATTTCATTTAAGGCCTCTCGTATATATGAGCAATAATAATAATTATAACCCGTACACAAAATTTCCCCCTTTATTATATTATTTTTTTTTATTGCCACAACCGTCTCATGTTATTAATTTTATATCCTTTTTCCATCTGATCCTTGCACCACACAGTTGGTATAGAGGTACTCACTTTCGTATAGCCATATGCATACATGGAGAAAATAATAATAGCCAAAACCGCAGGAATAATCGAATCCTTGGCAATAACTCAACTTCAATCAAAAATCATAATTCATGTTCGACAGGACATCGGTCTTTTTCGACTTTTTTTTGAAGGGAGAAACCCAGACCCGTCAGCAAAGGAAAATTCACCCAGTGAAGAAAACACGCTCAACTGCAATAAATATCCTTAGAGTCGTTGCTTTTATTTCTCCTGTATGAGTGTGAGAGTGTGTGTATTTGAAAAGTAATCACCATTTCACATGAAATCATGAAATTTTTGGGAGGAAAAACGCAGTCAAAAACTCTCAAAAGAACGAAGAAGAAGTGCATAACCCATTAGACTTGTGAAGATATAGACGAACAAAAAAAAAAAAAACAAACTATCCCCTTTTCTGTATATGAATTATTGACTTGGTGGTCCTCTGTCGTCGACGACGAAGGCGACGGGCCCAAAATGTCATTGGGTATTTGTGTGGCCGCCTTGGCCGGCGAGCATATAACTCAAAAATCATCATGAAATATCCTTCCGGTTTCTTACATTTCGAACTACTGTTTTTTTTTTTTAATAAAAGCCGGTTCAGGGTTATTTCCTTTTATAAGAAAAAGTTAACTTGAACTTTACAATTCGTCAATGAATGGGACTTTTGTGTTTGGGTTTTCGTGGTATTAGCCTCGGTTTATAAATTCTTTTTTTTTTCTTGCCTTAGTCCTTGGAAGTATAAAGAAGGATGAAAGCATCTTGGTGGTTTGTATATGCAGTGTAGATAAATTTGCATAGAAGTCAAATCTGTAAATTAAAAATGTTAAACCTAACTTCAAATTTTTATAAATAAATTCTACCAACAACAACAAGCCTTCAGTTTCTTGAAAACTAAGCTTTACAAAACTCCCAGGTTGATATAGTTAAGTCTTTAAAGGAAATAGAAATTCCTACTGTGATTAATTTGATTTGGGATATAAAGGGTACGGCAACATAACTTCCTTTATTTAAAGAACGTAGGCCTCGATAGCACACGCACCTAACTTCCACACTATTCTATTGTATGATGGCAATAAACCTGAAAGGATACAAAATTTAAGGACCAAAACCTAAGTTTGAATAACTTAGTGATGATGTTTGACGTACCCTGTACTGGTGCCGTGAAATAAGGCCAAGTGAAATAAGGCAAATTTTCAGTAGTTGGTCTTATTTCACTTTGACAAAGTGAAATAAGGCCAAATGATTTTGAGAAATAAGACCAAATTGGTCTTATTTCACTTTTTTAAAAGCGTAATAAGAGCAACTGAATGTGGTGCCGTGACATTAGGCCAAGTGACATAAGACCAAATTTCAATACATGGCCTTATGTCACTTTACAAAAGCAAAATTAGACCAGATTTTAAGAGTTGGCCTTAAGTCACTTTTGCCAAGTGACATTAGGCCAATTTGGCCCTATGTTACTTTTAACTGTTGTATCTGGGCAGAAGTAAGTATTTGAAAAAATTACAAAAAAAACTATACGTTTAAGTGTAAATTTATATTTATAGGTATTATTTATTCGTATAATACATACATAATTGTTTATCGGGGGGCCGACGTTCTGGGTTTTCTTGGGCAACAGTACATTGGGTGGCCCACTTTACAATTATGTATTATACGAATCTAACGGCAAAAACTAATTTTTTTATTTTTAACGAAACATTTTATGCTTGGCCTTAAGTCACAAACAGATTTGGCCTTATGTCACTTTGTAAAAGCGACATATGGCCAAGTCCTAAAATTTGCGTTAAAAGTGTACTTTTGCCTACTTAACTTCCTGTCAAAACCCTAATTACCTTACCTCTTCTCAGGGAGAGTTAAATTTTGGGTATAAATGTTTCATGGGTAAATTAACTAAATGTGGTATAAAAGAATAGAAAAACAATTTTATTCATAAGATTATCAAGTTAAGTCAAGATCACAGTTGGAAAAGAGCGCTTTTTAAAATGCCTTCATATACGAGAGAAGGATACGCAGACGTTTATGGGTTGTGCATTGGAAATTCAAGAAAAGCACAACGAATATACCAGGAACTTTATCCTAAGAGACAACTTCCTTCTCGAAATGTTTTTGGAAATACATTTCGAAGGCTTTGAGAAACTGAATTAGTTTCAGTGTCAATATGTGGGCAGGTGTAATTGAAAATAAATTAATCGGGCCTTTCAAATTACCACCCCGGCTTAATTCTACTAACTATCTGGAGTTTTTACAAAATAATCTACCAGACCTAATGGAGGATGTTCCACTGATTCAACTAGCTTCATCATATTTCCAACAAGATGGTGCTCCGGCCTACTATGGTCGTGAAGTTAAGGATTGGCTGGATGAAGAATACGGTGATCGAACTCACTGTACTGTATTTTTTTTGTATGCTGACGAATGAAAGAAATCATTTACTAATCTGAAATAATAACTTTAACTGAATTAGAACAACGTATTTCGAAAGGATCACTAAAAGTAAGGCAAGAGTTATCAAGAATAAACATTCAAAATGAAATCCAAAAACGGGCTCTAGCATGCATTCAAAACACAGGAGGGCACTTTCAGCACTTATTATGAGTGTATTTATGTGTACATAAAATAAAAAATTACTTAAAACTACACAAATTATTGTTTTATTCAAACCCTTTACACCTCAGGACAAAAAAAATCTTTTTTTTTTTTAATTTTAACTGTTTTAGAATTTCTCAAGTATCATAAAATGTATGGCTTTTTGGGTGCATTTATTAATGAGTTTTTTTATCATTGTTTTGTTCATCAGGCAAAAATAAACATAAAAACCTTTATGTTTTTTACGCATTTTTTGAAAAAATTGACCTTAAAATCAAAATTTTGCTCGGGCAAGAAAAATTTAACACCATTTAAAATTGAATATCTGGCAACCCTAAAAACATATCAGCTCAATTTAAACGTTGTTTTAAAGGTTAGTATTTCTACTAAAAAAACAGTCTTAAATGAGTTCCCTACCATTAGAACTGACAGAGAAATTAACCTTGACATGAGTCAGGTCACACTAAAGTTGGCCTTTTTTTAAATTGTCAAAAAGTGATGTCAAAGTTGAAAATCAGACTTTACTGTAGAACAATTTTTTTTCAAGAATATGACCAAGAATCACATCCCAAGGTATGGCAGATGAATTACCGGACACCCTGTATAGAAATTTTTCAAAACATTTTTAAGAGAAAATTTTGGTAAGTTTAGAAAAAAAAATATTGAGCCGTTTTTGAGATATCGAATTTTCAAAAAAAAATAGATTTTTTTTTCTCAAAAATTCAAAAAATATTTTTTTTAAAGTTTTGAAACGCAATGTTTTTAAACTTCTTAGAAGCTTCTCTATAAAAAATATTCATTTAAATCCGTTATGCCGATAATTAGAAATTCAAAATTCAAAAAAAATGGTTTAATGGCAGGTACAGTCAGTAATATTTAGATTTCAAATTTTTTTCTTATTTAATTATAGATCGTAAAAATTAATCAAAAGAAAAAAAATTTTAGCAAAATTCTCGCAAAGTTTTCGAGAAAAATACGATTTTCGAAAACCATTTTTTAACATTTGTGTGGAACGAGAAAAAAAATATTTATAAAATGTCGAAAAAAAATCGTATGGCAGGTACCGTTATTTTTGGTCTTAAAAAAAGAAAAAAACCTGTGGGTGGAAAAATTAAAAATGATATCTACCAAGTTTAAAGAAAATCGGCCGAGTCGCTTAGGCTGTAGTCGAACAGAATGGCAGACAGACAGACAGAATTGCAAGACCCACTTTATTCGTCTTCGCTATCATCGTAATGTCAACTTTGATCAAAATCTCGAGTTAGATTTTTTTTCCAAATGCAGAACCTGCACTATAGTACTAATATCGCAAGTAAAAATATTTGTCCTAATAAAGGTATGGTCTATGGTAAGAATATGTTACCAAAAAAATCGACCTGCAGCACCAGCAAAGAGAATCTAATTTTCCTTAAAAATTGCTCCACCGATATTTATAAAATGTATGTAGGTATACAATATACCAAATAACATGAGACAATTTTTCATTAAAACTTTTTTAAGAATAGATCCTACGAAGTTATAAATATACATATCAAAATTTGGGCCAAAGAATTTTTGTTTTGAAAATTCGATATTTCAAAAACTGACTTTTATATTTTTTTTTAATAAAAATTAATTTTTTAGAAACCTGTTCCAACGGTTTTAAAGTTTTTTTTTTTTTGAGCTAAATGAAATCAAAAAGGCCCCATGGTGGTTGTGGTAATTTTATTAAAAAATTGTGTTTTCTTTGTTAGTTCTCGACTCGTTATTTCGTAGTGGGCTAAGATAAAAAAATCAATTCCTTAAAGTCCCAAAAAGTCTATAAGTTATAGCGGAATATCCAAGAGCGCTGTTCGAGGGGAACCAGGAATTTACACTACCAGCTTTTCATGCGTTAATGTTGCTAGTCATCAATAGTGATCGCTTGACATAACCTGGCTTGAAATAACTTAACTATTGAATTGTGTCGAAACATTATTTATCCACAACGTATAAGCCTAAGTATCAAAAAAGTTTCACCTTTGCAATTGCCACATGGAGGTAAAAAGTCTCGAAATGCTTTGTTGACTATTTAGTCAGCGGTGCCTCAGGCTTCAATTGGAAGCATTAACTATCGCGGAGTTTGAAATAAAATGTTGATTGTTTTTTATTTATTCAAAATAATGATATAAGAGAAGCTTCAGTTTTCTGGTGTATCTAATCGACTAAGATAAAAGGCAATTTACTATGACAAAACATAGGTTATCTTAGAGGATCTATCGCACCTCCAAAAGCAAAATCCCTAAAAAAAAACAATTTAGTTGGAATCTTTGGAATTTGAAAATAGACCTTTGGATTTATAGTCCAACACATTATACACATCCATTACCCAATGGTTACACTGTCGAGATGTCGTATCTTTGAAAACAAAATAATTGGACTTATTTCCCTATGGGAGACAAAATAAGTAGCACCGTCTGGAAGTGAACGAAATAAGTCTTTTACAATCATTGTTCTAGGCGTTAATATTTCTGACACTTGGTTTTGAACTTGAAATAATACATTTACGGAAATGTACCAATTCATTTTTCAAAATCAAAAAAGCTTCTCCTAGTAATTGAATTATTCTTATTATTATTAATTATTCTTCTAAGCTCAATTCAATATCTAATCTTATTTAAAATATTAATTAACTCAAAAGCTCTGTATTTACTAAGAGTTTCTATGTCTTCTAATGCTTGTCTTGACTTTGACAACCCCCACTACCTATTATTCCCATCCTTCAATTATCGTCCGAAAAAAAAAGAACCACCCTTATAGGTCTTGAGGACCTTTCTTTTTTTTGTCGAATATAAGCCCCCTCCTTTCATAGGAATATTGTAATAAAAATGTTATTTTATTGTTAAATGATATTGAAATAATAGGTCGTATTTTGTTTTCGTTAATGACAATGACATACTATGAGTATAGGTATCCTTACTGTAGGATTCTATGCAAAACAAACAAATTTTGTTATGATAAATGGCAGGACATTCGGTTTTTTTGCTGTTTTTTTTAGCTTTAGGTATATTTTTTTTGAAGTCCAATTCGAGCTGACTCATATTTTAATTACCACACCATGTGAAAAGGATAACCCTATAAAAGGGTGTTTCGATTGTCAGGCTGTAATAAATTTTTGAGCCATTGCTGGTCGTCGTTCTACCTACATACATACATATATCTATTTCTATATATACATAGATAGATACTTATTTTATGCATTTTTATGTCGAATTGTCGAGCGAGGTCCTTCATCGATATGTTGTTGCATATCAGCGGGTGCAGCAGCACTATTAGTCGTCGAATTATGTGTGCGAATGTGTTTGTGTGTATGTTTGTGCATATATTGCATGTCCTGTCGAAGATCAAACACATAAATCAACACGAGAAAAACCATCGAAAATTCCACACAGGATGTCCGGTTTGCGTTATAAATGGCAGCCAATGTTCTCTGACTAGGACAATTCGCATATAACAAGATGAAACAAATATTAAAAACCAAAAAAAAAAAAATTAAACAAAATTTTTGGCTACATAAACAAAACGGACAACGTACAAACAGCAAAAACCCATAAAAATGCATCATAATTTTTGGCTGTAAGACTCGTTAATATTCACGTTACCATCACCATACTACAAATAGAAAAGCAAATACGGGAAAACAAAACAAAAAAATACATGAGATTCGTCAACACGACAAAATAAGGCTCGACGATGCAAAATACCTATTTATGAACACACAAATGCATTCGAAAATGAATGACTTTACGTGAGCGGATCGGACAAATCGATCAGTGAACGAGCTATAAGAAGAAGACTGGCAGAAAGATATCTTACAGCCCAACCCGAGTCCTCGAATTACGCCCACTGCATCGTGGAGCGGTGGGACTCTGTTTTGTCCAACAATATGTGGACTTGACTATTGAACATTGGAAGAACGTATACTGTTGTCAGAGCAGGGCAGAAAAACCTTATGAGTACTAGATGGTCTTATGAGTGTGTACAGAACAGACGAAGAAATAAAAGATTGGCTCCGTGTGTCACAGCCGCAACAGTGATAATAGTATGGGGGCATTTGTCACGAGGCTTGTACCAACGTTGTGGTCTTCGATAGAGGAAGTTCTCATAGTTTTTGCGCCATTTATTGGAGGAAATTGTATACTTATGCAAGATAAACCACGTTGTCATCTTGCGAGATCGGTCACAGAATATCTTGAATATGGCAGTATTCAAACTTTGCCAGGCCCAGCACGCCGCTCGGATTTGAATCTTGAAGGACGGGTTCAGACAAGTATGCCAGCGCCAAGGGAACTCAAGACAACTGTAGTAGAGGAATGGCATAATATTCCTCAGTCAGTGATTCAAGAAATAATGGATGGATATGCTCAATCAAACAAACTGACATGACCAAAACCACCTTCTTGAACTAACTTCTGCATCAACGTAATGTATAAGATTTGACTAAGACCTACATTTGAATTTGATGCTTGACCAATACTTAGCATATTGAGTAAGCAAAAGGCTTTTTGCAATATGGAGACCGCCAGTTCGTCAAGCTAATGAAAACGCTCCATTTAGGTACACCAGTGAACAGAACGAAGGCAGATCATTGATGAACATTTAAAACAGTATTGGACTGAGAATTGATTCTTGTGGGACGCCTTATATTAACAGTTCTAAGACTTGAGCATTTCCCAGTACCTTGTCAAAGGCCTTTGAAAAATCAAGTAAACAGAGGAGATTAATGTAACCATGGTTATATGTGGATACTCTTAGAGGATTTGTAAATTCCTCGCAGGGAGCAGTGCACCCCTGAAATTAATTTTTAGTAAAAAAAAATGGACATAATTTCTCAGATATGAATGGTAATTGAAAGGCATACATGAGCTAAACTAAGGTATTTGCAGTAAATCATTCAAGCTAACAACGAAGTATCGCCCTCTTTATAGACTTAGCTTCCTTCAACCGACCCTGTCAGTATTGATATCATTCCCACACACCAAGAGCAAGCTAATAAATCTTCTACTCTAAAAGAACATGCATTCATATTCATCAACGAACAAAAAAAAAACCAACTCGAAAACGAAAGAAGGGCTTTTGAAAAAAAATCCAGTCGTCGAAAATTCGTTAAAAACGCATTTTTACACTGCAGTTGCAGGAAATAAGAAAGAGGAAGAGTGAGGAAAATCCACTGCCATTCCAGGACGAACAAAAAAATCCACTGCCCATCAATGCTGTCTATATAGTGTGTCAACACTGACTTCGTGGTACGTTTATATTCATAATTCTGCACATTCATTTTGAGCTCATGGACGAAGGACAAGTACATCGTCGTCGACTCATCGTCCTGTCCACCACTGTTCTGCTTGTCGATAGATATCCATATCCTGTGACGTGCATTTTTTGTCCAAATGCATGCCAGCCAGACATGCAACGCATCAGTTCCGCCAAAGAATACTCGTATGAAACAAAAAAGGAACCAATCTGAATCGGAAAAAAAGGACTCGCGCCAAGTTGTATTATTGCCTAGGCTGTCGTCATCTTTACCACCCATCCCTCTTCTTTTTTCTTTTTTTTTGTTGGGTTTGGTTTTTGAAACGTTGTTATCGGTGTCCTTGCAAATGCAATGCACCTATAAATCAAAATAATATTTTTGTTGCCATTGTATTATTCTTTCTTTTGGGTGAGTCCTTTTTTTCTGCCTGCAAGTCCGGTATATCCTGAATACACACATATACCTACTACATTGGGGAATTTGTCAATGTCATCGATGATTTCTGTCAGAATTGCAATGTTCCTACACTACACACACACACACCGACAAACTGCGGCAATGTTTGAATGAATTTATGACATTCAGAGGATCCAGCAGCAAGGACTATACTGGGACGCCGCCGCGCCGAACCGCACCGAGTGTCGTCTATGTTGTATGCATTTTATGGACGACACGCTGGTAGTTGCAGTTTTTACTGCATGACGGAAAAACATACACAAGGGGCTGCAGCTACGGGAAAGAGTGCTTAATTATTATTTATTGCTATTGTCTCTTTTGGTTTTTTTTTTTTTTGTTGACGTCCTTTTTATTTTACTGTTACTTGGGCTTAGCCAGTGTTTTTTGGGGGTGAATTCTGGTAACAGTTTTTTAAATTTAAAAGATTCAGTTGCCCAAGTTCTTAAAAATTCTGCGATCCTATATTTTCTATCGGAAGCCCCTAAAATCAAAATCAAGCGTCCATGACGAGTAAGTAATAAAATATCTTACCATCAAACAAGGACTCTATCGTCTATAACGAACCCTCATAACAAATGTTTGATTGAAATTGCACCAAGGATACGGAAATCCTTGGCAAATCAAATAGTTACACGAACAAACCCCAAATGAACAAATTAATTGATGTCAATTAATCAAAAATAGAGAACAGCACGCTATGCACATTATATTGGTATAGAAATGGAGAAAAAGGACTCACCACACCACAGTTCTAAGGTGCCAATAAAAAAAAAAAACTGCACTTATGAATGCGTGTGGTGATTTCAGGATTTGACAGGATATTCCAATAATTTATGACCATCACTCTGTCATTAGCCTATGTCGATCAGAATTTCATCGTGATGAAGTTAGTTTTTGTGTGCATAAGTGTGTGTATTGCAAATTTAATGAATTTTTGACTTTTTCTTCTTCTATATTTTTTTTTTTTTTTTGGGAGAAAATCAATAAAATTGGAATGCTTTGTGAGAAGACGACATGACACACAGCTGCATGTCGTGTGCTTGATGATCCTGAAAAATTGTCCAAAAATCGAATTGATACACTTTCGCACAATAAAAATAAAATGTGCCAAAGAATAACACATAAATTGTGATGTTTGTTTAACTTCTGATCATTAGTCATGGAAAGTGCGAGATGGAATGAGTGTGATACTGTTGTCAAGATATTTATCTATAGATCGAAAGGCACTTGATTAATGATTCACATGCAAAACTAACAGATGTTATGTTCTTATTATTTTTCTTCAGTTCGAAACGAGAACAGTTTGAAATGTGTAAACGAAAGAGCTGAGGTACGAACGTTAAACACATAATTCGAACTTTATTTTAGTAAGCTACGTTTTTGAAAAAAAAAAAAAAAACAAATGGTTTTATTCATAAAATAAAATACAACAGCTTCATATTAAATGAAGGCATGAAAGTCCAGCGTACTAGCCATTTTGTCAAAGAGTACTGAGCAAATTATCTTTAAAAAATAAATATTTGTTCTAGCTCTATGGGACGACGAGTGTTTGAGTGTCGGAAAAATGGGAAGTTTGAATTAAATCTTTCACCATGATGATGGAGGAGTTATAAAAAATGGGTTTCGTCATGACATTCACCGGTCTGTTTGTCTGTGCCGTCCAGATCAGATTGAGATCCAGCTAGAGCCTATACAGATGGACGAATATGATAAAATTTCAAAAAATGACAATACGGCTAAAGTGAAAGGATTTACGCCTGTCTAAGGACATGGTGTCAGGTATTTAAAAAATATTTTAAAAAATTATTAAAATCAAAATTTCAAATCAAAAATATTGACTTACCGTTTGAAAAAAGAATATATTTATAAGAGTGTCACTTCACTTACCTGAAAAAAAAATAAAAATATAAATTAATGAATTATAGAGAAAAAAGTTATGGGTCTTATAAATTTAAATAAAAAGTTCACAACAGATTAATAAACAGCAGTTAGTTTTGAAAAAGTTTGTGGTTATTCAAATTTCAAAACGTAGAGCAACTCATCCACAATTTTTACACCATCCTGTACGTATGTGCGGTCAATCTAGCTTTGACTTAGGTATATTAAAATTGTCTAAATTGTGAAATTAGGTTTTTGCCCGGGAGAACTAAGCTTAAAATTGTGAGTGACTGATTCAAAATCACAAATTTGCATTTCGTCTCGGTGATCTCATATGGACTCTTCAGTTGACTGTGATGGCGTTGTCAGTAACAATATCTTGTTATAATTGTTGACTTGAGAAATCTCAATTTTTTTTAAACCATATAAAATAAGTTCTAAAGATACAACAAGAAGCTCTGTCTAACAACCTAATTCATAGCCCGAAACAACTGTGAGAAAAATCCCTTCAAATACAAGACCCTTAATTAAGTGATGACTATCTCTTTGTATTTAAGCCACAGCCAAGTCGACAAAGAACAAGTAGTATCCAAAGATTTATATACCAAACAACATGAAGTTGATCGTGCGTCCTCACTCAGCTTCAAAAGTAACCAAACAATAAATATGTATGTACTCGTATATGCAACAACACGCTCCTAGTATATACTTATACCATAGTTCTTCCTCATGTGTCCGTTCATCTTGGTCGTCGTCGTTGTCGTCGGTCGGTCGGTCGGTTGGGTTGAAATGTGTTGTGCTTTTGTGACGCAATTAATTCTCCAATTGGCATTTGGTCCCATCATCATCATCCAACCCTAGGGTTTCGCTTCCAAAGTCCAAAGTTGTGGCTTGTTGTCCACCATCTATTTCCAAGTGTGAGGTGATGATTCTTTTCCTCTCCGTTACGCCGTTGTCGTTGCCGTCGACGACGACGACCGACGTCTTCCAAGGACTTGGGGATGTTGGACACCGATCGAAGCTGGACCACTCCTGCTCGTTCTTCTTTATTTTCCCGATTCGTCGAATGCAAATTTATGTGATTCCAATCGCGTTCTCGTTCCAAGTCCGAGTCCAAGATGAGAAGACTCACCATCGCATCGCTCGCATCGTCGTCGTCGCTGTGGTGTCGTTGTATGTCGCTGAGTTATTTCCCTTGAGGAAGTGAAGTGAACGCGCGAAAAGGAAGATCACTTCTTTTGAGATCTTTATCTCGAGAGCTGTAAGACTCACACACACACACAAACACACAAGCACACACATATCTCTAAATGGAAGCGGTGCACGATTTAACATCTTTTAGAAACTCAGATGAAGCTCCTGCTCCTGCGCATAGAGAAAAAGCAGCTGAAGAGGGGTCACTCCTAGTTTCTGGAGACGTTAAATTACACACTGATCAGTGGCCAGGATCTCTCGCTAGAGAGTTGACCCAAGGGACAAGGGACGACCGTATGGCGAGATATTGATGTTGTTTTGCATAGAAATTAAATGTTATTGCGCGCAAATTCGGGATATGCCGATGCCGAATGCTAGAATAAGATATATGTGCAGGTTTGTGAGATCACCGGGCCGGGGATAGAGCATATATAGCAGCAGGAATATACGAGCGAGATTTATCGCAGCCGATTAAGATTATTGAGAGGTGTGTTCGCATTGGTCAGTGGCTTGGTTTGTGTACTCTAAGGTAATTGCAAGTTGTATGCGGTTACCATGTATGAGATATGTTTACATGGCTAGTGGAACGTTTTTTGTACACCTTAAAGAGGATAGTCATGAAAGCCTGGAAGCATATATGTATTTGCTAGATTTTGCTTTAAGAAGATCTAAATCATGTGACAATGATTGGTGTGTTTCTAGATATGAACGTGGTTTCGACAAATATGTCTCCGAGCTTCCTATAAGATCGTCGGCAGAATAAATTATTGTGAATAATTTTTTGGGTGGAGATCACTTGAGGGTGATGGATTGCACTTTAAATTCTGTGTTTGTGGGCAAAATAACTTAAGCAGTTCATTAAAGATTTGTTCAAGAATTGATAGTAGATGGTGATTTTTTCGCACAAAATCAAATATGTTTTTTTGATTCAAAATTTAAATTATTTTTTTTTTGTATTCACAAAATTATTAAAAAAAACAAAAACATAAGATAAATATTCCACAAACATACATTTTGAACAAAAAAAAAATCCCTAATCCTTCCAAAGTGTATAAATATAAAAATTCGCGTTCAGCAACCTTTTCTACTGACCGACCACCATGCCGCAACAATACTTGTATAACAAACATTCACGAGCAATTTCCTTCTGCGACGAATTGTCCGCAGGACAAGCCATCACACCAAGGATACCTTACCTGACAAGAAGAAAACAAACAAAAATAAAATCCTTCAGTATGAATGGTCCAGAAAACAACAAAAAGAATAAAATAAATTTTGCAGCAGTCGCGGGTATCCTTGCTCCTTCTTCATTTTTTTTTTTTGTTGGTTGTTTGTTGTTTAAACCTAAAACCCACAAGCTCTCCTGGTATTTCATTCGACGCGATGCGGAATTATAAGACTTGAGGTATTGTACCTGGTGTGTGCCCCTTTAGATAGCAAACAAAACAGGATAATAATGGTCACCAAAGTTTAGCGCAAAATACTGACTCCACACACAAACAAACCCACCTACCTATAACATAGAAAAAAAAGGAAGAAATAGCACAGGAAGGACATATTATAGGACACATCACAGAAGAAGCCTAGTAGAAAGGATATTTCTCGAGTGTTTTATTATTTTCGTTTTTTTATAATAATCAAAATAAACCAAACAAAAAATTAAATAATTTTTTTTTGCGTTTAAGGACTTAAGCTCTATCATATAGCAGGATAAAGGATAATAACAATAATATAGCACAAGCACAGTGAGAATGTGAATTAATGCCATGGAATGAAAGAGTTGCCAGAATGAACAGCAGGAACAGTTAGATAATAATTATTGCCCTGAAATCAAAAAAGGATCACAATAAATATCCTGGTGGTATTTGGTATTGTACTTTTCCATCGTCCATTTTCGGTTTTTGTTGTTCTATAAAACGTAGGTATTTTACGAGTTGGGTGGTTGTATTTTCTAACCAATAAAATGTGGTTTTGTTATGCAATTGAAGTGAATTATTCCATGCGCTGCTGCACAGGAAAATCAATAAGAATAACTGTTTTTGAAAATCGGGTCTAATGAGGATCCTTTAAGAATATTTTGGGAACAAAATGAGGTTGGCATACAAATTATTTTAAATCGAGCTAGTGCTTATTGTGGAGACGTCATAGGTTTTAAAAAATTTTAAAAGCCTGGGTTGGTTTGAAAATTTCAAGATTTCATGATAGACCTTAAAAAGAAACGTACTGTTAAGTCATACGCCGAAATGGCAGCTGCACAGACATCTCCAAAGAAACGTAGTGTAAACACAAATGCCAGAATGGCGGCTGCACCCGTAATAAATCAACCTGACTCTGACGCACTATCTCAATGCTTGGCTTTAATTTTGTCAAAATTTGAAGATCAGGTCAAAATCAATAGAACTATTTCTGATAGGTTAGCAAAAATCGAAGATTTTATTCGACCCAAACGTTTTAAAAAAAAATCATGATGGAAAACCTTAAAATTATTACGTGGAATGCCAACGGATTAAGGCAAAGACTTGAAGAACTAGAAATGGTCATACGGGAACAAGATATCGACATTTGTCTAATATCAGAAACCCACGTTAAAAAAGAATCAAATTTCAATATAAACGGTTATCTAGATTACCATGCAATTCATCCGTCGAACAAAGCAAGAGGCGGAGCATCATTATACATAAAAGAATGTATCAAACACTCGATAGGCCTTAAGCTTGAACTTGAACCGATGCAGCTTATAAGTGTGCAGGTTAAAACTAAACATGATACATTGAATTTCACATCTATATACTGCCCTCCACGGTACAGAATTGATAAAAATGATTTTTCAAACTTGCTAAAATCACTTAGACCATCTTTAATAATCGGTGGCGATTTTAATGCAAAACACACGTTTTGGGGTTCTAGATGCATTTCTCAAAAGGGCCGAGCGTTATATGAAGCCGGTATGGAGAATAATTGTGATTTTCATTCTAGTGGGAAACCAACTTATTGGCCGACAGATACCTCGAAAATACCTGACCTGATTGATTTCTTTATAGTCAGGGGAATACCGTCAAATCGAATAAAAATAACGGAATGCTTTGATCTTTTCTCTGACCACTCTCCCGTTATTCTCACTATGAGCGAAAGTATTGTTAAAATTGAAACACCACCTAGGTTAACAAACGGTAAAACTAACTGGGAAGGTTTTAAGAAAGATATTGAAGATAATGTTGAATTAAGGGTATCACTACAAACACCTCTTGAGCTTGAAGAAGCGGTAGATAATTTTGTGCATATTGTTCAAAAAGCCGCATGGAACAATACTCCTTACCAAAGACAAATGTCAGGCTATAGAGAAGCTAAATATCCCCAAGAGATAAAAGAGGTACTTAAAGACAAGCGAAAAGCGCGCAAAAATGGCAACAAACTCGTGCTCCCCAACACAAAGCTAATTTAAATCACCTCAGTAATTTGCTTAAAAAGATGATATCAGATTTTAAAAACCGCGAAGCTGGAAATTACCTTGAAAACTTGACGGCAGGTAAAGAATCTAATTATTCTCTATGGAAAGCGATAAAAGCTACGAAAAAACCAAAGCTTCCAGCACCCCCGATTATGAAAGACCAAAATGAATGGGCAAGAAGCGATAAAGAGAAAGCAAACGTTTTCGCTGATTACCTAGAGGAAACATTTAAGCCGTTCAATGGGCAAGCATTGAATGATGATATAAGTGTGAATATAAATTCAAATGAAAGCTCCATCACAAGAAATGTTACGCTTGCCGAATTAAGCAAAGAAATTAAGAAACTGAAGTCAAAAAAAGCACCAGGATACGACTTAATTACTGCGGAAATTCTTAAAATGCTCCCACGGAAAGGTTTAGTAAACCTCCTTTACATAATGAACGCCACTCTAAGGTTAGAATATGTTCCAAATCAATGGAAAGTCGCAGAAGTATCTAATAATGGTCTTAAAACCTGGCAAACCATCACATGAAAAGAAATCGTACAGGCCCATTTCACTTCTTCCTGTAGTGTCGAAGGTCTTTGAGAGAATATTTCTTCAGCGTCTTCAGCCCATAATAGAAGAAAAGGGTCTTATACCTGAACACCAGTTCGGTTTTAGAAGTAAGCACTCGACGATTGATCAAGTGCATAGAATCACCGATGTCATCGAGAAAGCCTTTGAAGAAAATAAAATTTGTTCAGCGGTCTTTTTAGATGTGTCTCAAGCTTTTGACAAAGTGTGGCACGAAGGCCTCAAATACAAATTGAGACAAGTCCTATCTGAAGGACTATACAACATTCTTAGAGAATATCTAGAGAAAAGAATTTTCCGCGTTAGGCACGGAAATGATTATTCAGATTTTAAAGAAATAGTGGCTGGGGTACCACAAGGTAGTGTTCTAGGTCCCATTTTATACCTTTTATTTACACGCGACATACCCCAAACAGACAATACAATTGTAGCTACTTTTGCAGACGATACCGCAATACTTGCAGTAGGCAAAACGGCTAACGAATCGACATGTAAATTGCAAAATGCTCTTAACAATGTCAATGAATGGACAAACAAATGGCGAATAGCGCTTAACGAATTTAAGTCAGTCCACGTGGACTTTACTTATAAGAAAATTAATAGATTACCAGTCTTTATTAATACAACTCAAGTTCCATTTGCAAATGAGGCAAAATATCTCGGGATGACTCTTGACGCGAAATTAAAATGGAAGTCACATGTTAAAAATAAATGTGATCAATTAAATATTAAACTAAGGGAAATGTACTGGTTACTCGGACGACATTCTAAACTTAGTATCGAAAACAAATTATTAGTTTACAAACAGGTACTTAAGCCTGTCTGGACATATGGTATTCAACTCTGGGGTTGTACCCACGATACAAATCTAAATAGTCTACAAACTTTTGAAAACAAATTATTAAGGTCCTTTGTAAATGCGCCGTGGTATATTAGAAACGAAGATCTTCACAGGGATCTTGGAATCCCCACGGTTCGCGAAGAAATAAAAACTTTTTCGCAAAGGCATAGAAAGCGTTTAGTTGAACATACCAATAGAACAATCTTAGAAATTCTTGACGAGACAAATTTAGTACGACGTTTGAGAAGGACCAAACCTTCCGATCTAGTACGGTGAAATTATTGTACTGTATTATGTATATTTAAATCATCGCTTAAAATAGAAAGAAGCTATTCAACTAGCTTATAATTAAACCAGTAGGAACTTTCACCGGAAAGTTGCCTACAACACGTTACTTAACTTCGAGAAAGATAAATTGCTAGATAAGTTCCATATGAACTTAGTTGCAATCGGGAGGAGGAGGTGGTTTTAGTGCGGTCGGCCTGATTAACGGTCTGCTTGCATAGAGTCTTACCTTCCGTAAGGCTTTATGGGGGCAGAGTTGTTGGTCGGGAGAGTCCCACATATCTATGAGCGCGCGTTTTTCGGTCCTCATAGAATCTTTTGAAGATTTCAACACCTACCCACGGAAAAAAAAAAAAAAAAAAAAAAAAATGATAGACCTTAAAAATACAGGTTTCAAAAATAGGACTGCCAGGTCATCTACCTACTCATCACGACTTTTGTGTAAAATTAATTTACTGAAGCATACATGGGATGGCCTCATAAGCTCAATTTACTATAGAGTTGACATGTACATGTTGTAAGGTACCAAATACAACGCACCATTAAATCCATAGAAAATTCATTACGTATTTCGTACTGAATACAGAGAATATGTACTCAATACATAACTATAGTTCAGCTGCAGTGAAATATGGAACGACTAGATATATATTTAAAACCCGTTAGCCATCCAATTAAGAAAGTATACTCATCACAAGAAATTATGTAATAAATACATAAATGAAATATGTACTGAGTACATATGGAGGGCTCACAGCTGTACCGAACCAAGTCATTTTAAAAAAATCCAAAACCAACGCCAAAATTTCCGCAAAATTGACCTCTATTTAGAGCTGTAATGAACTATGTATAGTTCATTACAGCTGTAAATAGAACTATGTCGCTCTAAATGAACTATGTAGTTCATTACAGCTCTAAATAGACGTCAATTTTGCGGAAATCCTGGCGTTAGTTTTGGATTTCTTTAAAATGACTTGGTTCGGTACAGCTGCGTGAGCCCTCCATATGTATATCTAACTTGAACAAAGTGCTTTGTTCACAGAAATCTTAAGTTTCAATTGTGATGGAGGAGAACCATTCGCATAGACGTATGGATGTAATGTAGTGAGTACATAATGATTATTTACTTAATACAAATTTATATACTGACAACATAGAATAATTATGGACATATACGTAATGAGTACATAGAAGCTGTGCTCACTACATAAGCAGTTACTCTTCACAGATAACCAACAGATATTGTATTGAGTACATACAACATTAATGTAATGAGTACAAAGAATTCTTTATTGGCTACATCCGTTGTGATAAATGTATGTAGTACGTAAAGATTTCAACATGTAATATGTATGTAGTTATATTATGCAGAAATCTATGCAGAGAGTACATACATACATACATTTACATGCATTTATGTTCTGAGTACATTTATTTGTTATTTTTTTCAATTATTCCGCATTTTTATAAAGAAAATTCAAAAAATGGTTTAGATAGAATTGGTTGGAAAAAACGACTTTGACTTAAGAAAATCTCAAGTTCGCCCCAGGGGGAAACGGTAATAGGTACACAATTATTTGTCAAAGTGTTTTTTTTTATATTAGCTAAGGCAGATGATTTCATGTTAAATTAGAATTCATTCTAGTCCACTGTATCAAATCTTTTCCATAACAAATTTGTATGATATTTAAACTTTGCCTTCCATCACATAAAGTAATAAACGTAAATCAACATCGTTGTCAAGTCGGGTACGAATAGCCTTTTTCTAATTAAAGAAAAATCAACCAAAAGAAGCCGCCCGCCATCATCCCCACAAAACAAAGAACACGAACAATACATACAATGAAAACTCATCTGCGTTGTAAGTAATTAAATTTTTTTGTTTTATACAAAAATCACATAAAATATTGCACCTCGTACTGCCGCACTTTTGATTTTTTTTTCTATCAAATCAAATATTTGCGAACGGATGTTCAAGACGGTTTTATGTCTCGAGCGAGTATACGAGTTCTTGTGTTTGTCGGTGTGAAGTGACACAACAAACAAATGAATATAATTTTCCGAAAAAGGTGAACCGCATCTCAGACACTCAGATTATCAAAATCACCTGCGACACAAGTAAATATTGCACGACGATGTTGCCACAGTTTATGAGGCGGTATCATTTCAAACAAGTCTTGGGCGCAACTTGGCTTGTTGGGAAGGAACCTGGAAACGCTAAGTAAACATTTTTTTTTTTGAAATACACAAGTCGCGAGTGTAATCTGGAAGTGAAAGATATCCCACTGGTGCCTGCTGTATTTCAAATGATTTAGAATTTCTTCAGAAAATTGTAAGAGAATGTCCTGAATTTCTAGGACGTTTGTTCTATTTCAACAAGAGTGAAGGCAACTTGTGTGACCAGTTTTCTTGTACGGTTCCAAAGGTTAAAACGATTCTTGGGAAATGCGTGGGGAGTCTGACAAATATTGTATACTGATTTGAGAATTTGTGGAAAAATTTAGGCATAATTGGGATGACTTTCCAACCTAGATTTTTATTTTTACTTGCAATGTACAGTACAACAAGGATATACATATGTATGTAAGTCGTCAATTAAGAACATCAACTAACTTATCAAAGAAAATTCTAACTTGTCTATTAATTTGTATACTGGAACAATAAAATTGGCCGAACCGAGTATGTTTCAATAAATTAACAATATATTTAGACGGAATAATCAAAACGAACTTCCGTTTCTTAATCTTGAGAGAACGACAGAAAACAGAGACGTACTTTTGACGGCAGGCATGGATCCAGGAGACGCTGTCTTGGACGATGACCTTAATTGTTGAAGATCCGCTGGAGAAAGTGGAGGCTTTGGGGGCTGTTTTTCAGCAAGTGTATAAGGTATATATAAATGAAAGAACTCGACGGCGATCAGAGAACCTATGTGATTTGCTACATGGCTCCCATCAGGCCGATGATTGCCTACCTCAAATGGAAAATATTCGGGGTTTTGAGAGCCAATGCTTAAGTCGCTGCCTTGGGATTACATAGAACACCAGAATCGGAGTTCATGCAATTATTATTCCAACAGGGCTCAATACAACGAAGCCAATATAAACGAAAAAGATAATTTCTTACTTAAGCTGATTGGCGTTCACATTGCAAGAGCGATGGCTCAGCTAATAGTTCAATCTTTGGGGCTTATTACCACTAAAGTTAATATTGAGAAAGAGTACCTATATTCCATCAAATGTATTCGTCTATTTAGACAGTCGAGGGCTGATACAGGATAGAAAGGCCGGTGCTTATCTACCACGTCGTCGACCGTAGAACTGTGGATAGGTGACTTTTATATGATCGCGACGTGCTCGCACAAGATGGTGCTGAGCAAATTCGGTTCAGTAGGACTACGTCTGAACGGAACTGAAGAAATCGGAGGAAACAAGTGAACCAATTTTGGGAACGGGATCAAAGGTATAGGAACAATCATGAGAACCATTATTGGTGGCTCAATTCCGAATTACACGTATTAAAGTCGATTAATCTTCGTGTCGTGACCGACTTAAATGAAGACATAGGTTTTAGTTTGAAGTAGGGACAGTCGGGTTGGTACAACAAAATTAACAACACTTGTTTAACCTAAAGCGATTATTAGAGCTCGAAGACAGCCAACTTTAAGTCAATGGAGAACTAGTTCCAACACCTAGTAACTCGTATGTAGAAGTAAGAAATTGGGGATTCGACCCGGATTTTCAATATCAAACCGCTGGTATTTAGTATATGTACATATGTTTTGCCATAAGATCATGAAATACACAAATCCACTGGTCCAGATTCTACATATTTATGTCCCCATAAGGTTTATAGAGCTTGGCATGACTCTCATTTAATCGAAATTGCTTGCATTTGATATCGATGGTATTCGTTGGATTAGACTATTCAATGGTTTTAAATCTGTTTAAAAAAAAAACAAGAATTTTTGTTTGCCTCAAGGCTCCGTTTTATCACCGATACTCTTTCTCATTTCTGACGTTATTTTCTTTACTCTAAGTCGTAGCTACATTTATCATGTCACGGTTTGTAGTTATTTCACATAAAACAAATTTATAAAATAGAATTGCAATAAAATGTCAAATACTCTTTGTCATACATCGACAAGGTTGTTACCTACCTATGCCCCTGTTATGTATTAAACCAACCCTAAAGCTCACATCTCCCATAAAATAAGAAATAGTGAAAAATAGCTGTCAGCGGTAAATCATTGGAAATGAATAGCGAAACAATCGCATTTCCAGTTTTAATGTGGATTTTCCTCTCAAGGGGGATCGGATATCCTTGCGTCTCGTCTTTACCCTACTGTAACATCGTCATAATCACATCATCATCATCATCATCGTCTATTTGTATCGGTTCTCGTGTGTTGGCAGTAATATTTCTAGGAAATAAATCTCTACGAATCACTATTTTGCAGTTGCAACATATTATAACACTCACACACACTCTCACAAAACTTCCATCCTAACACAAATATAAAGAAAGTCCTTATCGGGACTTGTATTTTGCTCCATATAACAATTCTTGGCGTGCGTTTCCCGAGTAATTGTTCCGGATAACATTTGTATGACGACCATAATTCAAGTGACGACAATAACTCACATTTATGCGCATTGAATTTCCTCCGCATATGTCCTTTTTACATCCATCGTCACACACTCATAATATGCGAGTGTGACTTTTCTCTATACGTTCATATAGTTCGTATCCTCAGGATGATGATATGATGCGGATGAGCATGATGATAATAATAGGCAATAAATTAGACCGACAAACAATGTGTGTGAGCGCGCATGTGATTCTTATTATTTTATTTATAACACACAAAGAGACTGAGAGGATCCTTTTAGGTTTTTTTGTTGTTTTATTCGACTAAGTGTGATTGTAATAGTTACTGCAACAGAAAAACAGCAGCTAAGGCTATCAGTAAGAAATCAGTCACAGAATATTTATCAAAATGAAACGTGTTTAAAAATTATGAATTCAAAGACAAACGAATATTGTTGACAAACCTTTTAGATACTTGCAAAAAGCAAAAATGGAAAACACTATTTTTAAATTCATTTTTGGAGAAATGGAAAAATGGAAAACACTATTTTTAAATTCATTTTTGGAGAAAAAAGACTGATCTTGAGTTTTTCAAAAAATTCCGAGGGATTGTCTAGATGATTTTCTAAATTGGTACCTTCGGCGTGGCTACAATGTTGTCCAAGAAAACTTTTTACATAAGTGATTCCCTGATGACTCTATATACCATAAGTGGAGCATAGGATTTGCTTGAGGTGGATAGAAGACTTAAAGAGGAAGTTAGCCTTTAAATCCAATTCAATTCAAACTAGGTCAAACTAATTAGCCCTATAGTATTAAGGTGAAGCTAAATTGCCTTGGGCAGTAAGCCTTGGCTTAATGGTAAGTGCGTTGGACAGTCGTGCAGAGGGTCTTATGTTGGATTCTCAGTCGCTGCAAAAAAGTTTTTTAAGAAGTGCTAATCATTAGCCATTCGAAATCTATAGAAAATTGTAGGACCCCTCCTTTCCTGGTAGCACGTAGGCAAAAATGGTTGAGTTGTAAGTCACTAAGTTTAGTATCTCTATTAGCCGCATGGTGAACTGAGGTTGAAGACTTAGCATTTTATATTACAATTAGTCCTCCGAAGGAATTAAGTAATAGGTTCGTAGGAGCCATAAGAGGTACAGTGGATTGGCAGATAGAAGAGACAAGGATTTCTCTTATTACGGGAATAAGTGTTGGAAGAGGTGGATGTAGAGAGTTGTGCCGTCAACAGACCCTGAAAGTAGTCGATGAATGAAGAGAATGTCGCTTATTGTTCTTCGTTTTTCCAGCGTATTTAAGTTAATTAACAGAAGTCAGTACTTAATAGGCGCATTCAAGAATGGGGCGAACAAAGGTTATGTATATAAAGATCGGGTCACGTAGGGGTCAGATAATTCTTTGGACCAACGTTTCGTAAAGCCTAGTGTAGCAGCTGTATAGTGAAATATGGGAATGTTTAATGACAATTTCAATATCGTTAACAGTAAGAACAAAGAGAAGAGGTCTTAAGTGGCTGCCTTGTGGGTAGACACTATATGACGAGTTATCGATTTTTAATAAAAAATTTAAATCGAGATTTTGATCGAACTTGACGATGAACAAATTGTCTAACATTCATCACCTTCTTTCTCTTTTTCTGATTTTTTTTTTTTTTCATAAAAATTAATTTTTTTCTTGGTATTTTTGTTGGTCAATCTTCGAGGTTTTTTTTACATTTTTGTAATTTTGTAAGGTGGTCAAAAATAAGGGTACATAGCATAAAAAATTAATCAAGGAAAATTGTACTTTTCTCAAAGATCTACCGCAACAAATTGTTAAATACAAAATTTGAACTGAAATCCGTTTACATTTTGAATCTCGATCTCGAAGACATCAATTCAAATGAAAGGAAATGCGCAGAGTGATACGCAGATTGTGAAGTGTCAATCGCAGTGAAAAGCGATCTGAAGCTTGCGAACTGCAGAGTGCGAATGTGGTATGAGATTGCGAATGCAGATTCTCAAGAAGTGCGAAGTTCGGATTACGAGGAGTGGTGTGCAATGGGCAGAGTGTGAATTGCGACAATCGGAATGCGAAGCGGTGAGTGTGCATTTCGAAGTATTCTTCATACATAGTGTTGTTTTTTTTTCTCAAACGAAAATAAACCTTTGAAATCATTAGCAATTTATTTTGTTTTATTCAATGTTTGATTTTTCGAGTTCTGTAAATCTGTTCTTAAATTTAATATTTTTTAAAACCATTTTTCGGTATTTTGAAAGACATTTTTGGATAAATTTAAGATACAAAAAAAAATCTGAATTTGAAACAGAAAAAATTGAAGACACAGATCAAGGATATTCAAACAATATGTTCAAAACAAATATTTTATATACATACCTATTTCTTTTTATTCAGAAAAGCATTTTCGGACTCAATCTAAATTGAATTTATACACAAAATACGAAATAAAAATTGTTTTAAAAATTCTATATTTATCACATAAATCTTAAAATTTAAAACAAGTTTTTGGCATATCGAACTTTGCATTACAGATTTTACTGTAGGCAGAGAAATAATACGCACATTCCCAGAATATTGAGAAAAGCTCCTCTGCAAACTACAGCCAAGCACATTCATTACAAAAAAAAACAACCTTACATCTCATTAAATCCTCATTTCGTGGACTGATTCTCTGCTAAATTTATCATTTAATGTCCACTTAGTTGGGTTTTCCAATAGAGCTAGAGAGGTAAGGTACTCGTACATAGGTCCATGGGCAATGTAGACCATCGTGACCAAAAATTTGAGAATAACTCTTCAAGATATATGAGCCGAACAGGTGTTCATTTTGTATGTGTCGCATATTTTCACAAACGGCGAACCGCACTAATGAGTAGCACGACCTCTTTCTATAGTGTTTTGTATAGTTCCCACCACCTTACCTTGCCCACCCTTCGTTCGTGATGCTTTACCCTTTTTGGAAAATAGTTCCAAAATGGCCATTATCTGTGAACGAGAAGTTGTCTCTCGTATACATAAACCACCACCACCATCTTTCTCTCTAAAAACAAAACCAGAATCAGAAAGAAAAAAACAAGCCCCAAAACTATGCACGGGGATGAACAAAACGGGACCGAAGAACACGGACAGACAGACACCGAATCCTGAGCCAAGCCAAACACACAACATTCATTTATATCTACCCCCTCCCTCCACACACTCGCGCCCCTCTTGCCGAACCAAACCTATTCGCACATAAAATGTGCCATAGTGTGCATTATTTTAATGTCACTGATAAATCATTTTTATGTTCGTGGTAAATCAAGGAGTCTTCTATCCTCCAGGACTCTTCCCAGTTTCGCTTCACTCAGACCGACCCAGACCTAGTGCCTCTATCATACAATGCACCGCCGCACCGCGTCGCATCTGGATTCTGTCCTCAAGCCCAAAGAACAAGTAGGTTATGTGTAGGTATGGATCCACCCACTAGAGGACTCTGCGCCGTTTTTAGTGGACAGCGCGCAGCTGAATATTGTTGTCCTTTAATTTTAATTTTTATTTTTTTGTCGGTTCTTATTTTTTGGGATTTCCATCGCATTGGGGTGTTAAACTTTATGCCCTAATGGGCTTTTTTTTTATGTTGAATATTACACAATTATAATATACATAAATACAATTGCGAAAAGGGACAACGGTTAAAACAAAAGCCAGCCCCACAGCTTGCACATCGCAATCATACACAAAAGCGCTGCTTCGAGCTCAAGGTATAAGGATAATAATAACTCCATCCCCTCTATATATAAGCTATAAGCCAGCCCATCCCTGGACAACAAGGACCACCAAATCGAATGGCAGCAGGAACATGGACCAAAGAGCTGGATCTGCTGAAGAAGCATGAGCCGGAGCAGGAGCAACATCAGCGAGGTGGTTATAATATATTTAGCGACTACACTGTGAGGCATAACAAATAATAAATGAGCGAGAGAGGTGCCATAAAACACTTTGCCAGGATGACTCAAAATGTCGGACGGGAGAAATTATCGCCAAAAAAGGATTTCGAAGAAGGATTGCTGCAAATATTTCTCCTTTCTACTTTTGCAGTTTCTGTATATGTATAGTCCACTTGTATAATACACTCTGTGTCGTTTGGTTAAGGTAGATTGTTTTAGAAATCGTTTTTGATGTTTCAAAGGACTTTGGATTTTGAAGTTCTGAAAAATGACGGCTATACTCGTACTAGAAGGAGAGCACACATTTCTGTTTAATGCACTTTCAAGTAGTACCGAAAATGTTGGATAAAGACCCTTCAAATCAGTGCTTTTGGTTTATCTAGGTAAAAAATAGGTAAAAGATCTTTTAGAATTTCTGAAGAACTCAACATCAAAAGTCTTTCAATCCAAAAATGCATCCTATAACTTTTTTTTACTTCATTTTTTAAGTTCAGTATTGTTGTTAATTTAAAAAAAAACACCGTTTTAGCTACCAAGGAAAACATAAATCTATCGATGCAGAGTGTATACTTATTAATGTGTGCTGCATGTGAATGCATGGTGTCGTGGTAATATTTGTTTATTTTTTTTGTATTCTTATTATATTATATATTTTTGTTAAGTTTCGTCCTTTGGATTCCGAGCTGAACAGTATTGTGTGAGTGGTGCAAAACCCACTTCAACTGCAATGGTTAAGTTTCTTTGTTGTCCTTCGAGAAAGGATCAGTCATAATTTATGTGGAGATTTACGCTGCTGATGACGATGCCTGAGTTTTAACACGACATATTATTATTATGGACTTCATGGAAAAATAAATAAGAATTCTTACATTATTATTTTCCTTTTCGAAATGTTCTTGTTAAGGAATTCAATAAATCTCAAGGTATGATAAATATAAATTTACCAAAAATTGCTATTTCCATTCCTCCTTGAAACAATTAAGCCGTAACACTCAGGTTTCCAGAGTGCCCATATCAATTTACCTTTGAGAACAACTTCGGAAGTATTGTTAAGTATAGAGATTCTTTTTTTAGTCGCACAATACGGATGTGGAATGACTTATGCGGCTCAATAATTCCTCCCATTGCGATATTCAGACATTCAAAAACAATGTGCATAGGTATCTTAAGTTCAATGAAGATGGCTAAGCCAAGATGCTATACAGAGAACAAACCTGAGATGGAACAATATCACAACTTATTGAGAAAACAGATTTGGATAATGATGGATCTAAAGCGCTCCAAAGGTTTAATATCTTTAAGCTGATAGCAGGCAACGCGGCCTGGAATTCAAACTGTCAGTTCCACTTCCATCAGACAATTTTGCTGCCGCTCCAGAATTAGATTTATATTCAACAACTTCCTAAAACTTTCCAAAGTGAATCCAAAAGGAGGTTGAAAGCGGAGCAAAAAGCAAAAGAAAAAGCCGAGAAACCAGCTCCACCAAAACCAGTCCCTGCCGACAAAAAGGAAAAGACCAAAGAAGAAATCTCAACGAATGATTATTTCAAATTGCGCTCCACTGCTGTAGCCGAGCTAAAAAAAACTCCCGATTATCATTCATACCCACATAAGTTCCACGTTAGCATATCGCTTGAGAACTTCGTTTCAAAGTACTCTGACTCGAAGGATGGTGATATGTTGCCGGATGTCAACCTAAGTGTTGCTGGACGGACGTGTTCATGCAATCCGAGAGTCTGGAGCTAAATTGATGTTCTATGACTTACTAGGTGAAGGAATCAAACTGCAGGTAATGGCCAATGCTAAATTGTACGAGAGCGATTCATCCTTCGAGAGTGATTTGACAAAAAAACTGCGACGTGGAAATACAATTTATTTTTTGGATTTAAAAAAAAAACTTCAACATTTTTTTTTCAAAACTCAATATTTCGAAAACCCCCTGCTAGATTTTTTTTAAAGTCGATAAATAAAAGTTTCTCAATAATATCTACAAGATGTGATAAAAAAAATTTTATTTTACCTAAAAATTAAGGTACCTACCATACAAATGCTAAAAATTAAAAAAAATGGTTTTCAAAAATCGTATTTTTTTCGAAAACGGTTCAAAAAACGGTTCAAGAAAATAAACAGCAAAAAGACCGAACCCATCTGCTTCCGAACACCAGTGAACGCGTCGTCATTCGAAGATGAGCGTTTGCAAAACGCTGTGATGCAATCAAACTTAAATTTCCAGACAACACTGAAGTAACAGTCAAATCATCAACTTTTCCAACAAATTTAAATTCAAAAGGCGTATCGACTTGATGTTGAAGAGAGCCTACTATTCTCTGCACTTAGTCCATCCGCTACTCAGAAGCCGAAATGGAGTAAGTAAGAAGAACAAGCTGCTTATGTATGTACAAACAACTTATCTGATCTGTTCTGACCTACGTCTTTCTCATTTGGTTTACTATTTTAGCTACAGCAATGAAGAAGATGAAAAATTTAAAAATAAAATTTTTAATCTTAGCCATTCCACAAAAGATGGTCTGTAGATAATGCCCATACCAAGAACTCCTGGAAAATCTTCGGTTTCCGCAATGCAAGTGTCACTCTTGAATAGTTGCATAAGGGCAGGATTTTGCTTTAACGTCAGAAGACAGACTTGAGTTTTTGAAGCATTAAAATCAACTCGCCTTATTATTCCACAACGGTCAATGTTGTCGAGATCGGAATTTGATGAGCCAAAAATACGCCACATCCGAAGAACAAGGACATGCATTGAAAAACAAAATAAGACGAAGCTGAGAGTACTGCCGTCAACAAAACAATTTAATGGATTAGAAGTTTCAAGCAAAAGATCATTGATGAATATCAGAAAAAGAGTCGGAGACAAAACGGAGCCCAGTGGCACACCAGCATTTATTTTATGAATTACAGACTTGATTGAGCAATTCGAAAGGAAGTTTCTAATCCAACTAAGAAGAGATTGATCAATAACATCTTACCTTCTTGAAAAAGATGTAAAGATTTGTGCCGCTGTTCGGTGAGATATACCTTGAGATCACGACTGGACCTATTTTTTAAGAAGCTTGTTCATTTCCGTTCTGGCAGATGAAATACTTAATTGCGGTGTTAAAACGTTGACAAAAAAGAATGCTTTGCAGATCAAGGTCAAGAATCAAGGAAATTTAATGTTATGAGATTACTGCAGATTTTCTTACGCTTTCTTTACGCTGCGGTTGCAAAGGTATTATATGTAATCTTCTGGAGCAAATAAAGACCATCTTGAAGACATGCACAAAGTGTCCACTTTTTATATTCTTTTGGCGAGCGAGAGATAAGATTTTTACCTATTCTGAACACTAATACTTCAAAGGTAAAAAGTTACCCTAAAAGTAGGCACCTATTTAATTAACCAGTTTTTCGAGAAGAAAAAAATGTTTCGATTTATTAAATCGAGATTTAGGGGAACTTCGATTAAATTTTTACTTTTCATTATTTTCCTTAGAATGAAGATTGATAAATACGCTTTTGCGGTTGCAAAGGTATTATATATAATCTTCTGGAGCAAATAAAGACCATCTTGAAGACATGCACAAAGTGTCCACTTTTTATATTCTTTTGGCGAGCGAGAGATAAGATTTTTACCTATTCTGAACACTAATACTTCAAAGGTAAAAAGTTACCCTAAAAGTAGGCACCTATTTAATTAACCAGTTTTTCGAGAAGAAAAAAATGTTTCGATTTATTAAATCGAGATTTAGGGGAACTTCGATTAAATTTTTAGTTTTCATTATTTTCCTTAGAATGAAGATTGATAAATAGGTTTAGAAAAATTCCATTAAAAAAGTCATCAAACAGGAACAAAAATTTGTCTGATGTTTAGAAAATCGTTCGTGTGATTTATTTAAAGTTGAGTTTTCTCTACTAACTTTGAAGCTGTCTTGGAAGAAAAACCTTACAAAAACAATTAAAACCAACTTGACGATGAATAACTTAACTTACATGTCAAATAAAAAACACACAGAAAAAAAAAGAAGAAAATTAATATCCAACCCATCACCCTGGGAACCTTTATAATAATAAACAATACTAACAACCTCTATACAAAAAATGCCTCCCGCCTTCCATTTTGAGCCTTATTATACTCGGTTATAGAAGATAGGAACTCCTCTATTTATATTTATGGTCTTCTTTCGAGGCAAAATTGTTCCACATATAACAGAATAGAACAGAGTAAGGACAATAAGGAAAAGTCCTTGTTCAGTGTTTGCCATCATTTGGGAGGAAAAGCGGGTCTCGGGTCTTCAAAATAAGAGAAGAAGCCTTCATCATAATTTGGCCTGTCGTGTTAGATTGAAGGCACCAAGAGAAGTATAACGAAAACTTTCTCCAGCAAGTCTCTTCTCTACATTCAGCAAAGGATCCTTCACATCCTTAAATATGTCAAATACTTGAATCCATAAACCACATGGCATATAAGTAGATCTTAACATTCTTACCCAATGTACGGTTGCCCCAACTCCCCACGACCCAGACATAAATATCATCTTCAACGACCCTAAGTATAAGACGAAGATCCTCTCTGTATATGTGTTTGTGTGTGTTTGGATGATATACTAGAGTGATATATGAGAGAAGTTAGCAGTTTCGAAGGCGTCACTGAACGAAGGGATATAATATGAGGCGCACAACAGATCGCGCCGTAAATGATGTCCTGCAAAAAGCACCAGACAACCAAAGCCGAGTGGGAGGGAAGTTCAAGTCCAACGTACCATAACACTTCACTCAACTAGGATTATGGCAAAGAATGTATCCTTTTTCTTATATAATTTTGAAAGACTCACTGCTAGGACTATGAGAACAAGAACAATCCGCAAGTTCGCCTAATACTGGTGGAAGGACATTTTGCTGACAACACAACTGACAAATAAATCAGAGATACCAAAACAGGATGCGAAGGAATAAAGACAAAAAAAACAGCTCCTCGCTGTCTACATGGCGGCGGCGGCAGTAGCGAAACGCATAGAGTCCTTAACCGCTTTGCGGTCGTAAATGTCACCCGTTCGAAATATTTATGTCAGTTCGAGTATAAACAACGACAAGGACAACCAAGACGATTATGGGTGGTGGTGGTGGTGTATAATATGCTGGAATACTTCTCCAATCACTTTGAAGAAGCAAAAGCAAACTTATGTGTTGTACATGTATCCTATAGTCTCCATCACAGGACATAAAAGATGATGAGCATTTCCAAAAGGATTTATATGCGTACAGCACACACATCACATATCCTTGGCAAAGAAAAGAGATACCCAGCACAGTAATTCTGCTCTATATATGTATACACACACATAAATATAGTTGAAAAGATTTAGGACACATTAGTGTGGTGTTCTGGCAGTAAACATAAAACAGCCCAACTAATGGAAAGGACAACCATCATCCAAATAGATGGACAGACCGGACAAGACAAAACAGCCCCGCATTGGAACTCTTATAGCAAATAACATAAATGCCAGCAATTTTATGATGGAGGATGAAATTTATTCGTCCTTTTTGTCGTCTTGATGTTTTGTGCAATCAAAAAGTGTAGTTTTCAAGGCATCGATGACTAAAGCGAGTAAGGGCAAGTTAAGGAAAGAGAAAGAGAGACAGAGATTGAGTTCGCGCTGGTTATTTTATTTGAATTTGGAAACGTTTTACAGAACGGAGAAAACTCCGATCGAAAGTAGGTACTTTGTAGAATGACAGGGCTGTCGGTTTCTTGAAGTTCTTTGTCAGAAATTCTAAAGGTTGGGCTAAGGTGGCTGCTGGCCGGAAAAGCCAACACAGTTAGACCAACAGTTGGCCCGTTGTGGTACCACAGGGTTCTAAAGATCTCCCTTACTCGTTAAACCATTTGGAGCTAGCAATGATGCGTTTGAGTCGGAATTTCTTATATCACTAGGATCATTATACTAGAAGTCTCCCAATTGGAGTCAGGACAAGAACATAGAAGGTGAAAAACTGTCTCCTCTTCCTGTTCATCCATGCAGCTTCTGCAAAAATCATTTGCAGGAACTCCAAGTCGAAAAGCATGTCTACCTATTAGGCAGTGTCCAGTTAGGACACCTATAACGGAGCTAATGTGCAATCTACCAAAAGAAATGAGTTGCTTTGAGCGTTTAGAATCAAACAATGGCCAAATTAGTTTGATAGACCGGCAAGTTGGGGTGCTGGTCCATCTTTGGTTAGCTTTCCTTATGGTATCATGCTTTAGCATAAGTTTACAAAAGGTATACCCATGTTAGATTTTTTACCCGACAAAGGTAAAGTTGTTCCATTTTTTGCAAGTTCGTCAGCTTTACATGTTACCTATGGAATGTCTCTATGACCCGGCACTCAAATAAGGTGAATGTTGAACTGTTTTGCCATCTCCACTAGAGATGATCGACAATTTTGGGCTGTTAGTGAATTTATGGAGACAAAGTTCAATGACTTTGTAGCAGCTTGACTGTCCGAGAAGATGCGTATATCAGTAGTCGATATCACGTTTTCTTTGAGCCAAGAGAGGACTTCTTTGATTGCCAGAAGTTCTGCATGGAACACGCCACAGTGATTGGGTACATGAAATGAGAGACATAGATTTAATCTTTCGGAGTATACGCCTCCACTGACCCCGTCTTCGGTTTTAGATACACCTGTATAGAAGTGAATCGCTTCGTCTGCCAAAAATGACTCATTCTCCCAGGTAAACTTGGAAGGGATGGACACTTGGAAGTTTTTATTGAATTGTGGATGAGGGGTGGTGTAATTGACGTTACTACGTGAGGAGGCTTTAAGGCGAATGTCTGTGCTAGAGCCCGATTGTTTGCTAAAGATATCTAGCGGTTGAACTTTTCTGAGCTCATCGTGGTTAGTTGCTGTTTCCAGCGCAGTCCACCATACTGTTACTAGATATGTAAGGATCGGTCTAATGACCCAGATATATAGCCAGTGTGTAATGTGGATTTTTAGAGTGTAGACCCCATTTGTTATCAGTGGCTTTGTTGATTCTCTCATGAGCTTCAGCTTAATTTCCTGTCCAAAATAAGACCCAAATATTTTGCTTTATCTGAAAATTTAAGCGGTATACCGTTGATATAGGGAGGGTCTATGTGTGGGATTTTGTATTTTATAGTAAAGAGGGCAAGCTGAGTTTTGTGAGGATTGACACTGTGATGCTTTTTTTTGTTTCCAGCTGAGGTAGGTCAGCGGGGTCCAGGGTCAACCGAAGAAAGCAGTTAAAATTTGTATTTATTCAATGTATATAAAGTAGGTTAACAAAATATTTCATATAACTTTACAATATTTACAATCTTACAATAAGCTTGCAAAGTATCTCATATACTTTAACAATATTCACGGCCTTGATAACAAAGTATTTCATATAAACTAACGGCGGTATCGGAGAGGAGACTCAAACAGCGAAGATTGGGATAGAGTCCCTAGTCTGAACTTTTCGGAGGAGGTTAAGACAGCGAAGATTGGAATAGAGTCCCTAGTCTGAGTGGTGGGGGCTAAAACAGCGAAGATTGGGATAAAGTCCCTAGTCTGAGCTTTTCGGAGGAGGTTAAGACAGCAAAGATTGGGATAGAGTCCCTATTCAGATTCATGACGGCGAAGATTGGGATAGAGTCCTTAGTCTGAGTGGTGGAGGTTAAAACAGCAAAGATTGGGATAGAGTCCCTAGTCTTAACTACGGCGGCGGAGGCTTAGATAGCGAAGAAGGTTGGGATAGAGTCCCTAGTCTAAGGCTTTCGGAGAGGGTTAGTACAGCGAAGATTGGGATAGGGTCCCTATTCAGATTCAGACAGCGAAGATTGGGATACAGCACGGTGGCAATAAGAATCTGACTTTTCGATGAATTTCTCACTTTTACTTTTCGACTTGGCAGCCAAAACCAAATGTGGATTGTAAAACTGCCGAACGAAATTTATTTGCTGACGTCGCCAACCATCAGTGTGTGTACTCTTTTGCAGTTTGGCGTGGGCGCCTTGAGGTATGCAATACTTGCTGGCCGTTTCATCATGAATAGTAATTGAAATAGAATTTCGACGTTCTGTCTTCTCTGGGTGGTAAAAGGTGTAATTAGGTTAAAAGTTGTAACTTTGTTACAACACCGAGTCCACAGCGATCTGCCCAGGAAGTAAGCTTGTTTAAAGCATTTTGTAGGAGTTCCTGCACTGTGTTTAGGATGCTTTCCAGATACCGATATGGCAACATCGTCCGCATAGGCAATCACTCTGTACCCCTCCCTTTCTAGAATTGTTAATAGTTCGTTTACTACTAGGTTCCAGGGGAGAGGAGGAAGGACAAGTCTAAAGGTTAGCAAAATAAATTTTCCGAAAGAGTGGAAGATTTGATGTACCTAATGAAAAACAAAAAATTTCACTTAAGCGAGTTCAATATCTCAAAAACAACAAGAATTAGCTATTGTCAAATAAAACCCCTCAAAATTGCTAAACTGGTGTTGGAAGGATTTGTGTGTTTCCTATTCTCAGTGACCGCGAGGAAGAACAACTTTTAACTTTTGATGTAAAACAGGCAGACTTTCACTCTGAACCTACTTCATTCCCCCGTTCATTTTCGTGGATCATTGAAGGTTAGTCCTAATTTTTGTTCAGTATACTTTTGCACGAAAAAATCTCTGCTAACAGGTTTCAAAAATTAACTCAATATTACTATAAAGTACCGTTTCCAACAGCTCTGCATTTCTTCAAAAAAAAAAAAAAAACAAAAACATTTTTCGTCAATGGCTGCTTTTGTGAGGATTTCTTTTGGCTTTTTGGAAGATTTCTCTTCCTCGGTGTAGAGTCATATCTGCTCCTCTCGAAGGATTCCAAATAAATCTCTTGTCGTCTACTGACTGAATTCAGAGTTGGTTATCCTTTGTTATATAAGGAGGAGTAAGTTAGGACATTCGGACGGGCAGTTGACATTTCTTCTTTATTTTTTATTGTTTCTTTTTTTGTTGGTTATGTTAAAATAGATTTTCCATAAATTTGTAGTTGGCTCATGCGACGCAATCCATTGAATATATCATAATGTCCTTCTTCTAAGGTTTTTTTTTTTGTTTTTTTTTTTTTTTTCATTTTTGGTTGGCAACTTTATTTTTGACATTCGTCCTTTTTATGTCTTTTATATCATTTGATCCTTGGCATGGTTTGGTAGATTTGTGTTATTTATGATAACGTCCAATGGGAAACTGAATGACTTGTTTTGAAATTCAGTCCAAAGATCTTCGATTTTTGTGTGTGTTTTATTTGTTATTTTTTTTTTGATAAAAATACATTTGTCTATAAAGAGCTTTGAGATTACCATTTCAAGCCCACATCTGCATTCGCGAAATCATTTGGTCGTCTTCACGTTCAAACATCATCTGTAACCGTATTATACACAACCCAAGTTTGAATATAACAATTTAGTATCCTTTTGTCAGGATAATGAGAACCATAAAGAAGCTCAAATGATACACACGTTTATATGGAGAGAGGGTAAACCAAGGCGAACGTCTGCAGTTGTACAACCCATACCCATCCAACCTAGCTTTATAACTGCAACGAGAGTCAAAGTCGGAGAAGGATAAGGAGAGACTACTTGGATATACACAAAACAGTTAAGCACAGGAATCTAAAATATATATAATAGCCCCATCCTTACAACAGCTATACACAGTTATAGGTTTGCTATTCATACGATTAACGTGAGGCGCATATTTTCAGCTAATTTTCTAATTAAAACGGAATTTATGCATTTTTTGGCTCGGTTCGCCTGAATAACATTCTCCTCTTGCTCCTCAACCCATCAAGTAGCACAAAATAAGGAGTCGAGAATTAGGATAGAACTGGAAGAAGGAAAGTAACTACAGCGACACATGCTGATGCAAGGAGAAACATCGTGCAGCTATATTACATCTATTTACCAACCCCCGCAGAAAAACAGGCCGACATCATCCGGAATGGAAAAAAGGACGTACAAAAACCATCTCAGGAACTCATTTCAGCGCCCGCCGCACATCACAGCTTGGAATGATGTCGCGACTTTTAAGAGGACTTTTCTCTTTAATACCCATGTATATGTATAGCCAAGGGTGTACCTATATAGCTTCTGCTCCTATGTTTTGGGCCATGTTACAAAAGATGCATGCATGCACATGAGGCAGCATTTTGAATGAATGTCCCAGGATCACCTTGCCTCAGGTAATTAAGGGTGGAGCAGGTAAAGGTAGGTCTTCCAGTCTAATTACACTTGGTGGTGATATAAGGTATGTATATGATGGGGCTGAGGAGATAAGCCCTTGCGCGCATACAAAATCTAGGAAATGCGCTATTATGAGGCAAGGGCGCGTGCTAAACGCATACATCTGAGAGATTTGCTATGCTTCTGTTACCTACTCCTGCTGCTGCTGCTGCTTCTGATGCTGTGGTTGTCAGAGAACGTGTGAAACGATCCTTCGACTTAACAAAACTAAAACAATGGAAAATAATGTGCGAGGTAATCACTTTGGCCGCAAGGTACACAAAAGTCGCATACTGGAGATACATTTCATACTTACTATACGTCGTACCTTTGTATGGATAAGATTGTACAAGAGGTGGTAGATATATGTATACCTAAATCTAGTACCTACATACTTAGGTGAGGGTGATGGCAGCACCACCTTGTGTCATATTCACAAAGTGCATGACAATTTAAAATTTCATAATGAGTGCGGTTAAGCTTGGGTTTTGGTAATTTTTAGCCACTTTTTGGCTTCAGATATAAATATGAGTCCTTTTGCAGAGAGTTAGGTGTGGGTGCTATTAAAAAGGTAATATACAAAAATACATCACTAGAATAAAGAATAATGAAGTTTTCTCAAAAGGTCTGGGATGGGCATGAAGTGGGACACTTAATCATAAGCAAGAATGGAAGAACATCAACCTCTTTCTCAAAATTTTGAATGTCCAAAAATTAATTTTCCCAAAATAAATTGAATAATTTATTTAATTTTTGATTTTCTGGCCCAATTTCCATTCTGCTTTCTGGCTCCTTTTCCATACCTAGCTGGCCCAATTTCCAACATTTCTGGCTTATTTTCCAAAACAATTCCTGGCCATTTTTCCAATTTTGAGCAAGCAACATTTTCTGGCGTTTTTTCTAAAAATAAATTCTGGCGCAATTTCCGGGAGCCAGGTGGATACCGTTATTTTTAGCTAAAATAATTTTTTTTTTTCGCGACTTGTAGATTATATTAAGAAACTCTTTTAATGGTCAAGTGTTAAAAACAAATCGAGCATGGGACTTTCGGAATATTGACTTTTGAAAAAAAAAATTATATTTTTTTCAATACAAAGACATTTTTTTGAATATACTCGTACAATATAATTCAAACTTTTGGAGAGCCTTAGCAAAATAAAATCATCAAAATAGGTTACACCGTTTTTGAGTTTTTGAGAAAATTAAAAACAAAAAAAATGGTTTCATGGGGGGTACCATTAATAACCATTTTTATGAATTTTTTTCAAGCATTACCTAGCCCTGACTAAACTATTTTTTTTGATTTTTTTGAACAAAGCAATTATGATAGAAGAGACCTTATTTTATCCAGGATATACGCCGAAATAGAAAATTTCGACATAATTGCGGCTATCGTGAATATAATTTCCCTCGGAATTTTTCTCAAATTTGAAAATTGTCAACTTGAATAATCTCGAAATTTCCTTGGAAGTCATTGATATCGGAAATTAAGTTTCATAGGGACTTTGAAACTCATTTCAAAATGCCAGCCACCAGCTTACAAGGAAAAGTGCAGATGTATTATCGTTTCTTATTTTCGAAGATGGGGACTATTCTGAGAGAAATTTTGTTCACGATAGCCCCCAATATATCCTAGACCACCATTAAAAAAACAACATTGCTTAATGGGCTAGAAAGAACTTGAAGTATGTACATGAAAAAAAAAAACCTGAAATATTCGAAATTGCATTGGTTGTGCTTGACGGCCCAACAACTCAAGCCACAGTCGAAAGGGCATTTGAGTATTAACATTTTATTTTTGGCGCAAAAAGATATTATCTTAGATCAAACCTTAATAGTTTGTTATTAGTAAGACTAATTATTAAAAATTAGAACAAAACGTTCATATGTATTTTTTTTTTGAAAATTAAACATGTTCTCCGCAAATTTGACATTTTCCTTTGCATTAACCATTTTTTATTTATTTTCAGCGAAAAAGGTTAAAGGATGACCTTTTACATTTATTTTTTCGTAAAAAACTCAACCGATAACTTAAATTTTTTTTAATGAATAAATTTCAAACCAAAATCTTTTAAAAAGAATGTACCTCTCTGACAGAAACCAATTGAAAATAAAGGTTGACAGTTATTTCTGATATATCTGGCCAGAAGTATACAAGTATACATACAATATGGGTATGGTTTTAGGTGGGTATAGGTCAAATGTTGTCAAAGAATGGCTTCATTAAAGCGTCCGAACGCAGCTTAAGTCACCACAAGAGTCGTCTGATTTAAATGTCATTAAACATTTATGCGAACATCTCAACCTTAATTTCTAATCTACTAGATTAACGAACAAAATCTTAGTAAGAAAACATGATACTAGGACGAAAGATGATCTAAAGCGTGTTCTTCAAGATGAATGGTCTAAAATTGGTCAAAACGTAACGATTGTTTGAAGGAAATATTTTTTTTTTTAATTTAGAGGTACATACTTACTTACTTTTGTGATTCACTGTATGTTCAATAACGTCGTTTGCGGAGCAACTCGGTAGTAAACAGAATGACGTGACGACAAAAACACTGTTAAGCCAGATAGCGTGTTCGTAGACGTCAAATGCGTTTTAACGAAAAGGAAAGAAAAGCAAGAGGATTACATGCCTAACGAAAGCAATATCTGCGTCAAAAAATTACGAACAAATTGACGTTTTAGAAAATGGCAATACATATTTATGTAGTACATATAAAGGCAACAAATATATACATACTTCAAAAAAATAACTTACCATAGATTTTGAACGAAGATATGGGATAGATTGCTTTCAACTTCTGAACTATCAATAGATACATTTATATACTTTTAAACACCATAAACTATTTATTCGAATCCTTCACAACAAAAAGCATAAAAAATAAGAAACCAACCACAAAGATCAAAATTACATAAATATTGAAATAATTAAATTCGAAAACAAATTTTCAATTGAATTTAAACTGACTGATAAAACTAAGTATAAGAAATTTGTGTAGATATGAATTATTAAACATCGATACTTTGTGTAGTTTAATTAGAGGAGAAAGTGCTAAGAATGTGAATATGTTGGTAGGAAGCGACAGTTGATGTAGAGTGAATAACAAGATCACATAGGGTGTTCTTGTTTTTCGAATTACCTTCACTGGATGAAGATGAAATTGCTTTCGTCATATTCTAGCCATTTATTACCGAAAAAATGTGTGTTCAAGCCTTTTAAATTCGGCAAGTTATGCTGTCTAATTGGATGTTTATAAATTTCTCATGAGAAGGTTTTATTGTGAACGAAATAATTATTTTTTTTATTTAAACAAATGGAAACTGAAATTTTTCAAATACAAATAGTTGCGAAATCTTTCAAGAACGTTTTTCAATTTTAATAGTTACATAATATATAAAAACAAAAACTAACTTACCACATCGAATAGATTCTTATCGTTTTCTTAACAAACAACGACTTTAACAGAAAATATCGAATCTTCTAATTTCAATCACCTAACGACACTTGCTTAATGGCAAAACGAAACCACGAGCAACAACACCAAGAACCGAACAACGACACCATTATAAAAAAAAATATGTAATTGAAATCGAATTTTAATTTCTAAAAAAATACACTTTTAACAAAAGAAAAACTATATTTTATTTAGGAAAAGTGGTTAGCACTAATTAAAAAAGAATTATTTCACAATTTTAAAACTAAATTTTGAAAACTTAAAGCGAAAATAAATATTTTAATTTTACACGATCTCGGGCCAATGACCACGAAATTTACTTAAACAAAGAATTTCTAAACTGGACTGAACATGCAAGAGCGGAAAAAAAAAGAAAAAGCTCACACCGATGTTGAGTGATCTGCATGTGCATGTTAATGTGAACGTACGAGTATTTATGGCGAATTTAGGATATTATAGAGAAGATGAGGGAAATATTTGTTTTGATTTTGAGTGGGTGCTTTCATATGAATTAGAAGCTTATTTTCTCTCCTTTTTATTGAGACAAAAAAATGCTAAAGGTGTGTCCAGACCAAAGAAACATTTTTTAAACATTTCAGAAACATTTAAGAAACATTTCAGAAACATTTAAAAAACATTTCAGAAACAGAGAAACATTTCTGAAATGTTTCTTAAATGTTTCTGAAATGTTTTCTTTGGTCTGGACGCTCGGATCCACTCTTGACGAAAATTTTAAAAATAAAATCAGAAAAGCCAATGACATATCTGAAATTTGCAAAAATATAAATTGTGATAAAGATAAAGTAGAAAAAAAAAATTCATGCGCTTAAAGTACAACACAGACGAGAAAAAAATTTACAGATAACTCAATCTGGAAACAATGGGAAACAAAGAAACATTTCAGAAATGTTTCTCAAAGCGTCCACACCAAAAAAACAAATCAGAAACATTTCTGAAATGTTTTTCAAATGTTTTTTAAACAAATGGGAAACATTTCAGAAACGTTTTTTAAACAATGTTTCCTGAAATGTTTCTTTGGTGTGGACACACCTTAAGAATGCGATTGATTCCTGAGTAGATAACGAGCGGCAGGAGAAAACTATCATGACACAGGGTGGTCTTGATTTCGAATTACATTTCGATGATATGTTCTTATTTATGCTTCTTGTTTTAATTCCTTTTTATCAAATTAAAAATTGATAGATATAAGTATCTACCTACATTGTTTTAAAATATCCATATAATAATAATAACCAGACAATTTGACAAACAAAAATTTTTAATTCAAAAATTTTTGTTTCAAGCGCCATATCTCATGACATGGAAAATAAATGAAAAGGATTCAAATTATGATAAAAAAAATAATTGATTTTTGAGGCGAATTTTTTGTAAAGAACTTGGAAATTCTAATATTGGATTTACACGTCTGCCAGAATGTCATTATTTTTGTCATAGTCTAGCCTTCTTTTACTGTCAATGAAATATGTTTCGTGATAAAAAAAAATGGCTATATGATTGCAGAAATAAGGGCAATTTGTCAGTAGTGATAAAAAAGTGTAAACATAAAACACGATTTGATCTGAGTACAGTTTTATAACAAAAGATTTGGTCTTTTTAGAGCGCAATAGACATTTTATTTCTTTTCTTTACTTCAAAGAAAAATAAAATTTGGCAGACACTTTTATTGGTTCATTGACAGTTTTGTTTACTTTTTAGAAATATTAATAATTAATAAAAGACCTTGACCCTTCTTTCTTTGGAGAAATGTCAAACTAACAATTTCTGCAACTAAGGAAACATGCGAAACCATACTTAAAAATTTCATAGAAAACAAAAATAATATACATATGTAGGAGTATTTAAACAGAATCAAAGGGAACTGTTAGGTTAAAAATGGATTAAATAATTAATTTAAGATTTTGTATTTTAGTTTAAAAAAAAGTTTCTCCCTGTTTCAATTCAACAACTTTTCGTTCTTCTTTATTGATTTCAAATTCAAATGACATCTTCTGTTGAATGACCCTATGTTAATGAGTTAAATGATCAGGAAGGATCATTTGTCCTTCGTTGGATGTAGATAAGCTTAAGAAGGGCTAAAGAAAGGTACAAGAGATCACAAGAACCTGTTTTGATATAGACAGTACAGATATCTCTAACTGAAGTACGGTCTTCTAGCTTGCTTTGGAAATGTTCTGCACTAACAAGTCTTGTTTGAAGCTTTTAATGCCCATTTTACCAGGTTTCAAGCTTATAGAGTCTCTAGGGCGTTTTGGGTTGCACTGTTTTCAAATTTATTAAAGGCCCTTTCTATATCGGGAAATGCTCACAATGTGAAGTCTTTGAATTGGATTAGTTTCTTAATTGTGCTGAGCACCTTATGAAGTGTCGTCTCAACAGATTTACCCTTCATATATCGCACCTCCGCCGGTGCAATAACGACGTAAGTGCAATTTTCCTAAATGTTGAGGAATTACGTTTAAAGTTTTCTTGTTTATTGAAATACAATAGGTACGTTTCAGCTTTTCATCATCATCGGCTCGACAACCGGGTTCCGGTCCTGGCCTCTTTCAACAAGTCTCTCCACCTATCCCAGTCTCTAGCCGACGCCATCCAGTTGCGCACCCCAAGGATTCGGGCGTCCTGGTCTACGCCATCTCTCCAGCGCAAGCATGGTCTACCACGCTGTCGTCTACCATAGAATGTACCACAAAGAACTTTCCGAGCAGGTTCCTCTTCGCTCATGCGAGCTATAGGTGCCCTGCCCACCGGAGTCTACCGAGCTTAATTTTTGTCACGATATCTGCTTCAAGGTAGATTTCGTACAGTTCATGATTGTACCGTCTCCGGAATCGTCCTTCCTCACATACGGGGCCAACAATTCTCCTTAAGACTTTTCTCTCGAACGCAGCTAAGAGGTCGGAGTGCCTTTTGCTAAGCACCCAAGTCTCGGATCCATATGTGAGTACTGGCAGGACCATGGTCCTGTACAGCAGCAGTTTTGAAGTTATGGTGAGATTTATGGATTTGAAGAGCTTTGACAGACACTTCAGTTTTTCAGCTTTTGTGTCAAATAAAAAAGTGCCCTTTTTTGGGCAATAGTAAAGATACAATCACGTCGATTTTACCACATATAAAACTTGAAATTAAGGTAATTATGGCGTTCTTAGCTCAATTTCAGAAATAATTGCACTTACGTCGATATTGCACCGGAGAAGGTGCGATATGCGTATTCGGCTCTCAAGGTCAGTAAGGCTTATTGGCCTGACATTTCTTCATTCAGTGTCGGTGGGATTTCCGGCTTTCGAAATCAAAATAACATTGACTTCTCTCCAATCAAAGGGAATATATTCAATGCACAGATATCCCCTAAATATGTCCATAACAATTGGTCAAATTAGTCCTTTAAAGTATAAGTGTAAGTATTAGACAAGGCCTTGAAGACCTTCCCCCTTTCCTTCTACCTCCTTTTTCCTGTATTTGAAACTTCACTAAAAAAGGGCTGTATCGTATAAATTCTCTGGAGAAATAGGTACTCCTCCGTAAGTATGATAAGTGTTTCTATGGTTTCAGAGCAAGAGTCTGTCCAGGTCATTTCTGGTCTTTTAAAAAAGCCAGGAGGATTGTGGACCTTTGAATTGATTTTTCCGAGCTTAGCAGCATCATTAGTAGACTCGATGTCTGTACAGACTTCTTGAGAGGCTGCTCTTTCTGAGTAAGTAATTCGGTTTTTGTATTCGTGCAGATTTTGTACTATGTTAAACTCTATTGTAAATGTTTCGCCTTGGGCTAACATTTTTTTATTTGATTTTCACATCAATTTATTTCGATTTAAAAATAAGTTAAAGTTCCTATTCAAAATGGGCCAATTTGAAGCTCAAAAACTCAATAATATCTACCTATCACAGTTGCCAATACAACCCTTCTCATCCTTCCACTTAAACCTACACGAAAAGATGTAATAGAATCGCATTCAGCCTTAATAAATTCCATTAGGAAACAAAAGCTAAACAAAACGGTCCTCATAACATCTATTTCCCTTTCCTGTTCCATTTTTTTTTATTATTTTTTTTTGTTTGCATTGAAAACGGTGTATTATTCCAGCAATAAGGATTCCTTACGATATTGCCGGATGGTCCCCAGAGATTGTGTTGCGTGTCCCGCGACCTTATAACATCCTTCGTTAACTCACCGTGTATTTTTCACCTCTCGCTAACATGGGCCGACATTTAACCACGCATTTGACTAACGCTGATAAGACAAGGATATAATACCAGCACGATGCGATGCTACCTCTGTGATCCTTTCGGGAGAAGGATACTTCTGTGTGACTTCTTTTGTTTAGCCCAGCTAAATCTATACTCCCGCCCTTGTGAGTCCTACACGGATATAGTTGTTAATATTTACGTGAAATGGTTTCATTGTTGCGTGGGCTATGCATATATACAGAGATCCAGAGTTGTGTTCTGTCTTGTGTTACGGTTACGGTTACGCGATGTGCCATAACATCAACCGGAACCAGAAGTCCAATAATTTTTGATAGCAAATGGAGCGGACAAGCAGAAAAACAAAAAATGGTGGATAAGATTAAAGGAATTCTGGCAACTGGTTTATGGAATAGGTACATAGTTTTTTTTGTGTTGTCTGGCATAAAATTTGCGCCTGGATCCTGATTAATTAAATATTTATTTAATTTGAATTTGTTGCTTTATTTTTGTGCGTTATATTGTAAACTTTGTGTTGAGGGGATTCAGATTGAATTGTGTGCTGAATTTAAATGACATCAGCGCAATGGATTTTCGCCAATGTGGTGTTTTGTTTTTCTATTTTTAAAAATCTTGATTGAATTTTATTTATTTATATTTATATTTAAAAGGAAAAAGATCGTATTTTCTTGAAGGGTTCCCTTGATAAATTAAAAATTATTATTAAAGATTTTGAATTCTTCGAATCTTTTGATTGAATTTTAAGCTCTTTAGTGGGTGAATCCCATGACTATTTAAAAAAAAGGAAAATGAAAAAAACAATAGATTTTTTTGGTTATAAAAAAATATTTATACAATTTAGAATGCAATGTTATTTAAACTAGTCAGAAATATAATTTTTCAAAATTTCTTAGTCATAATCGGTAGAGTAATTGATGAGATATATGAGAAATATATACTCTTTCTTACAAAAATATTCAGTCTTTTAAGTTTATTTAAAGGGTTTTTCAACAGGGACGCTACAAAAGTAGAGCGACAGGGACAGCAAACGCCGCCATATTTCTTGTCGCTCTTTTGACATTTCTCTTCAGTAAGGTTTGCCATTTTATGATGGAAAGATATACGAGCCAACAACGAGTCGAAATTATTAAAATTTACTACCGAAATTCGGAGTCAGTGGCCTCAACGTAAAGAGCGCTACGTCCAATTTATGGTCGTCATAATCGTCCTAGCAGATCAACAATTGAGTGTCTAGTGGAAAAATTTTAATCCACAGGCACAGTACAAAATGTTCCCGTGCCAGTAAGACAAAGAAATGCCCGTAGTGTCGAGAATATTGCTGCCGCTGAGGCTTCAGTTGCAGAAATCCCAAATGCCAACAAGCCAGCGACGATTGATGAACTTCGTACGAATATCGAACGTGAAATTGCAGCAGTATCGGCCGATTTATGCTTGAAAACCGTCGAAAATTGGGTTTAGTGTCTGCACTTCTGCAAGGGTGCCCGTGGTGGCCATGCAAAAGAAGTCGAGTACCATAAATAATGGCATCGAACGTACTTTCACAAGAATAATGAATTTCATTGATATCCAAAACCGTGTTTGTTTTATTTAAAAAAACGTTTGTAGCGCTCTTATTGAAAAACCCGATACTAAACAGATGCGAGAATACTTTCATACTAGAATAATTTTATGCGAGAAAACTGTCCTGCGAGAAAACTATCATGTAAAAAATATCATGCGAAAAAATCTCGTGCGAAAAAATATCATGCGAAAAAATATCATGCAAGAAAACTGTCCTGCGAGGAAACTATCATGCAAGAACTCTATCATGGTAGTAATAATGATCCGAGAACACTATCATGCGAGAAAACTCTCCTGCAAAAAAACAATCTTGCGAGGAAACTATTATGTGAGAAAACTTTTCTGCGAGAAAACTATCTTGCGAGAAAACTATCATGCGAAAAAATATCATACGAAAAACTATCATGCGAGAAAACTGTCCTGCAAGAAAACTGTCCTGTGAGAAAACTATCATGTGAGAAAACTTTTCTGCGAGAAAACTATCTTGCGAGAAAACTATCTTGCGAGAAAACTATCATGCGAAAAAATATCATGTGCGAAAACGGTCCTGCGAGAATACTATCATGTAAGAACCTTATGATAATAATAATGATGCGAGAATACTTTCATGCGAGAATACTTTCATGCGAGAAAACTGTCCTGCGAGTAAACTATCATGCGAGAACTCTATCATGATAACAATAATCATACTATCATGCGAGAATACTCACCTGCGAAAAAACTATCTTGCCAGATAACTATCATGTGAGAAAACTTTTCTGCGAGAAAACTATCATGCGAGAAATCTATTATGAAAACAATAATGAAGCGAGAAAAATGTCCTACCAGAAAACTTTCATACGAGCAAATTGTTGCCTATGGAACAGCGAATTTAGTGATTTGCTGCTTTCTTGATGCTGTGGTTGGAAATTCTTTTAAGACAGTCTTTTGTTGCTTCGTAAAAACATGACATATCCAAGAATTATTCCTCAAAAAATTTAACTGGGAATACAAATTGCTGGTTATGAAATAAGCTATGTGAAACCCATCTGTAAATACGTATTACGAAAAACCGTCCCCGAAACCATTTTTCAGGTAACTAGTGATCCCAAATAAATTAAAAAAAAAAACCTATCCTTAACAGGCTTCTATTTAAAGCCGTATCCAAATCAAATTAGCATAGAAAACTGCCTTTCGTTAAAAAAAAAATTCCCTTCGGCTGTGGGCGTGGTAAAATACCCCCAATATTCCTGACTTCAAAAATTAATGTAAAAATAAACTGACATTTAATTGAAGTCACATCTCAATCGTTTTTCTCTTCCTTCAACCGCCGCCACCGCTGCCACCACCGCTAAACTGTTCTTTTTGAGGGAACAACAATTTCCTTTCTAATGTCTGTGGTGCTATTCTTCTTCTAGTTTATTTGACATAATAATCGCTTTTCATTTCAATGGATTTCCTTAAGGACACCTCAGGCTAAAGGGTGTTGAGCACCTCTATGTGTAAAACAGCAGCCATTCTTAAACAACACCCAGCCAGCAACAATACCAAAAGAAAAAAAAACTCTTCACTTCTTTTGATAGAACAATATAATTTGGGTGTCCTTTTTGCTGCTGCTGCTGCTGGTGGTGGTATACCTTGTTTGGTCGTTGTTTAGATAAACGACGTCCTTTGCATTAGAATGTTTGATTTTTATCCTGGAATACAGTTGTGGCAAGCCTATAACATCATTCTTCCATCAAATTGCCAGCAACTTAACAAAAAGTAAGAGCAAAAGGCGAAGGTTTGTTTTTTTTTTTTGGTCCTTCGAGCCGAATTTTGTTGGAAGGAAAAAAAATATAAAGACAAAAGTTCTCAAACTGACGATGATAACATTTACATATTATGCTAATTGGAAGGCATAAATATGTCAAGACAATTCAAAACATTCGCAAGGAGAACACAGAGAGCGAACTGTAAGTCCTTGTGACATCCTTTTCAAAGAAAACTCGCGAGATATACCACCATCAACAACAAGAGCAAAAAAAAAAAAAATAAACTCTATTTGAGTAAATTGAGAATAATCATTTTGTGATGATGAGACTTCGTTTGTCTTGGTATGTGCCTTACCTTGTTGATCCCTTTTCAAATCAATTCAAATTATCCTTGAAAGGTAACTACATACATACATATAGGTGTATGTGTGTGTGTCAAATCACTTGGGATTAACACTCAACAATCTGGAAAAACGGACTCTCAATCATCAAATCAATGTATAAGTAAGTAAATGAGTGTACTCGCACAGTAGTAGACACACATCCCTTAAAATCATAGTCCAAACACAATGAATATTAATGCGAAGTCATCACAAGGATTTTGGAAGAAAGTTAATGATGGCAAACAACTTAGAGCAGAGAAGGACTCTCCAAAAAGGTGTCCTGGGCATAAGCAAGGATATAAATCAACCCTTTTTAACGTGTGCGTTTTGTTTTCGAAACGAGGTAAACTATTACAACTATTATAAACATGGGTTCAAGTTGGCTATGATGGGGGATGTTCGGTGAGGTGCGTTTATCCTTGCCTAATGAGAGTATATTTTTTCTTGAGCAAACAAGTACAGTGTGGCTTGAAAGTAAATGATATTTTAAAAATATTTTTTTTTTAATTCTGATTGATTCTCAAAAAATAAGTTGTCAACTTTGTAATTTAACATTTGGACTTAATTTTCTTCCGCATTTTCGGTTCTTTAAACCTTATAATTTACTGCAAATGACTCATTTTATAGAAAATAAGATTTTTCTCAATCGTCCGTTGGGTCGAGGAGTCAAAATTATATCATGTTTCTATATGTCTAGTCCACCCGCGTTGGGCGCCATTTTGTGTAAAATGGTTTTCGTTTTATAACTCACACACTTTCAACTTAAGAAAGCTTTAAAAAGTAATTTTTGACAATTCGAACCTTTTTTTCTAACAATACTGTTAAATTTGAAATCGTTTGCCTTCCACAGTCGAAAGGATTACCCCGAGCTCCATCACCATCATCATCATCCATCCCTTAGAACAACATCATCAACGCATTACACAAAATTAACGATGAAATGTCGGCTGAGGTGAATATGTCAGGATAATGTTAAGACACACACCCACACATACCATTGGATACCCACAACTCCCGTGTCATTTCTTATACATATTAGGTATACACCAATAGGTCTAGGTGTTGAAGCAGATTTGCCAAAGGTGTTGAAAGAAACCTGTTATCGATGAAGGCAAGTTTACGAGCCGAATATAATAGTTCAGCCAGCCCTCCCATACTTTCGCCCACTTTCTCTTGGGATTGATGCTGATGTTGTTTGGTTATTATTATCCTTTGCCTTTAATAAATATAGTGATGGTGAGTGTGTGCGTATCCGTTTCGTTAATATAAGTCAAATAGTTCACATATGACTATCATCGTGCGTCTTAGTTGTCCTCAGTGACAAATTATATTTACTCAGCAAAACTGTTTACACCTTTAATACGCGCTAGTTTCTGATGGGGTCCCAGTCAAGCTCCAGGATCAGGCCATCCCGTATGTCAACAACGGGGCGGTGGTGCTCCTTTTGTATTCGACGGGGCTTTGACGGGGCATAGATCCTTGTTTATCATCTTCGTGTTGCATTGCGACGACATACATGCCGGTTGATGTTAGACTCATATGCGTGTGTGTGTTTGACTTAATTTCATCTGACAGATTTTGACTTAATCTTCAGTGATGGCAACCAGGCTGTCAAAATATGGTAATAAGATGTTTTGAGACGAAGACGCCAGAAAAGCCGCATATAGCGGTTAAGGTGCGGTGATAAGTAATATTTGTTGCTGTGTAGATGGTTATGATGATGAGTTCTGAATTTGACGAGGGTGAGGAGATGGGGGTTGGTGGTTTTGATGGGTGGTTAACAAAGGGGGAGTTTATAAGAGGTGCCATCAATTTAGCATTTGGCCGTATTTAATACGTGTGATTTATCTTCAAAATGATGACTTTTATCACAAGACGAGAGGTGAGAAAATTATGATAATTATTATCATACATACAGTTGAAGTAATTCTGGGGGTAGGAATTTTCTAACTGAGTCAGGGTGATAGGAGCTTTTGAAACAAATTATTATTTCTAATATTATAGATACTGACGTTTTCTACGAATTCTATTGTGATTAAACCTAGACGACGTAGGCCAACAATTTCGTCCATTTGACTTGGATTTATGTAATTTTGAGTGCATCAAAGTTGCTGGAACTGAAGGGTGACCCTACTGCAGAACTATTCAAAGTGGCAGGCGATGAATTAGGAACAAATATGTCTCAGCATATCTGCAAAACATTTTTGGAATAAAGCATGCTCGATGAATGGAAACTCATCATGCAATATCTTTTCTGACGTATTGCCAATATCCAGATTTATTCCGCCATTAAGTCCTATGTAACATGCCATATAATTAAATTAAATAAATGCAGATTCATCATCTGTTATGTTTTGCCCTTAAGCCGCTGACCTTTTGAATGACACAGTTCAGTCAAGCCTCTAGTTTCTTATGCTAAGAGGCAGATATCACAGTTCATATAGCCATATAGGTACATCAAACGATTTCCAGTAAAAATGAGATGGGTGACTGAAGATTTTCTTGTCGTGGTGGGGGGCTTACGTCTATTCTCTGGCTGCTCGATCAGCTAAGAGATTTAGACAACTAAGAAAACCCAAGGAAGTAGTAGGGTCAAAACGGGTGTGTTGGCGAAATCTCCGGCTACTTACGTGGCTGGAGATTTTTAAGGTATTCTCCAGGTTTTGAAGGGTCTACTAAAGGTGTCTAGGGTAAAATCAGTAAGGTTTCCGGCTACTTGCGTGGCTGGAGATCTTTAAGGTTTGTAGGGTGAAATTGGTGAAGTCTCCGGCTACTTGCGTGGCTGGAGATTTCTAAGGTTTTATCGGGTTGTAACGGGTTGAATTGGTGAGGTCTCCGGCTACTTGCGTGGCTGGAGACTTTTAATGTTATTTAAGATTTTTTAAGGGTTCTTATTTGTAGTAGCAAATAATAGGAGAATCGTTATCCTCGTTCTTTAGAACAAAGACTAGGAGTGTCTTTCCTAATTTGCCGTAAGGTAAATAAAAGATAGGAGCGTCTTTCCTTGTTTGCCGTAAGGTAAGCTAAAGACTAGGAGCATCTTTCCTAGTTCGTCGCAAGGCGAATGAAGATAGGAAGCACACTAAGTTGTTGATTACTACCCCGGCCGATTTTCTTGGTGTGTTTCCTAAGGGTTGACAGGCCTAGGGTTTTGCAGGAGCCCATCTGTAAGTGACCTCGGTTGCGAAGCTCCACCGGAAGCTATATTCTGGTACCATGGGAGATAGTGCCCATTTGAGTCGGAGGTTGAGTTTTACCCTCGGCTCAAACCCTATCTATGAGGCCCCCTAGTGGGAGCATCATGGTGGCTTGGTTTATTCCGAATGCGGAGACATATGGTTTCCAAGATTCTTTTCTTCAATTCAAGAGGTGTTAGATAGGCCTCGCTTCCAAAGCAAGAGGTGTGCAGAAGTTTTAAAGAAGAACTTGAATATTTGTAAAACTTATGTTTTTATATTCAAAACTCGTTTTTATACATCTGTATTCCAAAAATCAAATCAAATTTTTTTAAAGATATTTACATATATTTCCTTTATTTTGTATCTCTTAACTATCTTAACTGTATCTCTGTACTAAGCAGCTTTAATGTGAATTACTTTTGCCGATACATGGGCCAAAAGATAAACTGTTAGAACTTTCAAAAGTCGTTTTTTATGTAGGTACATTGATTCAAAAAATCTATTTTTAAAAAGTAATGCCTTCAATTAAAGACGTCTTCCTGGCCTGCCTGTATAAAAACTCCTTTCCAAAAATATTGAATTTCAGTTAAAAAAATAAAAGTAGAAAATTAAACTTTAAAGAATAATCTATTCTATGTTTATAAGGGCTCTTATTGTATATAGGGAAACAGCTTTAACGATCTTTCCAAAAAATTAAAAGTCCAACGAGTAAGGTCAAGTTAGTGCTCAAGTGCCGATAGGAGGTGCCATTTGATATCTCATTAACAAAATACAACAATTCAACAGATTATTTTTTGAAACTCGAGTTTTTATATTCAAAACTCGTATTTTTTATTCAAAACTCGTGTTTTTTTTATTCAAAACTCGTGTTTTTTTGTGTTTAAAACTCGTCTTCTATGCATCTGCATTCAAAGATCGATTCTTCAAATAGATATTTTCCCCATTTTGTACATACTTCTTGATTGGTGTATTGAGGATTTATTAGCGTGAGAAATGAAATTTGACACTTTTCAAGAAACGAGTTTTTATGTTCAAATGTAGTTTTTAATGTAGACCTATTAAAAAGGAATAGCCTTTCGAAAACAAATGTTTGTGGTTGTCTACTGTCATAAGCTGCTAAAACTATGAATATTTTATTTTCCAAAATTGTCATATTTTAAAATCGAAAAAACGTTTTCCCCTACGATACCTATATAAAAACTCGTTTTCAAAAATATTGAATTTCCATTGAAAAATAAAAACAAGAAATTAAACTATAAAGAATAAACTATTCGAAGTTAGTATTAGGACTGTTGCATGTAGAAACGATTTATAACGATCTTTTCAAAAAATTTAAAAGTCCAACGAGTAAGGTCAAGACAGTGCTTAAGTTCTGGTAAGGGATGTCGTTTGATATCTTGTTAACAAAATAGAACTATTTAACAAATTATTTTTTAAAACTCGAGTTTTTATATTGAAAACTCGTGTTTTTAAATTCAAAACTCGTTTATATGTATCTACATTCAAAAATCGATTTTTCCATTAGATATTTCCGCCATTTTGTACATACTTCTTGATTGATGTATTGAGGAGTTATTGGCCTGATTAGTTTTTGCTTACACATGTTCCACATAGATGAAATCTTTCAAAAAACGAGTTTTTATGTTCAAATGTCGTTTTTAATATAGACCTATTAAAAAGGAAAACAAATGTTCAAAAACCGATAACGTTGTGGCTGTCTATTGTCATGAGATTTTAAAACTATGAGTTATTTTTCAAAATTGTCATATTTTAAAAGCGAACAAACGTATGAAAACTCGTTTTATTTTAAAAAACGAGTTTTCATACGTTTGTTCGCTTTTAAAATATGACAATTTTGAAAAATAACTCATAGTTTTAAAATCTCATGACAATAGACAGCCACAACGTTATCGGTTTTGAACATTTGTTCGCTTTTAAAATATGACAATTTTGAAAAATAACTCATAGTTTTAAAATCTCATGACAATAGACAGCCACAACGTTATCGGTTTTGAACATTTGTTTTCCTTTTTAATAGGTCTATATTAAATAAGGTGAATATAAAAACATTGACTTTCAATTGAATAATAAAACTAACACATTAAACTTTAAAGAAGTTTATACATTAAAATTCGTTTAAGGACTTCCTCGTAGGAAGTTTTTTTTTCATTACGCAACGGAGTAAAGGCTTATATCTCTAAGCCCCAAACAAACACAAAACGTGTCGTATATTTAAAATTCTTTTATCATCATTTTAGCATATGTTTTACATACTATGTACACATTTACAAGTAATCAAATGGAAAACAAATTGAATTTTAATATTCAATGTGTCAATGGGGCTTATGTTTTTTAAATGAGTCCACTAATGAACCTTAGCTGAGAGTGTCACACTCGTTGGGGTCATAAAAACTAATACAACTTTCGACCTTTTCCGTATTTTTATATCGCGCCCTCAGAATATCAATAAGCCAAAATACCAAAAATTGCACTGCCCATCTTATAACAAACTACCTCTCTAATGGAAACGAGAGTTTAGGTTGATTTTTTTTTTTTTTGGATTCAAGGCAAAAATATCCTCTCTTTACCTAATCCATGCACCTAAGGTCATAAAAAAAAGTTATATAAGCGCGTACTTTTACGATCCACCGATGTTCAATATTCCAAAAAGGTACAGGTACAAGGCATCCAGGAAGCCCTAAAAACACATTAACCTCTCCCAAGTCATTGGGGGATGATCAGCGTCATCGTCATCATCATCATCATCGTCAAGTCGTCGGGGTGTAGAAGGTTAGGTTTTTTTTTGTTTAGCCAACATCTGTTACAAAATCTAGGATAGTTTGGCAAAATTTAGAGATTTTATTCCAGAGATACCTCCAGAGAGGGCTATAAATTCGAAATTGACTTTTAAGGGTGGCTGGGTTGGCTTAACGTAGGTGGTATCCCAGGTAGGTACGAGTATTGTTTTGTTTTTTTTTTAACCGATAAAGGGTTTTCCAGAGTGAGTTTTTCAATTTTCCTTTAAATAAACATTCAAACCATCTGACGTGTATTCCGTTGGCTGCTGCCACCATCCCGTGAATTCATTTGATAAAAATAATTTTAAAAAATTCAGAGTTGGGGAATTTTATGAACTCAAGGCATGTTGTTGTTCATAAATATATTGATTGCATAGATACGAGAAGAAATTGCAAGCAAACTTCTAAGGAAGATACAAATAAAATAAAATATCCAACTTGCAGAAATGAAGGCGCATAAAACGAAACGAAACGAAACTCTTTTACTTAAATTCCTTTTTATTGGATTATGTAAAACATAAAATCGTAGTGGCGCTTTGTGTGTCTTGTGCCACAGTTGGATGCATTCCTTGGTGTGGTTTGGGTTGTTTTAGGAAGCATGCAGGGCAATTGCAATTTAGTCATTTCGAAATGAGTTCCACTTTAGAGGGGTTTTTGTTCTTATTTAGAAAATATTTTTCTACTCTTTCAGCGCAAAATGGAGTCGATGGCCAAAATTATGAAATAAATACAAAATTGCTGAAGAGAAAAGATGTGTTATTTTTTCGATTGGAAAATAATAAGTACAGTAAAATACAACTTAGTTTGATGAACTTAAAAATTAAACGAAAGTGGCCAAACTTCAACAAAAAAAAAAATCGACAATGCCCACTATATGTTTAATTTTTATTTTGTTTTTGTCAAATTAGCAAATTGGGGAGAAAACCCATATTTATTTGGCTTAATAAAAGCCACTTCTTAATCTAACTAAACTGAAAAACTCATTCTAACTTAAGACTAAGATACTTCCTAAGATTTTGATGAATTGGGAGAACGATTGAGAAGACGAAGTTTTCGGTAGGTTGAACTGAGGTTAAAGTCGAAACAATTGAATAGGTTGGTTGGATGCAAAAAAGTGTTACGGTGGATGGGCTGGGCAGTCAAAAGCAACGAGGATTTTAAACATTACGAGGGTAAGTGTTGAAATAGGCAGAGTTGTAAAGTTTTGTGTAGACAGCAGAATTTGAATAAATAGAATGTCTCTTCGAATTTCAGCGTATTTTAGTAAATAAGTTTAAGGCATTTACTGACTTTTATGCAGAGGGTCTTGGGTTCGTCCAGCCGGGGCAGGAATAAAACTATTTCATTCATGTACTGACTCTTGCGATGAAGTGACAAATCCTCCAAAAGTAGGTATTTCTTGTCATGAAAAATGCTGCTCATTAGACTTTTCGGAAGAAAATTTTAGGTCCCCTAAATTCTTGGTAATACGCAAACAAAAAAAGTTGATAGCCGTAATTGCCTCTTATTTATTTATTTTTAGTACAAAGCGGTCTTGAGAGAAGGTTTAGAAACAAAGGATCTTTTCACTAAAAACCACGAATGGCAAATCTTAGGAAACGACTTTGAATGGTGTAAATTCTGGTGATATGAATATATTAATAAGAGGACCACACAGAGGGATAACATACATACTCGTATTAATAGACAGATAGCGTCATGTAGGGTCTAAGTCCACAGTTGAAATGGGTCCAATATGGATATAGAAACGGGTAGAGTATTTGTTGCGTTTATCTTGACATTTGCATATATTAAGCTCCAAGCAATTTTTGAGACACTAGACTGGCAAAAGGAGTAGAATCATGTGTCGAAGATATAGTCTTGAAAAACTTGATATCGTCCCATATTGAAAAATGGGAATGGTTGATGAACATATTTATCGAATGAAAATATTAAGTCCCTGCCTTGGTAGGCTCCAGATCTAGCTAAGAAGAGACTTGACAGCAGATCTAAAATAAACATTTTAAGATCGTTTTTCCAAATTTACTTAGAAAGGAGTAGAATCATGTGTCGGAGATATAATCTTGAAAAACTTGGCTTCGTCAGTGTAAATTGAGATATGGGAATGGTTGATGACCATATTTATCGTTAATAGTAAAAATGAAAAGATGAGGACCTAAGTCACTGCCTTGCGGGACCCCAGCTAAGCAGGGACTGAACTGTAGATCTGAAACGAACATTTTAGTAACGTTTTAAAATTAAAAAAACCTATTTTAAGAATATTCGTGCTAGCCTGAGGGTTGACAATTTGAAAAATATTAGTCTATGGAAAATTTGGTAAAAGATTTTGCTAAAATCTAAAAGTGAGTGCGTAAAGAAAACAAATTCAACAAGGTCAGTTCCGGTCAATAATAGTCAATAATAGTAGTGTAAATAAAATCATTGCTAAGTCCCTGAATTTTCTTGTTTTTGTGGAGGAATATTCTTTGGTCACACGAGTCCAAGATTGTGTTATATAAATTGAAAGTTTTTGCGACCTTTAGTCCAAATGCGTTTCGACCACGCATGACAGTTGAGCTCATCAGTTAAATGGTGTCGTACCCTTCTAAGACGCGATATAAAATTTACAACATGAGTGCAATATAAATTATATTTTTCTATCAAATTCAGACACCTAGAAAATGACGCTCGTGGTTTGGTTGATTTAAGAAGAAGGAAAAAACGAAAAACATTAAGAAAAAATTTATTTATAGTTTTTGTCTTTGTGGACAAACCAATTGAAAGTTTTTGCGACCTTGAGTCCAAATGATTGCGTTATATGGTGGAAAGGGATCTCGTCAATATGTAAGAAGGCCTCCAAACATAGAATATAATCCACGCTTCACAATAAAACATTGAGGATCCAGCATAATGCTTTAGGCATGTTTTTCCTTCTATGGCGTTGGTCCCATATACCGGATTGAAGGCATTATGGATCAGCATATTTATGTGAAGATCATGAAGGAAGTTATGTTCCCATATGGTGAAGATGAAATGACACTGAAATGGGTCTTTCAACAAGACAACGATGTAAAGCATAAAAGTAAACTTGCAAAGCAGTAGTTCTTAGAAAACCCTATAGAAAATCTTTGGTGCAATGTCAAGAAGTACGTTGCTACTTGTAAGCCAACTACTAACACAGCCCTTTCGGAAGCTATACAGCAGTCTTGGAGGTCCATACCTGTAAAAAGATCTGAAAATCTTATTAATGCGATGCAACGTCATTGTGATGCTGTTATTTCTAACAAGGGACACGCAACTAAATATTAATTTAAGGTTCAAACACTCGACTACCACTTATGGTAGAAATTGTCTATTAACTTTAATTTTTGTAATATTTAAAGGTGGATTTTCAATGCGCTATTACTTTTTTTGACCGCTGTCAAGAATAATAGGCGAGAAAATCACATAAAACCGTCCTAAAGCTTTTTTCTAGATGTGGAACAACGCACATTTTTACTATTGTAGACTTCGAATCCCATAGAGACCCCTCAAACAAAAATGCATATTAATCATTTCCTGTAGAAATTTTTCCTAGTTTCATTGCACTAATAAATGGTTTTTAAATCTAACATTTTATGATCATTTTTTGAAAAATATTTCTATTAACAAAAAATTTTTCCATAAACTATCTAAACACGATTATGTTTTAATTCACATTAAATGAGTCTCTATTGGCTAGCGAATTGAAATCTCTAAACACATTTCTATTCAACCAATCAGCATTTCAATTCAAATTTATACATGCTGATACCCTTCCCAACCCTCTTTTCAACATAATATCTTATCTCTCCGAACACCATCGCAACAATTTCATTTATTCCAATCAAATTGGTATCGGGCTTCGGCGTGAGACCTATTTCAAAATCACCAGAAGCACAATTCTATATATGGATGATTGACCCTCTGAATGCTGGATGCAATCAAAATGGTTTACTTTCTCTCTCTCTCGATTTTGCTGTCCCCAAAAATATGCAGTATATATGCAGAGGAACAGCAACAATAAATTGGGGTATTAAAAGCGCAATCAAAATTTTTCGGATAAATCCACCCGCTAAACACTGAGGTAATCTCTGCGATTCATTCTAAACTGATGTTGCTTATTTTCAACCCTCGGAAAGTGGTGGCCGAAAACGCCAACGCCAACGCCGACGACGAGTGTGGGCGGGGCAGTATGCATAAATTAATAACAATTCCTGATCGGGTTTTATTATTGTCGCAACAATTGCGTTTTGAACGACAGTCGTCCTGGTCCTGCCCGTATTTGATGGGGGCACAGTAGAACGGATATTCAGATACCCATTTTTACCCATCACGAACCCCATGTGAAGTGATTTCGTTTCATTTTCGAGTGGATTTGCAGATGTTCGACGACATACACAAATCTGCATCTAGCTGTCCTTTCAATTGGTGTCCAGAGTCTACACACACTGGCCATGGTGATGTAGATGCGTGTATATATGTATGTAGATATATTTTTTAATGGGTATGTCAGCAGGTCATTTCTATGACCAGTGCATGTGGCAAGAAGTGACGAAACTAAACAGTCCTCTACCAGTTTTCCAAAAATAACAGAAATCCTCATTTTTATGATGCTGTCATCGATATACCTTCATACATTCTATGAAAGTATATGAAACGGGTACCGCCGGCCGTTCGTTCATTGTATGGTTCTTCAGGACTTTGTTCAGCTTCTATCTATCAGGATAGCAATTCGATTCTGCAGCGATTAGTTTTAATGCTATTTTGGCTGCTGTAGCAGTGGGGTCGAAGCAAAGTAAATGGCAAAACATCAGATTTTTAACTTTTATTATGAACTAAATTCTAAAAACCTGCCCTTATAAAAAAGGTAACACTAAGGAGCCTTCTAGAAGAAAGCCCGAAGGTTCATCTTGAATTCTAGGAACTTCATTCCTCTTTTCATTTACAAGAGACTTTTTATGAAGACAAGTATCAAATGCCAACACGAATAGGGATACATAAGAATACGAATACGAATAGGAATATGAATAGGAATAGGAATAGAAATAGGAATAGGAATAGTAATAGGAATAGAAATAGGAATAGGAATAGGAATAAGAATAGGAATATTAATAGGAATAGGAATACGAATACGAATACGAATACAAATCCACAAACGAATAGAATTCGAATCTTTTAAAAATACGTTTTTTCATGAGCGAATTTCTCTTAATATTCCAAACTATTACTTTCCTAAGGCTCAGCCCCACTGTTCTCGGATGCTTATTACCATCATGCCTATATTGTAGTTCTGTTTTCTGTATTCTGAAAATCTACAATTCCACCGTGTGCATGATTGTCAGCCTCGCTGGTATTGTAAATCTACACAAAACGCCACAGCACACCGGTTGGCCCGGCCGGCCGGGCTACAGTGTATCTCGAAAACCTCCATTCATTTGGGAGTGCGATGGTACGGTGCGGGTGTGAAAAAAGACAGTAATCTCAATGGCAGTCGCCAAATCACCAATCACCACCTCCTTTCGATTGTCCTCGTCCATATGGAGTATCGACATTGTCGACGAACGACGAACTCTGGGAGCCAAGCATCATAATAAAACCATTTGATGTAGATTTGCGGATGCGGATCTATCTCTCTGGTTTTGCTCCTGGCTGCCACCAATTTATATGTATGTAGTGTTAGGTTGGAATACATTCCACCGGCAATTGTCCTGCGTTTTTTGGGAAAAATATATATACGACTGAATCTAGGATCCCTCTCCAGATCGTCGATGGGTGGCTGATGGTGATGGCAATGATGGTGGAATATAAAATCCCAAACAAGCTAAAATGGAAATAATGGGACGTTCCCAGGGACACAGATATTTCGTATTTCGATTGGATTTTCGGGAAATTTTCGAATTAGAACTAATCTGCATGTGATTTGGACCCCTGGCAACGAACCCAACCCAAATAAAACAAATACCCACCCACCAGCACGAACGACGCACGACGATACGAGATGAGAAAGGATGGTAAACAGCAGCACGAATAACAACCCTGATCGGTCTCCAATGAATTCGAAATTTCATCCTATGATTGGGTTGACTTTTTAGCCTATTTTGTCGTTGTCGTTGTTGTTGTTTTTTTTTTTGTTTTTTTTATTTTTGAGGGGAGAAACAATAATTTTCGTGAATTGCTTAGGCTGGGATTTGTTAGTGGAGAGATAAATTCTGAAAGGTAGATATAGGTAACACTGATTAAATAATTTTTAATAGCAATGGGAATAATTTGAATTAACAGTTGCTAACGAATATAATAATTATTTAATGGTTTTGATATGAAATGATATTTTTGTTTTAATTTATTAAAAATATTTAAATTTATCATAAGATTTAATTTGACAAAATATCGACCGTAAACAAAAAGTCGTTAAAAAGAGAAAAATTCAAAACAGCTGCCCAATATAACAAGAAATATGGGTTTAAACTACCAGGGAAGACCTTATCAAATCAACAGGTTGACTTTCGCAACCAATCCACATTTCAGAAAGATGATTGCTAGTTTATTTATCCAATTAAACAAGTCCAACTGTTCAAATCAAAACGGGAAGAAATATATCGCAATTTTTCGATTTTTAAATGCATTTGGTGAACCAGGACGGCATAAGTTAAGGTCCCTTTCAGAAGCCTTTATTACAAAAACTTTTTTCAAATTATGTAGAACCGTTGACTCGACTCCTTTTGCATAAGATTTTTTTTTTCATATTCTCTAATAATGGGCAAGAACTTTCTAGAGAAATGGATTAAACTTCAAATTATTTCAGACATTCTTCGAACAGGAGGAAAAGTATCAAAATTATTCGGTTTTGTTTACACGTTTGAAGTACCAGGAAGGCAAACTTCCTTAAGGAATGTTCCAATAAAACTTAATTATAAAATGATTAGAACCAGTGACTCAGACCCACATGCAAGGTTTTCTGATTCATCTTAGATGAAAGGAAGTTTCTTCATTTCTTCAGAGACGAATTTAAGTCCAAAGTTTTGTCAACCAATCTTGAAACAGGAACAAAAACAAAATGTATTCAAGCACTTTTAGTCCCAAGGTGGCAGACGTTAAGTCCTTTAGTGAAGCTCTGATTGAAATAACTCTTTTAAAAATGGGTAAGACGTTGAATCTAACAATTTTTCAAAATTTTATCAAACCTAAAACGAACTGCAACTTTTCTTTAGAAATGGTTTAAGTAAGACTTGCTTCAATTTAAATTTCCAAAAAGGCACACAAATAACAGAATTTGATGATTTTTCAGGCATTTGGCGTACCAAGACAACACACTTTAGTTCCCTCAGGGAAGCTCCAATCACAAAAATTCTTTTGAAAATGTGTACAACTGTTGACTCGAAGCAAGTTGCATGGTTTACTGTTTCATCTTAATTAAATAGAAATACGGTTTTCCTTCAGAAATAAAATTACAAAATAGTGTCTTTTCTATTTTTTTTTATTAATTTGGCTGATTTTGTTAATCCTAATTCTTACCAACTTCTTTCCTACTCCAACTTCATTTCCCAAGCTACCAAAACTCACATCTGTAAAAAAAAGGAAACACAAATCACCTTCATTACAAATGATAATAACATACACTTAGAAATAAATGGAATATTTTGTTTTAATTCTCCTGTGCAATGATGTCGGGATATTATTTAAATAAGTTTTGCACGCTTAAACTCAACCTTTAACCATATTATTGAAACATACTTTATTTAGTATTCACTTGGAATACTTTATTATGGTGTGTTTGTAGTGGTAAAGTCCACCAGGAATGTACAACATAACTAAACAAATGTTTAGAATTCCAAATAAAATTATCTATCCCTTCACATTCTCCCTCTCTCTCTCTCTCTCTCCATCAAATGTCCACAATGTTGCAATAGTAAAATCTTGAACGGCGAAATTTCCATCAACAAGGATATTTTATTGCTGCAAAGCTCCACAAACGATCGTCATCAGATAATCAACTCACGTACCTATTGGATGTCCAAGATGAAATCACTATCACATATGCATAAATGTTGAATTTATTTCAAATGATTTCGTCGTCATTCCGTTATATTTGTCTGTTCTAGTTCGTCCTCTATATTTAGCTGTGCTTTGTTTTAGAAGAATACAGAAAAAAAAGGACGAAGGACAAATTGTATCGCATAATTTGTCCACCTGTACGGTGAGAGAGAACCAAAGCTATGTGTGTGTCTGTGTTACACAATTACCGATTGTGTCGTATTTTAGGGATTTTTATGATGACAGGACATTTCTTCCTCTCACCCCTCATCAAATTGCGGTTTAGATTCCACAGGATATAGTTGGTGTCCCCCTTTCTTAAACACGAAGAGTGGCTACTCTGTACACAAATGCTGCTGAGCAGAATCATAAAATCAGACTGTGGGATCGAAGAGGGATCTAAAACGTATTAAGATATTCATCGGGAGGACATCATATGTTCCAGTTAGATTTTTATGTTCGTCCACTACCACCAGGTTACCTGGAATATATAAAGGACATTCAGTAGTGACACAAAAATGCCTATTTACGAGACAGAGCGCCAGTGTTAGTCAAGTGGAAATGGAAGTGTAAGGTTTTACTTGTTTTTGTTTTTTTTTTCATTTGGCCAAAATCCAACTTTATCTACGGCTGTGTGTGTATGTTTGGGATTTCGTATAGGAACAAGGATGTTTAACTGTAATTTGATGTGGGCGCAAATATTTTAGTGTCCATTTAGTCCTCTACTATCTCTCTCGGTCTGTATATAGAGCTTGACCATAACTTCTGATCGCAGATGAGACGAAATCGAAATGAAAAAGCTTAACTATACCCCGAACCAGCTCGACTTGACCGTTACGTTGGTTGGTTGAAAGAAAAAGGGTTGGATTCACATATTCCTTGGGGGATCAAGGATTTTCATTGATAAGAGAGAAGACGACTTTCACAGCATCTAACCTCGATGTTTTATGATGGGGTTTAGTGTAAAAGGCAAGCAAACATAAAGAAATGTAATGTTACTATGTGGTGGGGGGATGGTTGGGGGTTGTGGCAGGGGTTTAGGAATTCTTGTGACAATTGGGCATTTAATAGTCGACATAAACATGCTGTTTGGGGTTGGAATTTCTCTAGTTTCTTATCCAATAATATACAAGATAACTGCTTTGAGCTTATATTAAAAATATTTGATATACCCTTAGGTACTGAAATGCAGCTCTTGTCACCCTTGCGTAACCAAAAAAAGGTCTAAATCCTATGTGATCTTAGATACAGGAATCATCTCAACTTTCTTTTTAATAGAGCTTCTCTTCCATGTCAGTCCTGATGCAAATTAAATCCCAAGTGCACACAGCCATCAGGATCTAACTAAGTGCATCAATTACCCTTCATCATATCGCGTAAGGCCTGTTGACATTTCCGCTTCCAAGAAGAACACAGGATACCTTCTCCAGCATCAGAAGCACAATATTCGCATACAAAACCATAAACTTACATCCTGTGTGCTTGACATTCATCTATGATGTCCAACACCAAGTATACCATCATCACCATCTAAGCCCCCATATTTCCCTGCACAACCACATTCTGCAGGATAAATGATTGCCCCCAAAAACTAAAACGCGCATAGTAATCATCATCATCACATGGAATCGGAATGTGTCTCCTGGATCAGTATATCATCAGGACATGCGAGCGAGTGTATCACAGAGAAGCAGCAGTCAACACTCTTAGAGCACAGCCAGCATCCTGGGGTTTTTCCTTCCTTCCTTTCGGGATTTTAGCACTTTAAACCCGTTCATCGTCCTTGGAGTCGCTGTCAGTGCGTGGTGGTTATTATTCCAACAAACGGCCTATGCCTTCTATGGGAACCAATTCCCCCTTTCAACTTTGCAAATATTTATCCTGTAAGCGTTCAAACGATGTGTTGGCATTTGGATTATCCTTGCGTGTGATGTGTAAAAGTGTGTGTATGTGTGTGTGGTGTTTAGGGACTTTTACCGGTTGCCTGGTTTTATGATGAATTTATGTTCTAGTTATCGCCCCCACCAACATCGCTCTTAACAAACTAATCCGTTTCCGAGCCTTCGTCGTTGTCCTTGTCGTCGTCATCGTCGTCGTTGTCGTTGTCTCCGTGTGTTCATAGATTCTGATGTCCTTAGAGCTGAGTGAATAAATGACACAACAACGCCGCCACCGCCAGTTCGTTTAATGCCAATTTAGTCATATGGAACTTACGTTGGCTTCACGGCAGCTTTGGTGGTAGTAGCATGGTGTCCTTGCAGATCCTTTTTTAGCCGCAAAATGACTTAATGGTTTTGTAATTTGTCATCTCGAACATGATGGCATGGTATGCTCTTTCAAATGTGTGTTGCTTTGGTTGATGATTCAACACCGCTGCCACCACCTCACCGTCAATGTGTCATCATAATTTTCAACCCACCTCATCCCCACAAAAATTCTAAACCTTTTTCCGTCCTTCGTCAGAGCAGCAGATATATTTTGATGGGGGTTGGTTGATTTAGGCCTTCAAACTATGCGGAATTCCCTTACGAAATAAGTCGTGTGTTATAGTTAATTCTAGATGGAGTACAATTCGCCCATGCAAACATCATAGACTCTTAACTAAGAATGAGGAACTACCGACAATTTATATTGTCGGGTTAAGAAGGAGGTCATATTATATTCGTTGAGGGATGTAAATTAATTTATAGGGTTTGTTAAGTAGGTGCTATTTTGGTAGGCAGGAAGATTTGATTTTTCTCCTGTTTAAGATAAATGGATGACAGTTAAGAGTGTTAAGAAGTTCTATTTATTATTCAAGAAGATGCTGCTATACCTGTTGAGGTTGCTGAGGATAAATAAAAGTTAATCAAGATGAAGAAATATTAGTACATTGTAAAATATCAGGGGCAACAAAATTCTGTACACGCCTGCTTTATATTTGAAAAGTGGGTTTTTGAAATAGGAATTTCATTAAGGCACACACAATCTATCGCTTTGGTTCTCACTCCAAAACAATCAAAATATGTACCTACATGATCTATGCACATTGTACATATTAAAATTTAAAAAAAAATATGAGCCAGGTTCCAGATCTATAAAATTTATTTCAAAATTGAGGGAAATATGAAAAACAGCGTTCATTTAGATAATATTAATTTTTTTTTAAATTTTATTCCTGGAGCGAAGTCGTCCTATTTAACTTGGAATTTTTGTTTTACCTAGTTTACTTTAACTTCTACAGACAAGGTAGTGTTACCAGTTAGGTAGGAAAACAACAATACTAAAAAATGAATGAGTATATTGAAACTTTTAGTTCTGGAGGCAAAATTTAGTTCTATTCATCTTGGAAGGGAAAGAAAATTTTGATGTTGTACTGGAGTCAACATTTCCAATTGTTTTCGAAACAATTTTTAATTCGTTACTTCTTTAAGAGAATTCACAATGAACTGTGTTGGTACTCCAAATGCAATACAAAATTCAATACTTTTAAATTCAAGTGAAATATGTTTTGTTTATGATTGTAATTGATCATTGCTGTTTGAGTTGCGTCGGAAAGACTCTTAATGTCATTGCTTTAGGGTCGACCATCGGCATTGGTTGAAGTCTTTTAACTTGAGAAGACTATTGACTTTGGGAAGAAAGAAAAATGTACTAGAACTGTTATAACAAAAACCGAAAAAATCTTATTTCTCAATTAACTATTGGCGCAATGTCTAAAAAAGCAGTAGTCCACAAAGAAAGGTTGAGGGAACTCCCAAATTGAGGATTCAGGTGAGCATTGAACGACTTTCGGCAAGTTTAAAAATTAAAGGAAAAATTAGGTATACAAATCTGATGCCCTGGTTCACAACAGTTTTGCTAGTAAGCTTCAAATCATTTTATAACCACGAATTCAAACGTGATTATAACTCTAAAAATCTGTCACAAAAGATTTACTTACTAAAATGAGTGCCAGTGATTAGTTGTAGGCTTGTCCAAGCAGATATTCTTGGATTGATTGAAGTAGCATCAGTAGGAGTAAAAATAAATTTGAAGCAAATTTGAATTAAATTAGAACCGAGGCCTTCAGAGTTCATTAGTCGGACTCTCTTTGGTTTTCAAAGAAGACCTCAAAAAAGCAAAAGTAAGGTATGCTAATGAACTATTTGGAATAGGTCACTTTGTGATCTTTCATTTCTGTGGGGACACCGTAGTTCTATTTGACTTAAATAGGACCTAAACCTCTCTAACTGAACTCGAGTCAATGGTTATTCATATCTTAAAAGAAGTTTTTGACTATTAAACTCCAGTAATAGGTCAAATATCATCCGTCTTGGTACTCCAAAAAAGTTAGAAAACTTGAAAAATTGTATTTCTTTTTAATAGATCCTTTTTGGGGAGTCAACGTGACCCTGATTCCAAACTAAAACCGATAAATATTTAAATTGGATGAAAAGACATTAATCCTGTCCCAACACTCATTTGAACCTTAACACCAATATGGAGAAAAAAGTAGCAAGCAGTAACCTTCCCTTTGATTTTAGTTTCTTATTTTTCTTCCAGTGCACAAATTGATCACAGATTCCGAAAGATTGACACATTTCTTCATATAAAACACTAAATTTTTTTTTTTCATGACTTCCATATATCTAATGCAAGCATCCATTTCTCATTATAGCCTGCATGAATTTTCATTCAAGGCATCTCATTAAGTACCCACTCATTTCTTTCGTTTGTTTTTGGCAATCATGTATTCTAGTTGATTCTTATAAAATGTATCATGCAAAACCGTTTGTCTTTGAATTTCACACTCTCCCGAGATTAAGCTCATATCCTTGACGATGAGAGAGAGAGCTTTGCTTGTCAAGTAAAATTTTTGTTGCCCATTCACAGGAACCATAGAACTTTTACCAACTCCAACCCCGAAAAAACATTAAATACCTTTAGCATTTCTGTTGCAGATGGCTTAGTAACGACACTCTTGAGGATTTATCAGGATGACAGTGTGCAAATACCAACAGGATTATAATTGGACTTTATCATTTTCTGGTAAATATTTTAATTTTCCTTTTGGCTAGCCCTCTAGCTGCGCGCAAAATGTTCTCCTCTTCCATCCAACAAAGTTGCGAATTTTATTATTGTTTCCCATGAAAATTTGATGAACAATATTCAGCTCTTAATGAAGAAAATATAATACCTGGCAATGGCATGGTGGTGGTGCAGTGCAGTGCGGCGGACAGGCAGGCTTCCAGCTTCCTTTTGTCGTTTTCAAGTTGCTTGGAGTGTGAAACATCAAGCAAATCCTTTTTGGGGCATCTAATCCTGCTTATAATATGTTCGTGTCCGCAATATTACTGGTGTCTGTGTTGTTACTGCTACTTCTTGTATTCTGTTTTCTGGTGCTGGTCCTGAAAGTTTTTGTCAAGTGAATTTCGTTGCCGGATTTCAGCTAAAAGATAGGGTGAACTGGATTAGTTTTGTTTTACCTTTTCAAGTTCTTGATTCCTAACCGTGTCATTGTATGTATTTGACTTTGAGGTGAAAAAAAATAAGTCCAGTGATTGCGCCAGATTTCGTAATTTCTAGAAGATTCAAGTTCGAGTAAATCACTGGCCGACTCGAGTTTTAACAAGAAATCAAAATGTTGAATATAAAATTTATAGGGGTTGTAGAGCGGACTAAGAAAGGTACTCGTACATCAATCATCTTGACATGTGAAACTGGATAGATACCTATGGAATAAACTTATTAGGAGAAGCTTGTTGGTATTTGCACCGAACTGTAGCGCATCTTTATGTAAGCAAGTTTGCCTTACACTTTTCACCATTTTAATAAAAAAATTTCACTTAGTCTAGACGATTCAGACTATTTAGACCATCTAGTTAGATTATCAATAAATCAATTAGAATATATCGACCTTCTAGACTATCTAGGCCATCTAGACTATCTAGACTTTTTAGACCAAAAATTAAGAATACCTAATCAGTCTAAACCTATAACATGTAGGCCATCTGCAATATCTAGACCACCTTAACTATCAATGCTATCTAGACCATCTTGACTATCTAGGCTCTCCAGACCATCTAGATTATCTAAACCATATAGACTATATAAAACATCTAGACTATCTAGACCATCTGGACTAACTAGACCATTTAGAGGATCTATAACATAGGGAATGAAGACATAATACACTTACTTCACTTAGACCATCCAAAACTATCTGGACCATCTAGGAGGAACGTTAAATCGAAAGTCTCAATTTTCTTGCTTATTCCTAACCCATCATTTACGAGTACCTCAAGAGATCTGTTTGTTTTAAGTGTTATTTGGCTTAAGTATTTGAGAACATCTTAAAACCTTTGTTTCAGAACATGAACGACCTCATATCTCCAAGAAAAGAGAAGAGAGTTGGATTTTCGATCCTTGGTTTTCGTCACTTGAGTTGAGAGCTCGATTTGGAGTTGAGTTAAAATGGTGTTGAAATAACTTGACTGCTCTGAAAGTGAACCCATGTATTTAAATCAACAACAGTTTACGACACAGCATCAGCTTTGGAATCATTACGGAATATACAACTTCATGCTTAAAACTGTGTTAACTAAACTTGAATGTAAATTATATTTATTTCACAACTCTCAATAACCTCTTTTTAAATGAATAAGAGAGATTAATACAAAGTTCATTTAAAATCGTAAAGAGCATCCCACCGCAATACTATTCATGGCAAACCAAAAAAAAAAAAAACAACAACAAAATATAAAAAAGATTATATCTTCTCCGCAGTTAATATTTAAATTTATATCATCTGCATGTGAAAAACATCACAAACCATATATAGAGCGGAGTGAAATTTTTCTGTCCGAATAATAATAACTTTTTATTTATCGAAGTTCCTTTAAGCCTAAATGATTACAGTTGTTATAATAATTGACCACATTCGATTCCCTGAGAGTAATTAAAACAAAAATAAAAAAAACAACAACGAGTTAAAAATGATCCTTAACATTACCCATTTATATTTTCCTCACATACGCTTATATACATATACAATAAATGCTTAACTTTATTAACCAAAATTTATACAGGGACGGATATAAATGTTGAGCAAGGAGGGGTGATACAGTTTTATGAGAACCCTGCTTCTTTGTTGGAACATCAGTCATATTTCAGTGTTGAGATAGTTTACTATCCAAAGTTCATCATTCATTTCACAGCCCAAAGTTCATTATAACATGATAAACAGTTCTAAATAAGTTGGTTCGAACGAATGTAGGCTGTGAAAACTAAATCACTGTGAAAACTTATTCACTGTAAAAACTAATTGATTGTGGAATATAATTTATTGTGGAACATAATTCACTGTGAAATGAATTCCCAGGTGATATATAATTTACTTTGAGAGTAGATACTGAACTTTGGTACAGTGCTACTATTTATTACAAGTGAATTCTAATTGTAAGTTTGTCCCTATAGTAACAGTTCACTGCCTGTAAGACATTTTGAATAATTCATTATGTAAAGTTTATTGGGAATTTTCTATTCATTCAGAAAGCGGCTTTTAAAACCATTTGCGGTTTTTAATTCTTTAACTTTATTACGTAGGTATATAGGTTGAATTCAAACTTTCGATCAAAATGAATTTAGGATAATGAATTCTGGTCAGTGATTTGTGTGCAATGAATTACCTATTCAACTACGACTTAAGAGTTGATCTGTAATCTTAAGCAGAATGAATATGAAAAATCTTAAAGAAAAACATGTCTTACCACAAAATTGTTTATAAGAAAAAAAATTGAAGATCAAAATTCAAAGGAAGGGGGTGGGGGTGTTTCAACTCCTATCAATCCGCCCCTGGGTCCAATAAATTCACTAATATATTTTTTTTTGGAATTTAACTCAAAACTCCCAAATGAGATTCAGCAAGCATCACTCAGTAATACCTAAAAAATCATAAAATCAAATGACAACAGTAGAAGCACTAAAACCCGAACTACATACATATAATAAAAATTTGAATTTGATTTTTGATGTGCGAGATGAATTTTTTCGGTAGAAAGTTCTTTTTTTTTATTGCACAACAACAACGACGCATTGATGATGTTCATTTTCGCAGAGTAAGCAATAAAACAGCATGCGTTTTATGCATCAGTTGGGTGGATACGGAATAGCAACCGCGCGCCATTCGTTGTAATTCAATACGAATCTCTCTTTGATCCCCAAGCGGTCAGCGAGTGGTCTCTAGCCCTATGTTTTAAATACAAATATATATATTTACACGCATACACAATTTAAATGGATTACCATGGAAGCCATAACAATGCCAGGATATACATTTTCCATATGGTTTTGCTGGTCAGTTATTACCTAACCAATTTTCCATATCGCCTCAGCGCATTCGGACATCATCATCATCGTGGTAGTCGTCGTCGTCGTCGTCATCATCATCGTCATCATTGCCACCATTCAGCATCCACCATTCGATCGCTGAACATACACAGAAAGAGAGAGAGAGAAACTTAACGGCTGATGATGTTCGAGGACTATACAAGGACGAACCCCTAAACGCCACCGCCTCGCACCCTTGCAGGTTTTCCAGGTCATAATGTACAATTATAAATGGATTTTGTGTTTATGCAATCGAAATTACCCATAAATGCACGAATTATATCAATAAATGTGAAGGGAACGGTCCAGTTCTGGGTCCATTTCCATGCTGTGACCAGTGTCCAGTATGCCCTGTGTGTGTTGTCCTCGATGGAATACCCTCTGTACAGAAAATGGCATTGCTCCATCTGTCCATCGATGCAGTTGCAGCCAACCGGGGTATATGATGATGCCAGGGTCTATTCTTCATTTGATTCATTTTAATTGGCCAAATGAATGGTGGATGTGGTGGAGCTGAGTGAAAGGGTTGGCAAAACAGTATCACCGACTTAATTGCTTATAAATTAAAAACTACAAAAACTTTCATTTTAATTGAAAAAAATTTATCACATTTTTATTCCAGCATTGTTTTTTTTTCGAATTTGACAAATTTAGTTAAAATGTCTTAAATGTTTACTTGGCAGCACTTCACCTATCAACATATCAAAACATCTAATTTTACATCTTCAGATACATTTTGCTCTATCTTTCTAACAGAATTTTCTGGTTAATTGAATCCAACCAGGTACAAGTTTGTGATTGAGGCATTCAACCGGGAATGACTGTATATTATATTCTCTAGGCCTACACACTTCACCTATCAACATATCAAAACATCTAATTTTACATCTTCAGATACATTTTGCTCTATCTTTCTAACAGAATTTTCTGGTTAATTGAATCCAACCAGGTACAAGTTTGTGATTGAGGCATTCAACCGGGAATGACTGTATATATTCTCTAGGCCTACACATTATCCAAAGTGCCAGATTTCACACAGCATCAGCAGCAAGCAGGACGCAATAATACTACCTACACACATATTTATATGGTGGAAGAAAGAGTTTGCCAAAATGCTCCAACGAGATGGATGTGTGGTAGATGGCAGGACATTGACGATGACCATTGCCAACAGGAAATTATCATATGCGAGAGGAGATTGTTAATCCTTAAACAAGAGGGGCAGCAGCCCCAGCCATGCCATAGAAATAATGTTAAGCTTGATAGTAGGCTGATGGTCATAAACTAGCTGACGAAATTGCTTTGATTATATTATACGAACCCCAAAAACAATTCACAGTAATCCAGTGAATGAGTTATTATTATGTCCACTTTTGCATATAAACGATATGAGGGAGATATTTTATAGAAAATGATGCTAACTGGGATACAATATTCAGGGATGAAAGTTGATTTGTTTGAAATTGGAAATTGTTTGTAAATTAGCCTTGTTTTAACATTACTTCTGCATAATCACTGAGATAAACTGATTCTTCAAAATAAATATGGGTTAGAAACCCGTCTTTTGAAATTCTAAAATCCCTACCATTGTACAATAAAGTGAAGTACAAAATATTTTTGTATTCTGATTGGCAGAAATGTTCTTTAGAAAGAAGAAGCTTCTTAACACAATTTTGAAAATTTGAAATTAATGAATTAAAATGAAGCATTGAGGTCTCAAAATTTTTCAGCTACAAAATTAAGAATTTAAAAAACTCCTACTAGTATTAGAAAACTCCCTGAAAATAATTGGTGGTAATCATGAAAATAAAACTAGGAACTCAGGGTTAAACTATGTTTTGAGGTCTTAACATTTTTAGAGTCAAAATTAGGAATTTAAAAAACAAGTTAAGGGTTCTTATCATGAAAATAATGATTAAACTAGGTAACGTCAAATGAAGACATGGACTCTTAATATGTTTGAGGTCACGGAATATACATTTTTTGATAAAAACTTTTGCTTTAGAATAAGGAAGCGCCCATAATCTGAAAACAATGATCTAGCAAGATGAACTTAAACGAAGTCTTAATTTTGTTAGGGTTCAATTTTGAAATAAAAAAACGAAATTAGACATTATGTAGTTCTACTTCAGTATGAAAAAGGCTTTTTTAAACGAGTTGCTATTACTTATCATGAAAATAATGAATTGTACAGTCTAGAAGCCTTAGGGTCTTAAATTTTTATTTCAAAACTCTGATTTAGAATAAGAAAAGTTGCTCTTTTAAACGATGTGGTATAGGATTAATTATCTCTAAAACAATTTATCAATTGCATGAAATAAAGTGCAAATTATTGATTTGGGGTCTTAATGTTTAAGAGTCAAAAATCTATTTATGAATATCATGGCAAAAAATTAACTTTGTGGAGACTTTTTTTACAACTGATATTCATTCAGAAAAAAAAGAATCAATGAGATAAAGTTAACAGACGATTTTGGATGAACGACGAAGTAAGGTCCACCAAAGATTTGGGGTCTTAATTTTTTTATATCTAAAAAAATTTTGATGTATAATTTTACTATAGAATAACGAAGGCACTTAAGCAAAATTTCCAGTAGTTGGGTGAAAATATTTAATCGTTATATATAAAATCAAACAAATTTTGAGGGCTTAAATTTTATAAGGGTCAGCATTCAAAAAACTTGAATCAAATTCGTATATATTGAATAAGTTTTCCTTGAAAAACTAATGATATTCATTATTAAAATAATAAACAAACAATTGAAACTTAAACAATGATTTGGGGTCTTAAAATTTTAGAGGCAATATTAGCTTTTTAAGAAAACTTTACATAAATTATACATGAGATCTTTCTTAAACTAGTTGATGGCATTTATCTTAATTTTTTTTTTATAATCTACCCGCGCTCAAGGGATTATGATTACCCTTTAAATGTTTCAACACAGCGCGAGCGTGAAGTTAATGAAGAGAAAGAAGGATAGGAAAGATGATTAGCCATTTCCATTAACTAGTATATAAATAAAAAGTCTTAATTAGTTAAGGGTCTAAATTCAAAACCTAAAAATTTTGACCAAAATTAGGATTTAAATTGAAGACTTTTATTAAAAAGAAACAATAATTTGCATCCTAATGCGACCCCACGTTATAATTAGGGTCGAATCAAGAATTTGAATTTATGGAATATCTCTTGAACACGTTGAGCTTACTGATCATAAAAAACTATAAATCAACGAAAAAATTCAAAAAAAGATATAAGGCCTTTATTTTGTAGAGATCAAAACAAAATCCTAATATAAAGCTTTTACTTTAAACAAGGAAGCCCCAATAAAATAGCTTTTGATTTTCGTAAAAATAATTTATCGTTAGTATAAAGTTGAGCGAAGATTTTGGGGTTTTAAAGGCGAAATTAAAGATAACTTGATGGAAAATTCTGCTTCAGAAGGTCCATTTTAAAATTGGTTAATGATTTTCTTTTTCAAATTTTATTTTAATTTATACGATATTGTCTAAAAACGAAATTTTGTTCGTAAAAATATTTTGAAAATTTTACATATAAACATAAAATTATTTATTTTTTTTTATTTTATTTTTTTTTTTTTAAATACTACAGTACCCGCTATTTTTCAAAGGAATCTAATTGTTACAAGATTGTCCCTCAAAACTTCCAGTTCTCTTCAAAACTACTGCTTGTAGAACGTCTTTTGATTTTTATTTAAGACATTTTTTAAACTTGGGTGGTTTTCTGTCAAATCCTCCATTAACGAGACTTTCATAAAATTGGATTTTGCGTGACCTTGGACCCTCACCTAATTTAACCAAAAATTAATGTATCGTCTGATCAAACATTGCTCATCAACGGTTTGAACCCAAAAAATATTATAAAATCATCAGCGGAAGTGTATTACAGCTGACGGAATGTCGTTGGTAAAAATATTAAAAATAATAGGTCCCCAATGGCTCCCCTGAGGATAACTATATGACATATACATATATTCTATTAGTCATAACTTTCTGAGACGCAGCAGTGAGTTATGTTCAACTAAGTTTAACTAAAGACCTTAGAGTGGAAACCAAGTAGCCTCGTCCAACAGAGCGGAGTAGGTCGTCGAACAAAATCATTTCTTATATACCTGGCCCAAGTTTAAAACCGTGTTTTAATTCATATAAATATACGAGTATATCTTCATTTAAGAATTCTATTTATTTTGTTAACACTACTCCCAAACAACGTGTTTAAGCTATAATCAGCTTAAAAATACCTCCTCAAGCTTATAATAAGTTTTCAGACAAAGATTTATATATTGAACAGTTTCAATTTTAAACAAAGAAATACAAAGGAAACCAAACTTTAATATGCAGCTGTCGATAAAAATAAAATGCACGACTGGGTCGCACGAACTTGCTCCTATGTAATCGACTGGGAATTTTAAAAACGAATGTTATTAGAGAAAACTGTTCATAAGGATAAAATTAATTTTTAAATTCTTTTAGTAGTAACAGAATGCTATGCAAATATGAAATAATGCAAGAACAAAAATTATAAGTCCTTGCAGTGGTTTCTTTAAAAGAAGCTTTTATATACAAACTTTTTAAAAGCTTTTTAAGGAAAAATTTTGGTACGCTTATTTAAAGTTTTTATTATTGTTCGAATAAAAATTAAATTTACGAAAAGAAATATTGACCCGTTTCGGAGATATCGAATTTTCAAAAAAAAAAAAAAAAAAAAATAGATTTTTTTTTCAAAAATTCAAAAAATATTTATTTTAAAGTTTTGAAATGCAATGTGTTTTAGACTTTTTAGAAGCTTCTCTATACAAATTTTCATAAAGATCCGTTATGTGGATAATGAGAAATTCAAAATTCGAAAAAATGGTTCTATGGTAGGTACAAGCTGTAATATCTTAATTTCAAAATTTTTTTTATTAAATTAAAGATCGTAAAAATTAATTGAGAGAAAAAAAAATTTATCAAAATTCTAGGCACCGTTTTCGAGAAAAATACGATTTTTGAAAACCATTTTTTTTAATTTTTTAGCATTTGTATGGTAGGTACCTTTATTTTTAGGTAAAATAAAAAATTTTGTTTCAAATTTTGTAGATCATATTGAGAAACTTTTATTTATCAAGTTTAAGAAAAATCTAGCATGGGGTTTTCAAAATATTGAGTTTTGAAAAAAAATTTTTGAAGTTTTTTTTAAAAATCCAAAAAAAATTTTTTTGAAAATTTGAGTACACAATTCTATTTATGTTTTTGGGGGGCTTTAGCAAAAAAAAAATGATCAAAATCGGTTGAACCGTTTTTGAGAAAATCAAAAACAAAAAAAATGGTTCCATGGGGGGTACCCTCAATAACCATTTTTCGGAAAATTTTTTTTAACCAATACCTAGATTTAATTAAATGAAATTTTTCTGTATCTTTATTTTTAAAATCTGTTGAACAGTTTTTGAGAAAAAAAAATGTTTATAAAATTTCGGGGGTACCGTTATTTTTGGTCTTAAAAAAAAAAAGAAAAAAACGTGTGGGGGGAAAAAATTAAAAATAATATATACCAAGTTTAAAGAAAATCGGCCGAGTCGTTTAGCCTGTAGTCGAACAGACAGACAGACAGACAGACAGACAGACAGACAGACAGACAGACAGACAGACAGACAGACAGAATTGCGAGACCCACTTTTTTAGTCTTCGCTATCATCGTAATGTCAACTTTGATCAAAATCTCGAGTTCGATTTTTTTTACGAATGCATAACTTGCCTTATAGTACCTATAAGTCGCAAGTAAAAAACTCTTCCTGAAAGAGTTTGTTTAACAAAAAAAGGACACTCCAAGAACAACAGCAGAGCAAAACAAAATATCCTTGCAATAAAAACCGATTAGATGCAGTTGTTTATGAGCATGGATTTATCCCTATACTAACTAAACTACCCCACCACATCACTACGACATGACACACCATCTTTTCCAATCGGAAATAAAGTAGACATTACGATGATATCCTTGGGGTCATATCACATGGGGATATCTCGCGCCAAACAAAACACATTCGAGATGGACATACGTGTGTCTCATAATAAAACTATTACATTTGCAATTACCGAAAATTGTGATGTCCCAAATGTGTTTGTTTGGTGAGCTAGTAAAGATGGTGGTCTTGGCCAACAAAGAGTATATATGTAATCCTGGTGACATTTTGTTTCGTTTCATCCCGAAACGAAAAACAAATTTATGGCTAATGAGGAAAAGGATTTGAGGACATATTGGTCCTGCTGTTAGCTTATACGTGTGTACAAGAATTGGACATTGGGATGCTCTAGCCAATGAAGCTAAGTAGAAAGTTGGTAATAATTCAACAAAAGGATTTTATGTTTGGGTTCAAATCGAAAACTTACTAGATATCTGGAGATATGGGTTGAGTAAGAAAAAAAAAGGGTTTTTCTTTTCCATTCTGATGGTTATTGCATTGGAAAGATAAGTTTGTTTATGATAATCTCAACTGTATTGGAAATGTACATTGAAAAATAATTTGAGTTTCTGTGTTGGGAAGATGTGAAAAAATATGTAATCCGATCATCTAACATACACAAAAAATGGACTTTTCAAATTTTTGGCTCTTTAAAGACCGATGTTTGGCCCCCTTAAGACCATCTGGCTTCTTTATTTTCTGATCAAGAGTCCATATAATGAATGCCATGAAATCTTTGGGCAAAAATTGTAATGAAGCATTACAACTCTGCCTCCCACCCCCCTACATACGGACCTGCCCTGTTGTTAATCCCAGTACCTCACCGTAGCTAAACCCTATTCCAACCCCGAAGCCCTATCCAGAAAAATTCCATATTAACCTAACAAGGCACCCCCCATGCTACGGACCTGTGAAAAATAACATAAAACGAATACTTACCAAAGCGACAACATGCTCCCATAGCATGTGTCGACAGCAAGCCAAGGCCAGCAACTGATTACAAAGGAGCTTATCAGTGAACTTAAATCAATGGCACAATTACACCACACTGTCTACTCAGACACAACAACAACTACTAGGAGTGGTGAATTGATAGCAGGAATTTATTTACGAAGAAGGAAGAACTCCACTGAAGGCAGCAACTGGTTGACGATCAAGAACCTCGATGGTAGGTTTTCGAGCAATAAAAAGAGAGATTGTTCGTCCTCTTTCCCGTCGCCCCCTTGTATTATCAATCATAGCCTAGAAGCAAGATGGTGAGTTAAGGTTCATACAAGAACTGACTACCCTCCTACCACACACCGGCAGCCATAAGTAAGTGCAGAAAGAAGCAACAACGTATAGGTAAACATGATGCCACCCGTCCCCCCGCACCATTTAACGTAGGTGGAGGTAAGCAATGTTATTGACAGCAAAAGCGATGACGTGACAAAAGAGATCATATTGCGTGGAAATGTGCACTTCCTAGCTTTACAGCTCACGCATGGTTTGGCTGAAAAGTGTAATAAAAGACCGCCATACATTCGACGAAAACACAGAGTGCGGTACTCCACTGCCGAAGTAATATCGGAACACAGAGTGCGGAAGACCTTCACAGAGGTAACATCGTATAACAAAGTGCAGCGCAAGGTCCAAAATTCAGTCGGCATAAGAACCAAGGAAGGTAAGAAAAGTATCAAGTTGTAGACTTCCCCCCACCAGTGGTAAGGGGTCGCAACAAAGTAACACAAGAATTGCCGGATTCGTCCGTTGATTGCCGGATTCGTCCGTTGATTTGCCGGATTCGTCCGTTGATTTGCCGGATTCGTCCGTTGATTTGCCAGATTCGTCTGTTGATTTGCCGGATTCGTCCGTTGATTTGCCGGATTCGTCCGTTGATTTGCCAGATTCGTCTGTTGATTTGCCGGATTCGTCCGTTGATTTGCCGGATTCGTCCGTTGATTTGCCAGATTCGTCTGTTGATTTGCCGGATTCGTCCGTTGATTTGCCGGATTCGTCCGTTGATTTGCCGGATTCGTCCGTTGATTTGCCAGATTCGTCTGTTGATTTGCCGGACTCGTCCGTTGATTTGCCGGATTCGTCCGTTGATTTGCCAGATTCGTCTGTTGATTTGCCGGATTCGTCCGTTGATTTGCCGGATTCGTCCGTTGATTTGCCAGATTCGTCTGTTGATTTGCCGGATTCGTCCGTTGATTTGCCGGATTCGTCCGTTGATTTGCCGGATTCGTCCGTTGATTTGCCGGATTCGTCCGTTGATTTGCCGGATTCGTCCGTTGATTTGCCGGATTCGTCCGTTGATTTGCCAGATTCGTCTGTTGATTTGCCGGATTCGTCCGTTGATTTGCCGGATTCGATCGTTGATTTGCCGGATTCGTCCGTTGATTTGCCAGATTCGTCTGTTGATTTGCCGGATTCGTCCGTTGATTTGCCGGATTCGTCCGTTGATTTGCCGGATTCGTCCGTTGATTTGCCAGATTCGTCTGTTGATTTGCCGGACTCGTCCGTTGATTTGCCGGATTCGTCCGTTGATTTGCCAGATTCGTCTGTTGATTTGCCGGATTCGTCCGTTGATTTGCCGGATTCGTCCGTTGATTTGCCGGATTCGTCTGTTGATTTGCCGGATTCGTCCGTTGATTTGCCGGATTCGTCCGTTGATTTGCCGGATTCGTCCGTTGATTTGCCGGATTCGTCCGTTGATTTGCCGGATTCGTCCGTTGATTTGCCGGATTCGTCCGTTGATTTGCCAGATTCGTCTGTTGATTTGCCGGATTCGTCCGTTGATTTGCCGGATTCGACCGTTGATTTGCCGGATTCGTCCGTTGATTTGCCGGATTCGTCTGTTGATTTGCCGGATTCGTCCGTTGATTTGCCGGATTCGTCCGTTGATTTGCCAGATTCGTCTGTTGATTTGCCGGATTCGTCCGTAGATTTGCCGGATTCGTCCGTTGATTTGCCAGATTCGTCTGTTGATTTGCCGGATTCGTCCGTTGATTTGCCGGATTCGTCCGTTGATTTGCCAGATTCGTCTGTTGATTTGCCGGATTCGTCCGTTGATTTGCCGGATTCGTCCGTTGATTTGCCAGATTCGTCTGTTGATTTGCCGGATTCGTCCGTTGATTTGCCGGATACGTCCGTTGATCTGCCGAACCCGTCTAGATTCAGCTGTGAATGCCAGATCCAACTAAAGACTGTCGACATCAAGCGTGAAGTACTAGCCGGACCCGTTCAACTACTCTCAACCTGCGTACAGAAACTAGGCGAATGCACTGAAAGAATATCTACAGAGAATAAATCCACACCGAAGAACAGACCAAGGATACCAACAACGAAGACATTAATTATAGAAATTGTATATAAAATAATATATGTAAAATAGTTTAAGTTCACTTTTCGATGATTTTATAAATAAAGGAATATTGACGTTAAAATCTGAAGTTAGTACTACTTTAGATAGAACCCCGGTAAGCCGGCGAGCAAAACCTCAGCCTTTGACAAAAGTACATCACAAATTGGCGCCCGAGCAGGGACGTTGTCATTAACGTCCATCCAACATAGAAAAGAAGAACATCTTAGCTGAAATTGGTATCCAGAAGATCAACACAAAGATGTTACCCGCAACCAGACCAGTAGAAGACTGAGAAAATGTTCTTACCCGAAACCAGTAACCTGAAGATCAAAGAATGGATCTTACCCGAAACCCGAAACTGGAAGAGACATTTTTTTTTATCTTGAACAGAAACCCGAAACCTGAAGATCAAGATATAGATCTTACCCGAAACCCGAAATTCGAAGATAAAAATTTCGAACTCAACCCGAAACCCGAAACGTGAAGATCAAAATAGATCTTACCCGAAACCCGAAACTTGAAGATACAAATTTCGATCTTAAGTCGAAACCCGAAACCTGAAGATCAAAATTTAGATCTTAACCGAAACCTGAAACCAGAAGATCAAGCTGTAGATCTTAATCAAAACCTGAAACCCGAGACTTGAGGATAAAATTTTTTTTTATCTTAAGCTGAAACCCGAAACCGAAGATCAAAATTTAGATCTTAACTGACGATAAAGATATAAGTCTAAGCCGACCCGAGACAGCAGAGACTGAAATTAAGATAAGAAAATCAGACAAGAGAATAGTAAAAACAAAAATGTCTAACACTGAAGAAAGTTTTGACATTTTCGCCAGCATAGGTAGGATTTACCTACTCAACAAAGTGGAGTTGATTGAACGTATGACGCGCTTAGGGCTGAATACGGAAGGAACAATGGCTGCACTCCGTGTCCGTTTCAGCACCCACATACAAGAAGCGCGGGCTCTAAAATCTACTCAAAATCTTTGTGAGGAACTAGGAAAACTCGTTACAGAACGAGAATATGCAGAAGAGCCCAGAAATTCAAAATCCGCCCAACATATAAGCAATTCAGAGAATATAGGTACGATGGAACACCTAGAATACAACAGTTATGTTCCCAGTATACCAGTGCACGGTGTTCAGACCTATAAGACTGCTTACCCGGCTGTAACTCCGTACGATCGATTAACCAACTTTCCGAAATATAGAGAATGGTGCTATCCCCACAGTACTCGCCAGAACCAAGTCCCATTTGTAGCCAAGACTTCAGCATCATACCAGTTACCAGATCAAACCAGAACCCCGCCAGCTACTCCGCCTGTCGATTATTCATTACTTGGCCGGGAAGTTGAAGTAATAAACATCGTTAGTAACTGGGGTCTTACCTTTGATTCATCTGGTAATGCCCTCGAGTTTATCAAACGAGTGGAAGAACTCGCTGATTGCTACAGGATTCACCTGAATGAGATGCCCCGAACCTTTCCTGTCATATTCAGAGGAAATGCTCTACAATGGTTCCGAATAAATAGGGAGAATTTCAGGACATGGTTGGATTTTTATCATGCCTTCTTGGGACATTTTCTCCCCGTACGCTTTGTTCACAAAATAGAGGAGGAAATTGCGAGAAGAAGACAAGGCCCCCGCGAAAGAGCGAAAGACTTTATCCAAGCCTTGCAATACTTGGTTCATCAGCACCCCACTATGCGCATACAGGAAAGCATCGACAGAATCTACGACCGGCTAAGACCCGAATATCATCTCTATATCCGCCGCAAAGATTTTAGGACTTTGGATGAACTAACTGGTCTAGTCGAAGAGTTCGAGCATATTCAGAATGAAAGTCGAAACCTGACTCAGGCCCCAGCTAAACCCATGCCAAGGAGCTTGCTCTGTGAAGCCAAGGGCCTGGTGCCAGCTCCAGAACAGTATGATCGCACGACCCATTGTTGGCATTGCAAACAGCGAGGGCATCCTAGAGTTGACTGTCAGAGACCGTTTCGATTGTTCTGCTCTTTCTGTGGAGAAGATAGGCGCACGACGAAAGATTGCCCTTGCCACACGCATAGAACATCTACGTTGCAAGCCCCACCAGCGGCTACCCCTGACCCCGAGATAGCTTCCCCAGAAACAAGGACCTGTCACCCCATTGATGGCATTCAGGTGACTCTCGATATCCCGACGAACGAAGAGCTAGCAGAAGATACAGCAGCAGATGTACGGGCAGCCTGTGTAAATGTTGTCATAAACTTGTTTAAAACGGAACCAGAGCTTTCACATAGTCAAGAATCAAGTGCCAACCCGCAGCTAATAGACCATGAACCCAAGAGTCTGATCAAAAAACGAGAAGCAAAGCCGCTACCAGTCTCGCCTACTCAAGAAATATTGAGAGATCCACGCGGGTTACTGCCTGTTTGTTTATACGGGCAAAGTGACTACGTTAAGGAATCGAATTTTGAAAACGCTGTTAGAGGTAGAGAAGTAACGACTACCCAAAATCTACGCCTTCAGAGGGGCAAGTCCCTTCCACGAGCACAAAGAAAGTTACCTACATATTTGCTAAGAAAGCAATTACCGATGTTCGAAAAACTGCCTAATACTACAAACGCTGTAGTATACAGGATACGACTAAAGTCAAATGCACCATTCCGTCAAAAATATTATCCCAGAAACCCCGCCCCGCAAAAGATAATAAACAAGAAATTCAAGAAAGTACTAAGAGAAAGTAGGGTTGAACAATCAACCAGAAAAAAAAAAAAAAAAAAAAAAAAACCCGAGTTTTAGACGAGAAGGTTCTCGTCTCCAAAGAAGGAGGGGTTTGTAATGAAGCATTACAACTCTGCCTCCCACCCCCCTACATACGGACCTGCCCTGTTGTTAATCCCAGTACCTCACCGTAGCTAAACCCTATTCCAACCCCGAAGCCCTATCCAGAAAAATTCCATATTAACCTAACAAGGCACCCCCCATGCTACGGACCTGTGAAAAATAACATAAAACGAATACTTACCAAAGCGACAACATGCTCCCATAGCATGTGTCGACAGCAAGCCAAGGCCAGCAACTGATTACAAAGGAGCTTATCAGTGAACTTAAATCAATGGCACAATTACACCACACTGTCTACTCAGACACAACAACAACTACTAGGAGTGGTGAATTGATAGCAGGAATTTATTTACGAAGAAGGAAGAACTCCACTGAAGGCAGCAACTGGTTGACGATCAAGAACCTCGATGGTAGGTTTTCGAGCAATAAAAAGAGAGATTGTTCGTCCTCTTTCCCGTCGCCCCCTTGTATTATCAATCATAGCCTAGAAGCAAGATGGTGAGTTAAGGTTCATACAAGAACTGACTACCCTCCTACCACACACCGGCAGCCATAAGTAAGTGCAGAAAGAAGCAACAACGTATAGGTAAACATGATGCCACCCGTCCCCCCGCACCATTTAACGTAGGTGGAGGTAAGCAATGTTATTGACAGCAAAAGCGATGACGTGACAAAAGAGATCATATTGCGTGGAAATGTGCACTTCCTAGCTTTACAGCTCACGCATGGTTTGGCTGAAAAGTGTAATAAAAGACCGCCATACATTCGACGAAAACACAGAGTGCGGTACTCCACTGCCGAAGTAATATCGGAACACAGAGTGCGGAAGACCTTCACAGAGGTAACATCGTATAACAAAGTGCAGCGCAAGGTCCAAAATTCAGTCGGCATAAGAACCAAGGAAGGTAAGAAAAGTATCAAGTTGTAGACTTCCCCCCACCAGTGGTAAGGGGTCGCAACAAAGTAACACAAGAATTGCCGGATTCGTCCGTTGATTGCCGGATTCGTCCGTTGATTTGCCGGATTCGTCCGTTGATTTGCCGGATTCGTCCGTTGATTTGCCAGATTCGTCTGTTGATTTGCCGGATTCGTCCGTTGATTTGCCGGATTCGTCCGTTGATTTGCCAGATTCGTCTGTTGATTTGCCGGATTCGTCCGTTGATTTGCCGGATTCGTCCGTTGATTTGCCAGATTCGTCTGTTGATTTGCCGGATTCGTCCGTTGATTTGCCGGATTCGTCCGTTGATTTGCCGGATTCGTCCGTTGATTTGCCAGATTCGTCTGTTGATTTGCCGGACTCGTCCGTTGATTTGCCGGATTCGTCCGTTGATTTGCCAGATTCGTCTGTTGATTTGCCGGATTCGTCCGTTGATTTGCCGGATTCGTCCGTTGATTTGCCAGATTCGTCCGTTGATTTGCCGGATTCGTCCGTTGATTTGCCGGATTCGTCCGTTGATTTGCCGGATTCGTCCGTTGATTTGCCGGATTCGTCCGTTGATTTGCCGGATTCGTCCGTTGATTTGCCGGATTCGTCCGTTGATTTGCCAGATTCGTCTGTTGATTTGCCGGATTCGTCCGTTGATTTGCCGGATTCGACCGTTGATTTGCCGGATTCGTCCGTTGATTTGCCAGATTCGTCTGTTGATTTGCCGGATTCGTCCGTTGATTTGCCGGATTCGTCCGTTGATTTGCCGGATTCGTCCGTTGATTTGCCAGATTCGTCTGTTGATTTGCCGGACTCGTCCGTTGATTTGCCGGATTCGTCCGTTGATTTGCCAGATTCGTCTGTTGATTTGCCGGATTCGTCCGTTGATTTGCCGGATTCGTCCGTTGATTTGCCAGATTCGTCTGTTGATTTGCCGGATTCGTCCGTTGATTTGCCGGATTCGTCCGTTGATTTGCCGGATTCGTCCGTTGATTTGCCGGATTCGTCCGTTGATTTGCCGGATTCGTCCGTTGATTTGCCGGATTCGTCCGTTGATTTGCCGGATTCGTCTGTTGATTTGCCGGATTCGTCCGTTGATTTGCCGGATTCGACCGTTGATTTGCCGGATTCGTCCGTTGATTTGCCAGATTCGTCTGTTGATTTGCCGGATTCGTCCGTTGATTTGCCGGATTCGTCCGTTGATTTGCCAGATTCGTCTGTTGATTTGCCGGATTCGTCCGTAGATTTGCCGGATTCGTCCGTTGATTTGCCAGATTCGTCTGTTGATTTGCCGGATTCGTCCGTTGATTTGCCGGATTCGTCCGTTGATTTGCCAGATTCGTCTGTTGATTTGCCGGATTCGTCCGTTGATTTGCCGGATTCGTCCGTTGATTTGCCAGATTCGTCTGTTGATTTGCCGGATTCGTCCGTTGATTTGCCGGATACGTCCGTTGATCTGCCGAACCCGTCTAGATTCAGCTGTGAATGCCAGATCCAACTAAAGACTGTCGACATCAAGCGTGAAGTACTAGCCGGACCCGTTCAACTACTCTCAACCTGCGTACAGAAACTAGGCGAATGCACTGAAAGAATATCTACAGAGAATAAATCCACACCGAAGAACAGACCAAGGATACCAACAACGAAGACATTAATTATAGAAATTGTATATAAAATAATATATGTAAAATAGTTTAAGTTCACTTTTCGATGATTTTATAAATAAAGGAATATTGACGTTAAAATCTGAAGTTAGTACTACTTTAGATAGAACCCCGGTAAGCCGGCGAGCAAAACCTCAGCCTTTGACAAAAGTACATCACAAAATTTAAAAATCAAATGAAAACGTCTGTAAGGACCTGTATTTTGCAAAAAAAAATCGAAATTCAAAGCCGATTGTTTAGGTCGTCTTTTCTAACAAAAATGAATCTGGCAGATATCAAAATTCTGTATTTTTGGTACCAAAAATTAATTTATTTCAATTTTGGAAAACAAATTAGATCGGGGAACACCATATAAAGACAAGTAATTGTTCGATATTATAACCCCATCTGTCAGGCATTTGACAACTTAAAAACGCATTTTACGATTACAATTTTTTGTATATCTGACAATGATTTGGTAAGATCAGAAATTCTTTACTTTCACAATAAGTTCCCTACAGAATAAACTATTGGATAATTGGAACTTCGGTGGATCTCATTTCAAATGCATTTGGCAGCTTGAAATATGTCTGTTATACATATGTAGGTACATTGCTTTTCCTTTATTTTGGTTTTTTGTTTGTATATGTAGAAGCAATGTGTTAATTCGCATATAACAATCGCGTCTGGCAGCTATTTGCCGACATCAGAAATCTGTAGTTCGGAAATAAAAATTATCAGTACTTTAAATCCGTTTGGCAGACATTTGACAGTTTGGAAAACTTCTATAATACATACCTAAATCTTAAAAATGTATTAGGGGTAAAATGAACATATTTATCGGAAAGTTTTTTTTTTATTCTAAGATGGGCTTTTTTATAAATAGTTTGAGTGCATCTGGCAGACATTTGGCAACTTGAAAACGTCTTACTATCTAATTTCGTAGGCATTTAGAAAATTTATAAAGCAATTTCTTATATCAGTTAAAATGAACAAGCTAAGAGAATAGTAGATTTGATCGTAATTTTAAAGCGCATCTGGCACACATTTGACGCAATCAAAAGTATTTATTTCTTAATTTAAAAAGTTTTGAACAAAAGAAAAATAGAAATTGAAAATTATACTATTTTTAAGTCAGATTTTAAGATCAAAAATCTATCTGCCAGACATTTGGCAAATTGGAAAACGTATGACTTCTACAAATATTTTTGAAGATTTTCTTTAATAACAAATATGATAGATAAAATGATAGAAATTTGGCACCAAGAAAATCGTCAGCAGATTGGGTTTTGTAATTTGTCAAGCTCAACCTGCGAACGTTTTAAGTTAAGCTTGAAGAAGGATTATTTGTTGATATGCTTTTGACTCATCTGGGAGGGATCTTGTTTCTTTAAGTACCCTATCCATTAAATATATATCAAATAATCATATTTATTATTTTAATCAACCCTTTTCTTGGAATCAAAAGAAAATAAATATCACAGATATAATGCAACCAACACTCTTCTACACCAAAAACCTATACCGGTAGGTATGTAGGTAGGTGTAGGTACTTTCCTCCTACAGAATACACCATTTTATGGGACTTGTGCATAGAAATACTAGTGTACTCTCAGTTCGAAATATGATACCGTTAATGGCTGCAGCAGCAACAGCATCATGAACATGATTCACAAATACCATCAAGCTCATTGGAAAAACACAGCCAGCCATCAGACCAGAAAGCTGAAAGGACCCTCCACCCACCACGGAACACGAGAGAGGGAATGTTAGTTTAGTTTTGCTTTTTTTTCCGTTTTGATAAGAACTCCTGAAGTCCTGAATTTCCTGATACGCGAAGCATCATGTTGGTGGCATCAACGGCAGCAACGATGACGACAATTGCGGCATTGGAGTTAGTATAGAAACTGCAAACGGCTGACGAGCACGACACCACGCCGACGGATGGATGGTTGGTTGATGTTGTTGGTTTTGCAGGTCCTTTTCCCAGCGAGGGCGTCGTCATCATCGTCATTGTCCTCGTCCTTGTTGTCCTTATCGTCATTGTCGCCATGGCCGCATATCGGTGGCAGTTGTTGGAACAGGAGCGTGCATCAAAAGCTGAGATCTCTTTCGTGCGAGTGCAGGATGTATTTTGTGGGAAGTTGTCAGCGTCATTAAGGACCGATTCGCCTGTGTGTAGGTAAGGTAGTATAGGCTAACAACTACCACGACCAACTTTACTATAGCATAATCTGGACGAAAGGAAAAACAGGACGACACATCAACAACACAACATGAAATTATCGCCTCATTCGGTTCGGTCGGATGGGGGTTTTTTGATTCTAGATTCTGGGGGACAATTGCCAACCACTCTCACTCAGAAGGATGTGCAAGGACGACAACGAATGCATTGATGAGCGAGAGCAACAGAGACTCTTCTTTTTGGTCCTTCATGCTGTTGGGGTGTGCGTCAAATGGTCTAAATCGTTGTACTCATCCAATGAGCTGGTAATTGCTGAAAAATGGAAAATGGAGTTGGGCAAAATGATATGATGCAGGGGTGCGGGTGCAGAAGAAGGTGCCCGTAACGAAGCACTCAAAATGTGTGTTTTGCCCAGAGTTTATGTGCGCGTATAGTAGATTTTTTTTGTGTTGTTGTTATAAGTATGGGGGGTTGTAGCGATTAGAAACGTGGTCTTGTTGTTTAGTGGTTTAAGTGGATGACTGGCTAAAGCTGAGTTTTATGGTTTTAAAACTGAATATTGTCAAACCACTTTACGAAATAATTTACATCTATAGATGTACTAGAGTGTTGGGTGAATTGCAAAAATTATATCTATAAAATAAAGGGGGAAGCGGGCCCTTAAACATATGGAAGACTTATTGAACCACTCAAATCTTACAAGTAGATATTGGAGCATGTGATTTGGAAACTGTCTTTTCACCTTCAAAGCAAAAAGAAGGGAAACTAACATTTATATGAGTATGGTTGTTGGGTGGATAAAGGCGCTTTTCGTGAAAAGTGAGATACTGATTTGAAACATGTTCCTGTAGCGTGTATAGTCTTTTAAATACAACCTGAATTGTAATGTGCTATTAGAACCAATTTAAAAGAATGGTTGTTGGAACAGCAGATTTTTCTTTATGGCTACAAAACTTTGCAATCGTTTTTATTTTTCAAACTAAATTACTGTCGATCAGGGAAACATACTACATACTCAAACAAGATAAAAACCAAAACCGGAATATGATTTCCATACACCTTTTAGAGCCATCGATTCGGCTACAAGGCCAATTTTATATGGTTTCCCGATCAAAGTGACATTGAGGAAAATGAACGCACTTAAACGTTGGCCAGCTAAGATCAAACCTTCTTATTGCTTTACTTACGGAAAGAGTTAAGATTCTTTTGTATCCTTAACTTTTATTACTGAATCAAATCGCCGGTGGATTATTTTAACCTACTGATTGGCAGAACGAGGCAAGATATAGCTGTGTTTCCACCAAGAAATGATCTATTTTAAGAACTTAACGAACTTCCCGTGCTGAAGGTTAAATACTTGATCTTTTTCCTGTATACGGCGAAATGCCTCTAGGACAATCTAACTATACTATCCTAATTCCTACCATCTAATTCCCAAGACCACGACCAACCGGACCACGGGTTTTCTTAGAACCGAACTCAAAGTTCAAAAACTGCAAAGTGACCACACAAAAAAGGCTGCCTATGACAATATGAAGATGGTTTCTGATGCTGATGGCCATACAATTGATTAAGTGTACAAAAATCCAAGGAAGATGCTTGATTTTATAAACACATGGTGACCTCTATTGGTAAATTCATGTCATACGGAGGAAGAAAATGGAGACTCAATAGAACGCTGCATCCAAACTTTTAATTGGACAATCCCGCAGAGGTACCAAGCCTTACACGTATTTCAGCCAGCCAGCAAATCCAAATTGCCTAGCTTTGCAAATTGTTGTCGGACCCAAATAAGTTAAATATTGAATTTATAAATTTGTCAATTATCAATTGATACGAGTATTTGGCAATGGTAGTAAGAGCGAAGGTCTTCGTTTTGAAACAGGAAGATTCCAACGAATATCAATAACAGAACAGCTTTTCACTTGAATATTTTTATTGCATTTGGCAGCCGTCAAGCAGTCTAAAAAAAATTTGCAAGTTCTTATATTCATATTCTAGGAGATTCCCTACCCATTATGGCTCATAGAGCCTAAACCTAGTGACTTACAACTCTCAACCATTTCTGTGCGAGAGTAAGCAGGAATGAAGGTAACCTATAATTTTCTTCCTGTTCCAAGCGGCTTGTGAGCAGCAAATTTCATGACAAGAGGTAGATAATCTTGGAGGATTTTTCACTTCCTCTAAAGGGTCAGTACACTCCTAAGAACCATTTTTGTAGCAGCTGAGTCAAGGAAACTTTTCTTTAGACAAAAGGTATATGGCACTATGACAAACCGAATATGACATCTTATCAATTTTGAATAAAAGTTGTTTTTTTAATTTTTAAAATTTAAAGAACGTTAGACAGGTATTTTGGCAACATTTTTTTGATGATGACTCAGAGAAATGCAGTCAAAGGTTTCATGAATGAATCATGCATTGAAATTGTTTCAGAAAAAAAATTTCAAATATGAATGTTATTAGATAAAAACAGTTCATAAGCATAAAATTCATTTTTTAAATGACTAAAACAACTAATTTAGTAGTTGGAGCTAAAAACCGGATGGCATATGTTTCAAGCAAATATTAGTTAATGCAAGAACAAAAGTTATAAGTCGTTTTAAAAAAATAAGTTTTTAATGCAAAATTTTTAAAACATTTTTAAGAAACAATTTGTATACGCCAACTAAATCTTTGTATTATTATATGAATTCAAAATAAATTTCCAACAAAAATATTGAGCCGTTTTTCAGATCTTGAATTTTTCAAAAAAAAAAAATAGATTTTTTTCTCAAAAATTCAAAAAATATTTTTTTTTGTTTAAAGTCTTGAAATGCGATTTTTTTAAACTTTTTAGAAACTTATCTATAAAAAATTTCATTAAAAACCCTTATGTCGATAAAGAAAAATTCAAAATGGTTCTATGGTAGGTACAGCCTGTCATATATGTACATGTACATATATTTCAAAATTTATTTTATTAAATTATAGATCGTAAAAATTAAACGAAAGAAAATTTTTTTGTATCAAAATTCTCGGAACCGTTTTCGAGAAAAATACGATTTTGAAAACTATTTTTTAACATTTGTGTAGTGGGTACCGTTCTTTTAGATAAAATAATATTTTTTTCTTACATCTTGTAGATTATATTAAGAAACTTTTATTTATCGCTTAAAGAAAAAAAATGAAAAAAAAAAAATTGAAAACTTGAATACACAATTATATTTAAGCTTTGGGGAAGTTTTCGCATAAAAAAATGTTCAATATCAATTGTACCGTTTTTGAGAAAATCAAAAACAAAAAAAAAAATTGTTCCAGAGGGGTACCAAAAATAATCATTTAACGAAATGAAGTTTTTTAATTTGTGGGACAGTTTTTGAGAAAAAAACTATTTGTTAATTTTCGAAAAAAAAATCGTATAGCAGGTACGGTTATTTTTTGCCTTTAAAAAAAATGTGTGGGAAAGAAATTTAAAAACGATATCTACCAAGTTTGACAAAAATCGGCCAAGCCTCCTAGGCTGTAGGCGAACAGACAGACAGACAGAATTCCGAGACCCACTTTTTTCGTCTTCGCTTTCATATTAAGCCTAGTACGCACATCACGCTAAATTTTATCTCCCATACAAAATTCTCTCCAAAATTTAACCAAGCTAAAATTATATCAAGCATTTTAGCCGAGAGGTACGCTGCTCCAGCTTAAAAATTAAAATTTCTCCTCGAACTGTACATAACTTATCTGGCAAAATTTAGCGCCCGAAAGAATTGCCTGGCACATTTATTCTCGAACTAAATTTCAATCTCTTGATCTCTTGATGTTCGGAGAAAAATGTGGGAGATAAAATTCAGCGCGATCTGCGTACAAGGCTTTAATGTCAACTTTGATCAAGATCTCGAGTTCGATTTTTCTTACGAATGCACAACTTGACTTATAGTACCTATAAGTCGCAAGTAAAAAATGAAATACTCAATCAAAAAGAAAACTTGGTCGTGGTTTTAGCATTTCAAAACTGTCTGGCAACATAAGTGCATCTGGCAAGCATTTAAAAAAAATATAATTATGTGATCAGATGGTTTTTAGAATAAAAACTTATAACTAAAACAAAAATTATAAACAAAGATACATATTTGTATTATAACAAGCCTGTGTCACACATTTGGCACCAGTTTTTTGCTTATGATTCAGAAAAATACCATCAAAAAATTGATGAATAAATCATGCATTAAAATATCTTCTAAAAATAGAAAGAAGTCAGTTGCGTTTTTAACATTTGAAATTCGTATGACAAGGTTAATGCGTCTGGCATACATTTATGAAAAAAATGTATTCGTCTGACTAAATTTTGAATAAAAATGGATGACTGTAACAAAGGATACTAAACGAAGGTGAATACTTTCATTTTCAAAAGCGTATGGCAGACATTTGGCATCAATAAAAAAAATAAGTTTCTTTAATTATCAAAAACAAAGGAATATTGCCATTCTCTGCAGGGAGTAAACGGAGATTGATGTTAAATATTTCTCAAGAATCTGACATACATCTGACACTATGTGATGGCTATGAGATTTATACGATTTATGCAAACTTGAAGTATCGAATGAATTAAAGTGTTCATAGTTGCGCAACAGAGCCCGGAATCATGGATTTTAAAACATAGTTATTAGAAGCAGCAATTTTATATTTCTCTGCTTATATTTTGAAAAACTTTTAATGCAAGAGAATCAACTTTTCTTCGAATGTTATATTCATGCCTGCAGTTTTTTTTTTAAATGGAAAGGAATTTAGCTAGAGAGTTTACGAGTCTCTCTGAAAATGTTTCGATTATAAACTAAACTACGGCAACAAATTAAAATCGTGTCCAATTTGAATTTGTTAGCTGTGGCCCGTAAATTTGTTGTTTTATTCAACTATATTATATTCTATGACTGTAGTATTAGGCTCTAATGCCATTGCCAGGGGCGAACGCAGAAAATAATTTCGGGGGGGGTTTTCAAAAAAATATGAGATATTCATAAAAATATTATTTTATTACTACCTATATTGTAGGTACTTGTTAATTACATATTCTTTATTGTAATTAACATAAATATGTTATAACTAAATGATATTTGCTCTTAGGGATAGGACCCATCGGAACAATTTCATACAGCTAATCACAAAAACAAAACATCATAAAGATGGTGCAACGGATACCTATTTGGCAAATTTGAATAATGTTACCAAAAGTTGGAAAATATTCACTACGAGGGCGTTTTTGGTGCTTCCCATTTGGGCATTTTTATTCCGGAATTAATTTTTAGACATAGACTTTTACTACGGGCCCTGTGATGGAGGCCATTATTTGGTTCGTAAAATATCATTAATGCAACAAGAAGAAAAAGAGTGCAAGTGATTCCATAAGTGTACCTAACAATAGAGTTATAATAAGTTCTAGGTTCGCCTAGTGGTCCAAATCTTCAAAACTAAATTTGGCATATATTAATACGTGAAGTTATAACTTGTTGTACTTTTGCGATCATAGGAAAAAGAGTAATACAAAAAGATAAGGACACCGGCAACACTCAATCGGTACCTACGTTAACTATAGTACTACATAATTATAACCAAAACGCTATCAGAGGTTGCTATGTGCTACTCATTTGTAACTGTAACTTTCACACAAACGAAATGAGTGAGTTTTTTCTATTTCTGTAATTCAACGCACTCCGACCTTGGAGCCATCAATAACTCAAACTTATAAAAATCGTAATCATTTATTAGCCATAAATCGGCCCTTAAGATTAACACGGATATCTGTATAGGTATATTTGCTCCGTTCGTTAGTCCGTTTTCTGCCCTATACATAATGTTAATTATCAAAAACGCAATTGCTGTTCTATTCGTCTCTATTTTTTCATCATCAATTCAAAATAAGACAATCGTGTCGCACTGGGTCGCACAAACTTGCTCTTATGTAAAAGACTAAGAATTTCAAAAATTAATGTTTTTAGAGAAAAAGCACAAAATTCTTTTTTAAAATACTAAAACTCTTTTAGTAGTTGGAGCTAAGCACAGGATGCCATGTGTTTTGAGCAAATATTAGTTTATGCAAGAACAAAATTGTAATTCGTATTAGTGGTTTCTAAAAAAAAATAAGCTTTTGTATACAAAATTTTTAAAACATATTTAAGAAAAAATTTTGGTACGCATATTTAAACTTTTTATTATTGTTCAAATAAAAATTTAATTTACAAAGAAAATATTGAGCAGTTTTTGAGGAATCGAATTTTCAAAAAAAAAAGTTTTAAAGTCTTAAGATACAATGTTTTTTTAAACTTTTTAGAAGCTTCTCTAAAAGTAAAGACTAATCGAAACAAAAAAAAAATATCAAAATTCTCGGAGCCGTTTTTGAGAAAAAACGATTTTCGAAAACCATTTTTTAACATTTTGTATTGTGGGTACATTGAGAAAAAAAACCAGCTAAATTCAAGAATATCGGTGTCAAATCAAGCCGTTCTTGTTTTGAGCTTGTTTTTTATAAGCCTAGAATTCTTATTTCAAGATTGTGGAAGCTTAATTTTAAGAATACAAAAGCTTTATTTCAGAAAATTTCAACCTCAAATTAAGATCACGAATTCTTATTTATACCAGAGATAAGAACAATATATACTTAAATCAAGTTTTTTATTCTTAAAAAAAGAACAAATATTCTTGTATTTACGCTTCTTTTCGGATTGTTTCTAGCTTGTTTATTCTTGATTTAAGATGGAGTGGTCTTACTTTCAGAATCAGTCTGCTTGCCTCACCACCCCTCTCCCCACGCTCCCTGCCTTCGCCACCAACCAAAATAAAAAACATCTTTAATAATGTTATGTATTCAAATTTGTATTATTTATTTTATTTATTTTATTTTATGAAAAATACTTAAATATACATTATTAATTTTAAAATGAGTTTTTTCCACTATTCAATGAGTACAAATGTATTGGTGGACTTACAACTGTTGACGAGCTGCTACTTGGGGTGTTTTGTAGCGAGGTTTATATTTTTGTCGGCACAGAATTTGTTTCATCATCTATTCCAAACTAAAAATATAGTATAGACATTAAATACAGCATTAATAAACTTAAAGTATTCATTACCTTAGTTTTTTCACGAAAACAATTTTTCCCTGAATTCTATCTGGAGCCCAAAGATGAGTTATTGCTTCTTTGAGGTCTTTTCATTTATTTATTTATATATTGTTAAGCCTTGAGAGTCAATCTCATTTATGGCTTGAAAAATTATTTACATTTAAAAATTACAATTTACAAGTATGTATTTACAAGTAGATTAAATTTAAAAATTTATGCTTACAAATTTATCTTAAGAAAAGCTAAAATTACAATTATTAAGGTCTTCAAAAATTACTTTAATCACTAACTTATCATGTCCGAACTGGAATATACCGCACATAAAAATGAAACAACCATCTAAACATTCTTGCAGCAAACGATTTTAAAATCGCTTCGGCTTGATTTGAGAATGTAAAAACTTAATTTAACAACGCGGTGGCTCAAATCAAGTTTTTTGTTCTTAATTTTAAATACAAATTTGTTTTAAGAATAAAATTCTTGAATCAGGAATGAAAGGTGTCACTTTCAGGATAACAAAAATAAGAATACAAAAATCTTAAAATAAGCCTGCCCGTACTTGAATTTACCCTGCCTTTTTTCTCTGAGTGTACTTTTATTTTTCATAGAACGCGGGCACGCGAAGAGGAATATAAAGAGCTCAGAAGAACAGAAAAACGGCTTCACAGACAAAAGAAATCAGCCTGGGAGAAGAACCTAATATGTGAAATAGAAAACAGCCGAAAGCGAGGTCCGCACCAGGCGCGGAAGTTCTACCAATCCGTCCGAAACATGACGCAGTACACACCACGCTGCACATACTGCAAGGACGGAGAGGGAAATCTGATCACCGATCCTGAAAGCATACTGGAGCGATGGGAAGTGTACTTTAATGAATTGCTAAATGGTCAGCTCACTGCAGAAGTGGAGGCTCCACTACTTCAAGAAGAATACCCTATGTTGCCGCCACCAAGCATAGAAGAGGTTGAGAAGGCTATAGGCCGGCTTAAACAGAACAAATCCCCGGGAGCCGATGGCATACCAGCCGAATTATTTCATCACGGCGGGCCAGCCTTACGTCAAGCAATTCATGATATTATAGTGCACGTATGGGAGCAGGAAGAAATGCCAGAAGACTGGCGAAAAGGTTTAATATGCCCCATACATAAGAAGGGAGATGTCACAACGTGCAGCAATTATAGAGGTATCACGTTGTTGAGTACCGCCTATAAGATACTCTCCTCTATCCTACAAGACCGGATAACCCCATACGCTAAAACCGTTATCGGACAATATCAGTGTGGTTTCATTCCAGGCAAATCAACAACTGATCAGATCTTTACCCTTAGGCAGGCGATGGAAAAATGTCTAGAATTTAACATCCCAACATACCATCTGTTTATAGACTTTAAGGCCGCCTATGATAGCATAGCCAGGGTAGAACTTTACAAAGCCATGAGAGAATTCGGCATCCCAAATAAATTGACACGACTATGTAGGTTGACCATGACCAACGTAGCAAGCCAATTAAAAATAGCCGGATTGCTATCCAGACCAATCAAAATCTTTAATGGACTCCGACAAGGGGACGGTTTGGCCTGCCTCCTCTTCAACCTGGTGTTGGAGAAAGCAATCCGTGACTCTGGCACGGCAACAAGAGGGACCATCGTCAACAGGTCCAGCCAGTTACTAGCTTACGCAGACGACATTGACATCATCGGAAGAACCGAACAAGCTGTACACGATTCCTTCATCCAGATCGAGCAGGCGGCACAAAATCTGGGGCTGCACATTAGTGAAGGTAAAATAAAGTACATGGTGGCGTCGAATGCGAGAGGAACAGTTGGTCAAACAATCAAGGTTGCGGAGCACGAATTTGAAGTGGTGCAATCCTTTAAATACCTTGGGTCAATAGTAGCAGCCGATAACAATATAGAAGAAGAAATACGCGGGCGGCTTCTCAAATCCAACAGAGCCTACTATAGTCTGTCAAAGCTCTTCAAATCCAGAAATCTCACCATAACTTCAAAACTGCTGCTGTACAGGACCATGGTCCTGCCAGTACTCACATATGGATCCGAGACTTGGGTGCTTAGCAAAAGGAACTCCGACCTCTTAGCTGCGTTCGAGAGAAAAGTCTTAAGGAGAATTGTTGGCCCATACATATGTGAGGAAGGACGATTCCGGAGACGGTACAATCATGAATTGTACGCAATCTACCTAGAAGCAGATGTCGTGACAAAAATTAAGCTCGGTAGACTCCGGTGGGCAGGGCACCTAGCTCGCATGAGCGAAGAGGAACCTGCTCGGAAAGTTCTTTGTGGTACATTCTATGGTAGACGACAGCGTGGTAGACCATGCTTGCGCTGTAGAGATGGCGTAGACCAGGACGCCCGAAGCCTTGGGGTGCGCAACTGGATGGCGTCGGCTAGAGACCGGGATAGGTGGAGAGACTTGTTGAAAGAGGCCAGGACCGGAACGCGGTTGTCGAGCCGATGATGATGATGTACTTTTATTTTTAGGTAAAACAAATTATTTTCCTCAGATCTTATAGATTATATTAAAAAACTTTTATTTATCAAGTCTAAAAAAAATTGAGCATGGGGTTTTCGAGTTTCCAGAAAAAAATTTTGAAATTTTTTTTAAGAATCAAAAAATAAACCTTTTAAAATTTGTATACGCAATAATATTTAAACCTTGGAGGGGCTTCATAATGATTAAAATCGGTTGTACTGTCTTCGAGAAAATCAAAAACCAAAAAACTGGTTCGAAGATGGCTTCTAAGAATGTCCATTTTTTGAACAAATTTTTTCAACCATTACCTAAAATGACGAAATAAAATCTTATGAATTTTTTTTCAAAATTCTGTGGGACTGTTTTTGAGAAAAAAATATTTTATAAGATTTCGAAAAAAAATCGTATGGCAGGTACCGTTATTTTTTGGTCTTAAAAAGAAAAGGAAAAAAAAAACGTGTGGGGGAAAAAAATTCAAAACGATATCTACCAAGTTTAACGAAAATCGGCCCAGCCTTTTAGGCCGTATTCGAACAGACAGACATACAGAATTTTGGGACCCACATTTTTCGTCTTCGCTATTATAGTAATATCAACTTCGATACAAATCTTGAGTTCAATTTTTTTTACGAATGCTTTTTACTTGCCTTATTGTACCTATAAATCCTAAGAAAAAACAACACTATCAGAAGAATTTATGCACGAAAATAACACTTTTTTGTTTTTTTTTTCTTTAACAAAATGAACCCTTATTTTTTTGGTCGTTTCGGGGGGGGTTTGAACCCCTAAAACCCCTACCTGCGTTCGCCCCTGGCCATTGCCATCATATAGAGAGTAGAGAGAAAGACTAGGTACCATGTCCGTTTGATTGTATTTATGGCTGACTTAGAACATGGCCCATAAATATTAGGCCCAATGAAATTTTGGAAAATTAATGCCAATCTGCATAGTGTAGCCGTAATGTGGACATTATATTCCGCCGCAATTGCAACAATGAATCCGATTTTCTGTCTCTCTTGGATTTGTGTAGATATAATTATTATATAGTTATTTAGCTAGTTTTGGTTATGCTGCGGCAATAGATTGGATTATACAAGGATATACATTATAGATCCTTCCGTTTTCGAGTCCAGGAAAATTAGCCATTTGTTTTGTGTGTAGGTATAGGATTGGATGGGATGCACCATGATATGGTTGAGGAGGAGGAGAAGACGAAGAAGAAGAGTGCGGGAGCAAAATTGTAGATACATTATTGGCATAACCAATAATAATCATGTTAGGAGTTATAAATTTGGTAACGTGTGCTTAATTCTGACCAAAATAATAACATGAGTAATTAATTAGATATCAATTTTGGAAAGGGTTGTTCGACTGCTATACATAAGGTGTCCAAAACTGGAAGGATAAATCGGAAAGATTGGTTTGTAAAGTTAAAGATATGTTTGAATTCGAATTTAAGCATCACATGAAATGAACAAAAATCAAAATTTAGAATCTCCAAAGTATTTTTGGAACTTTAAATTAGATAAAATTATTCTTTCATCACCAAATGAATCATATGGCATGTTTTTTTAACTTAAGCACGTCTTTCAGTGATTTGACAGACCCTGAACGCCAAACAAAGTTAGAACTTTCTTTATCTAGGACGCTGTATGCATATTTTAGAAAACAAAAAGAAATCCAACATCAAAAATCCTTATCTGCGTCTGGCAGACTTTGTTTGGCACGAGTTATGTCAAATCAATTTAGAAATTATTAATTCTCCTAGAAAAATGTGTGTATTCTTATTAAAACAATTCCTTAGCAGTGCAGAAATTTAACCAACATTTAAAATATCACTTGGTATTAACATAACTTAAGGACACCAACCACTAACGCTATTATAGAGAGTGGAACGGTCCTTGCGGCAAAATTCCACTTGACACATAACACAGTGTGTACCTTACCTACCTAGATCTAAAATTTAAAAAAAAAATAAACTTTGTTGGAACGTGGGACCATTTGTCCTGGATTTTATATGAGGTTATCCTAGTAGCTCACCGCATCAGCAACAGCACGGAGCACTCATCCTCCATTATAAATTTGCGTGCAACTATACCAGTGGCAATATTTATGAGGACACATTTTTTTCACCTGATGGTATTTTAAGGAGTTAATTGATGTTGTGTCGCGTAAATTATTCTGAAATTAAGGTGGCGACAAAAAATCTAAAAAAAAGGATATATACGCTACCTACTCCTGGGTCATTGCATATTGTGGGTTTGGGAAAAGGTTGTTATATTTGAAATCTTTGAGCCTGCTGCGATATAAGCTGGCTACCATCAGGAGCATGAGGTTGGAGATTTTTATTTTTATTTTAGGTAGAAAAAGGCTTTGTGTTCCACATGTACGAGTACAGAGCTCTCCTCTATATACCTACGAGAAGTCCTTTTGATATAAATTATCCTTTTTGGTTGGATAGCAAAATAACACCACGATAGATGCTAGAAAAACAAAACAAAATACCACAACTAAAAGGATAATGTATTTGAGTGTGTGCACACCTTTATATAATTTAGCTGGCAAATATTCTGCTCTGTCTCTCTCTCCACTAGTGGAGACCGAGATCCTTGGACAGGAGGCGTTGGTAATAAATACAATTTTTAATGGCTTTGCAGCATTTTTGATAGCAGCAGCAGCAGCAGCAGGCGAGTGTGGAGCATATTTTTTTGTTTGTATTTGATTTTTTTTTTGGTGTGAAGCTTGGTGAAGTGAAGTGCAACAAAATGTCCCCCTAATGGATGTTATAATAGTTGGCTAGAAGATTTAGTGGATGAGATATCCTTGTTGTGAATTATTTGCGATAAAATTGGTATCATGGAGAAAATATTAATAAGTCATGCATGAGAGCAACAAAAACTACGGAGATGCTCCAAGATGATTGCAGTTTTTGTCTAACGAATTTCTAGTGATGGTAAGCCAGATCAAATTTATGAGAGGAAGAGTTATTCTTCAGCTTTTTATTTTGGTTCTAAGGTCGGAGGTAAACTAGGTAAACAACATTCATTTCAAGATATTCTGATGCATATATTGGCCTTTAAATATGAGCCTAACTCCCCACAGAGTGGCGCATGAAGTTGATTGAGATTCAGCTTTTCTTGGTAACGCAAGCAAAGGTGTTGTTTTCCTCTCGAGTGCCTTTTACCAAAAATACCATAATGATGTGAGAAATAAGACTGCATATGTTGATCAATCAATGTATAGCTACCAGATGCATAATTCATCCTGATCGAAAAGACTTCAAGGGCGTAGCACGTCTCATCTGAAGGGGAGAGCAAAGTTATACCATCTAAACAACAACTAGAAAAACCTGATAGTCCAAGGGCTACCAGGAGCCTAGTACCTATTGTTGCATTGCCAACAGGCTGTTCCAAAAACAACATTAAGAATTATACCGACTAATCTACAATCGCCAAATGCTACTCTTTCAAGATCCATCAGGTCTCAAATACCTGCTTATCTAGTCCCACAAGGGGCATCAGCGAATATGCACAAGTTTATCGATTGCAGATAAATTAATAAATTAATAAATTCGGTACTCAACAGGTCTTAGAGAACCTGGGCCTAGTGACTTACAACTCTCAACTATTCAAGTGTACTTTTTAGTGCCAGAAATGGAGGGGACCTTTGAAAGGATTTGTCACTTCCTCTGAAGAGGTAGAACCCCTGAAAAAAAAATGTTTTATTTGAGCTGACAGTTGTAGTTTTGACAGTGTGGATGCAGACTAAAAAGTAAAAACACGTGGACTACATTTGGACAGCAATGCTCCAGCCAAGAGTCATCGAATGATTGTCCCTATGTTTAACCTATGGTTTAAAAGCCATCGCGGATGTCAGAAGGCTTCGTTTGAATGACTTAAAGCAAAATACATGGATTATCTTCTTGAATACGCTTCGAGAATCCATTAAGCAGGATCGCTGAGACTCTTTGGTACCAACTTTTCGGTTAACCTAACATCTATTTCATATGCTTCATATGCGGGTTATACTATTTTATTTCAAGAAATAGTTGACGATTGTCCGTAACACGAAATTATACTTGCACAAGACCATCTGCGACAGAAGACACCAATTTTAACCAAATACTCTTTTGTACAAACCCTTGTTAAGGCGATCTTCATTGTTCAACTTTTCCGGTAAACTTATAAGGTGAATAAGCTCTACAAGAAAATATAATCTTCAAGAACATTTTTCTTCTTAACAATCGTTTCACATAAAAAAAAGACTCACAACATCATACCTACCACCTTTTGCAACATCATAAATTAAAAACCGGATTCAACTTAACGATAATCATAGTTAAATTTTATTGTCACTCTGATAGCCAGCTTAAGAAAAAGTGTGTACCTCCTGTGTAGTAAGAATAATCACCATTAGTCGGCTGTGTGGTTAAAAAACTGGACGATATCTTCATAGATGTTTTCAGAGGAAAGGAAACGATAAAGACGACTGCTTCTGCCACTGCGACACCATCAAAAGAGAACTTCAGAACAAACTATGCAATTGGTAATCTTAAAAAGATATATTCTCAAAGCTATCCTGCCTCTAATCTTATGCCATATTTTCTTCTATTTTTTTTTTTCTGTAACTCACCTGCTGTCTTGTCTGGATCTGGACTAGCAAAGGACTTAGTTTACTTTTTGGCCAAAGTAAAAGTCATTTGCGTGTGTTTCTAAGGGTAACGCAAAGAAAATCCTAGTTTGTCGTAAATTTTACTCACCACTTTTTTGTTGAATTATAGAATGAACGAAAAACAAAAAAAAAAAAAAATAAAACGGGAAAATGGTAGAATTCTCTGTTTTATGTTTGCCAACAATAGTTTTTGTATGAATACGATGGGTTTGCACAGAGAGACAGAGAGCCCGGCAAACAATCCATTCAAATAAGGACACTATCAAGAATTTATTTTATTTACGACTTACCGAAAGTAATTAAAGGGATTAAGTAGGAATGAACCAAACAACATCCAAAAAAGAAAATAGTCGGTGGTGTAGCAATTAGAGGTGAGCAGATTGCAGACAGCAAATTTGTGCGTCTCATTTTTCAGAGGGATTTTATTTTTTTTTTATTTGTATTTATAAGAAATTATTTAAAAAAAATAGTTATTACGAGTAAGTACACAATTCGAGTGGAAATGTTATCTTCATAAAAAATGTGAAGCTTTGTTAACGCTTCAGCCTAAAGCATAACAAAAATCAATCGTGGGGAAAAACGTTCATCCAGTGTGATCAAAATGATATTTTCAAATATTCAAATAAACGGAAAGAATTGCAGAAAAGTGTAGGTACACAAAAAGGAATAAGATAATTAAAGTTGAAGACAACAACAGGAATTTTTAGGAAACTTGTCTGGTGAATTTCTCCAGCAAACAACTAACAAAAACATGATTTCAATTTTGTCAAAATATAATTATCGTTCAAATAAAAGCTCTTGATAAACTTGAAAAAGGCAAAGAAAGAATTGTTCTTGATTCCAAGGAATATGACGCAAAAATGTTTGCTCTTTTAAGTAACGAACATACATATCAAGAGTTTACGTATGACCCAATCTCGAGAGTGCTTAAGAAAATTCGGTAAGTCCACAACCACTGAAAATATATGGCCTACCTAAAGTACATAAACAAAATGTACCTTTGAGACCCATCGTTAGTCATATAGTTAGTCATATCCTTCAAACCTTCTAGCTAAAGAATTAACCCAGCATTTTGAAGAACAGGCATTAAAAACATCACCAATAAAACTTTCGATTTGCAAAAGGTACGTGGATTACACTTTCTGTGTGCTTAACGATCATGTAAATAGTTTTCTGATTAACCTTAATTTCATTCATAAAAATGTTTAATTTACAATGAAAAGAGAAAAAGAAAACTCATTAACATTCCTGGACGTTAAAATAAAAATAAAAATAAAAATAAAAATAAAAATAAAAAGACGTTAAAATAAAAAGACACTCAAACAGATACCATACTACATCCCATCACCACCCAGCTAATTTCACATCTGTAGAGTCGGCTCTAAGGAACCTAGCTCATAGAATTTGTGATTGTGATTCTGAAAATCTTCAGCAGGAGTTGAAGCATCTTGACATGACACTTTAGAATGGCTTTAGCTCTAGGTAAAGATTATGGATTCCCAAACCCGACACTGTACAAAATTTTTCATATACAGGATTAGCAAAGAAGGCCTTTTTAACTTACATTAAAAGCATTACTGATGGAACTGGACGAATATTAAGAAAATTCGGTGTAAAGACTGTTTTCAAACCACCAACAAAAATTCGTAGTAACTCTTGGCATACTGGTTAGTGCGTTGGACTGTCTTGCGAATGGTCTCGAGTTCGATTCTCAGCCGTTGCAAGAAAGTTTTTTTTTCAGGGGTGTACTGCCTCTTGCGAGGAATTGACAAATCCTCCAAAAGCATCTCTTGTCATGGAAAGTGCTGCGCATTAGCCGTTCGGAATCGGCAGAAAATTGTAGGTCCCCTCCTTTGCTGGTAACACGCACACAGGAATAGTTGAGAGTTGTAAGTCACTAGGTCCTGGTTCACTTCGAGCTGTTGCACCACGAAAAAAAAAACATTTAACAAAAATTCGTCAACTTCTGAGATCACCGAAAGACAGATTTCCACTCTAAAACTCTAGGATGTACGAGGTTCCTGGGTCATCGTTTTTATGGGGAAACGGAGAGAGGTAGGTATTAATTCCGATTGTATGAAGACGTTGAAGCCATCCAAAACAATGCGGTCTCAAAATCTGCCTTATGTGAACATCTGGCTTACAACCAAGGTCACTATATTCGGTTTGGTCAAGCCAAATCCATTGCTGTTAAAAGATTTTATGTGCCGAGAATTGTTAAAGAGACAATAGAAATAAAGAAGCACGAAAACTTCAACAGAGATTCAAGCTTCAAATTATCAACAACATGGGATCCTATAATAAATTAAATAATTAAAACAACAACAAAGCCTTGCGTGTACCTAAAAATACATTGACTCAATGCAACAACAACTAAGTGCAAGGACACTATCCACAAACGATCAAAGTGCAACAACTACGAGAACGAGTAGGTACCAACAAAAGATTTCTGCAGTAGCGGCGGCGGCGTGGATGAGTGGAGAAAACAACTCCTCGCCTTCTATATGGACAAATCCTACTCTATCTCAAAGACGTAGACTGTATTTGGAAGACTTCTTCTAAAACGATTCGATTTATCTAGAAAATACTGAAATATGTAATCTTGAACGCTTTATAAGGAGCTTAAAATTGTTTAATGAGTATGGAAAAAAAACTTTCCGCCGCCAGCAGAAATCTCAACGTAACCTAATCTACTTGCGATATTATTATACATAACTGTAGGTGTATATTATGGTCAAACTACGTAGCATCTATGGGATGAAGTCAAAAATGCCGTAATCACCCCCAAACGTTCCAAATGTGGAAACTTTATTTGAAAGAGTGTTTTAACGATTCTCCGAGAAAGTCTATTATTTTGTCAAACTCTGAACGAATTTTAACAAAATTAATTAAAAAAGCAAGAATACTCGTAGGCAATATTTTTAAACCAAATCCAAAATGACACGAAATCGGAAGAGAGCTAAAATTAGATGAAGGCTTTCACTCAAATTCATATTCAGATGATCACGACTTAAGGGCCAGCAAGGACGGTATCAACGTAAAATAAGCACTTGGGTATATGTAGGTAGGATTCAGGTCATCAGAAAAATGAAATGCTTACTTTTACACTGTCCAAGAAAGCCCTGCGACAAATTGCGAATTAAACTCTGAACCAGAGTTCTAACCCGGCACGAGATCCTATTACTGTGTCAAAACCTACATAAATAAATTTTAACAATATTTCGAACGACCTGTTTTCAAGCCTACAAGTAAAAAAGACAAAATTTAAAACAAATCCGTTCATCCAAGTAGATTCTAGCTAGATGTACACTTGGACATACGGATAGACCGACGACAGATGGAATGATAAAAATAACTTCTCTCTTTTGTTTCGATTAAAACCTCAAAATTTTATTTGACAGGAAAAGTAGGTAGGTAGGTACTTGCATAGCACTAACTTGCTCTACTTACGCGTTAGAAAGGATTATTCCTGGATTAACACAATAATATATTTTCAAATGTTCGTTTCAAAGTGTAGTTGTATCAAGCTCATAAATTTTGTAACAACAAACAAGTTTAAAAAAATGTATAATACTATCAAGTAACCCATTCAAAAAGTAACTTACCAAATTTCTAAATAGGTATCTACCTATATCGATTAGGTACTTTCATCTTTTTCACAAAAAAAAAAAAACAAAACAAAACACTTTGACATATAAAACAAAAAAAAAACATAAGAAACTTCACAGCACTACATTTAAATTAGCTTTTAAAAGCTTTAAAAAAGGATAATTAACAACTATTTTGACACCGAAGAAAACAACTAAAACACATTTAAAAAAACACACATATGACATTGAAAATAGCTTTTAAAGGCTTCAAAATGGATAATTAACAACTACCTATATTGACACTGAAGAAAACAAAACAAAAACACTTTTAAATGGAATTTTCATATTAAATTACAAAAAACAAACACAAACAACAGACATTTTACGAGTATAAACGAACACAAAATTGAGAAACAGACAGAACTTTCAAACACTTGATCTACCTTCTTTCATCTAAAAAAAAATTAAAACACTTGCACAATATTCTTTAAACCCGAACACTTCCTTATTTCGAATTTGAATTTAACGAACTTTTTAAGCGGCCATTAAAACGAAAAAAAAAAAAGATTACCAACACCAACCAACGAACACCGACGACGACGAACAACGGCGAACGGCAAAGCAAAGCTCCAACGGGATTATCAAAAATGGAAATGGAAATGAGAATGGGAATCAAATTGAATTTTATTTCGAAAGAAAATCCACTTTTAAACAAGGAAAACTTAAATTTTTTTTGAGAAAATTGATCTCCACAAATTAAACAACAATAATTTCACAAATTTTTGACCGAATATTGAGATTTTACTATGAAAAATATTTAATTTAGGGGACACGATCACGGAGCAAACCAATTTAAAGAATATTATACCGAACACACTGAACTGAACTGAACTTTGTTGGAGCGAAAAAAATAAACTACATTGATGGAATATTGTGTGGATTGATGAGACACTGACACGGCGAATTCTGGTGGCCATAAATGATTATGCATTTTCTTTTCTTTCTGTTGGCTGTGGCGGTGGGGTGGGAGTTAAAAAAAACTGTGCTAATAATGTGATTGATTATTTGGTGCATAGGTAGTTCTTAAGTGATATACCTACCTATTGCGAATGAATGAATTATATGAAAGGGTGGTAGGTATGGGTTCTTTAATAAGATGTATGTCGTTTGCATTTCTTTCTTATTTATTTGTTTGTTATGATTTTGTTTTGTTAAATTATGTATATGATAGGCAGATATATTTTATTCTTTTAAACCATTTGGAAAATAAGTTAAAGTCGAATAAAATGGTAAAATTCAAATGCAAATCCTGCATTTTTTTATTTTACCTTTTTTGTCTGAAATAGTGAAAAATTAATATTTAGGATTACCTTAGATAGATATTGAATTATAGTGTAGTTAGGAAATATGTAATATGTAACATACCTACACTTAAAATGAAAAGCATTATAGGTATGCTACATTTCCACTTGTTTTTCAAATACGCACTTTGATAATTCAGGGTGAATAGTATATAGATACGGTACAAACGACATGCCTTTCAATTTTGCTATCAATACATATAGGTATTGGAAATGCGAGTTTTTTGGTTTAAAGAATATTAGGCGTGTTTTTTTTTTAATGCGAACAAGCCAGGTCAGCAGATTCTTAGACGAAAACTAAAAGTGAATACAATTTAGATCAGTAATTATGATGAAAATATAATTGTTGAAATGTTGAGAGTAATGTTTAGATTATTTCAATTCTAGAAAAATTTTAAATGTAACATACACAGGTGTTCAAAATAATAGGGAATTACTTTGGCAAGGCAAACGATTTTTTTTTACTACCTAGGTATTTGTTCTACTGTGCGAGTCAAATTATAACCGTTATTAGCACTGATATATTGGCGCAAAATTTTAAACATTTAAAACCCACTCTAAATCAATTTTAGAATGGGAGTCGACTCTAAATATTAAGTATAAAACGAGAACTGACTTTTTGTTAATTTTAAAGGACATAAACTATACTTTAACGTTAAAGAGCTCGTCTTACTTTAACAGCCACAAATAGCTAGTTTATCTTTTAAAAGTATACTTTATCCATATTGACAATGTACATTTCATACCAAAGCAAATGGAAGGAAAAATGTTGTGTAGACAATCGGGCTTAATGATCTATTAAGAATAATGCAATTAATTTAAAAAACTAATTCATTCTTGTCCCTTGGATTGTCTACACAACATACGTCACATTAAATGATCAAATACCATTACAAATAAGGAAAAATGTTTACTGATGTTTTATTAGATTTTTTAAAGATGTTCTTTGTAAATAGACTGAATCACTGAATATTATAAATTCAAAACAATCGTACGAAAGTGCTCTACAATTAAAAAATCTGTAGATACAAATGTACATATCTTATGTATGCACGCGCGCCGCCGAGACGAGTATATAGCTAAATGAATCTGCACCTTACAACACCAAATTGAGTTTTTTATGCTGTGAATTTGCGATTTATACTTTATTTTCATTTAAAATAATGTAAATAACTTATAAACAATCAAAATCTGTACCGATGTAGTATATTAAATGAACTTTTTTCGGCGAAAAATTATTTGGTTTGAAGTTGTCTGTTCTTTTTACTTTTTTTTTTGTGTTTTTGTAGTTGTGTGAGTTATGCATCTGTCAAATTAAGGGTTGTTCAACGCAAATTTGCTTAGGTTCTGTTGTAAAACCCACATTAGTTAGAAGAGTTGTCTAACGTGATTAAAATTATGAAAAACTTAGACAAAGTCTCTAAGCTAAACGACTGCGTTAAGTAGAGCCGGTTTAATTGCTTAAACGAGAACTCTTTAAAATTTTGCGCCATTGTCTTTAAATGATGAGCTTTAGACTAGTGAATCATTCGTTCATTCATTCATTGATGCTGTGCTGTAACGTGAAACACGGATGCGGTAGCATCATGGTTGCTTTTCTTGGTTTGGTATTGGACCCATCTTCCAAATTCATGATATCATGACCAAGGAAGCATATTGTGACATTTTGAATGCTTTCGTATGCTGACGACAATATGCCATTTAGATGACATTTTCAGCAAGATTACGATCCCAAAGCACTCTTCAAAATTGGTAAGTGCTTGGCTTCGCTATCATCGCATCTCTGTGCTACCCTTGCCCATCTCAGTCCCCCGATCCCAACCCGATTGAGAATTTGTGGGCGGATCGGAAAAAATCTTTAGCCACAAAGGTTTTCAACAATTAACACCAACTATGGCTTGGAATACAGAAGCGATGGAACGCCATTCCGATAGGTAAATGTGAAAAACTTGTAAAGTCTATGCCGAGTCGTATAAAGGTGGTCAAACAAAATAAAGGAGGCCATTCTGGTTATTGAAAAAACCACACAACATTTTTGTATTTCAAAACTAACTGCTACTTAATTAAATTTGACCAATTCACATACTTAGTTTAACATTCCCTATTATTTTGAACACTCAGAAACGAAAAAAAAACTAATTTGATAGAAAAAAATTATTATTTTGGAGAAATATGCAAAATTGCACGGTTTAATTAAAAAAATGATAAAAAGTCGCTATTCGGTCGTATAATTGTCTAAAATGTTTACAAATTAGTTGCTTTTTTACTTTCCCTATTATTTTGAACAGCTGTGTATGTACTCGTATTAGGCACTGACTTCGGCATCGAATGTTAATGAATTTAAACATGGAATATAAAGGTGAGCACAAGCATTTTATTCATTTTAATTTTATTACACTGGTTAAAAGGTTTAAGAAAACATTTTACTTTAACATTTAACATTTAACTTCCTGAGAATTTCAAGGAAACTCTTCGTAAACTTTATACAAAAATTTTTTAATTATTATCGCTCTTAAATGAATTTTTCGTTAAAAACCTGAAACGCTATCAAAATACATAATTATACCTACTTTATTTTTAAAATGCATGCCTGCCTCAGCATTGAATAGATATGGTTAATGAGGTTTTAATAAAGACATTATTAGAGACAATGAGTGAAAAAATGAAAAGTGCCTAGGTACCTAATAAAAAGTGGAATTTATAGGTATTTAATTTTTTGTTTTTAAAAACAATATTTATTTTTTTTAATTTTAAAATGCAGTTTTCAACTACGTTGTAGTATCAGTTTACAAAATTGAACGAAAACCAGATTAGTCATTGTCCATAAATTCTGATGTAGGTACATGTATGTCTCTAAAATAAGGTGAATATTTCAAATAATTTAAAATCCATATTTCCATTGTTTGAATTCCTTGGCAATAACTCTGGAGCGCAGATTTATTGAAAATATTTTCGATGCCTAAGGTAGGAAGTCTTATCAAATTTATCAAATCCGTGGTCGCCGTTTTCGAAAAATTATCAAAAAACCAAAACTTTTGTGTGGGAATCAACTGTTATATGCGTAAAAATGATTGGAACAACATTTTAAGCTAATCTGTTTATGCGATAAGTTTCTAGCTCGATGTACACTTGTACGCACTGGCGGACAGGCAAACAGGCCGATAAAGGTGGACGTCATGACAAAAAAACAAGGATTATTCCTGAATACCTAAATATAAAAATGTATTTCTAAGGACCTGTTTTAAAACGTAATACTAGCAATTAACCAATTTAAAAAAAAAATAACTTACCAAATTTCTGATTAGGTAGGTTGGTACCTATATCGATTACTTTCATCTTTTTCACTAAAAAAAAACACTTTGACATTTAAAGCAATAAACATAAAGAAACTTTACAGCACATTTAAATTACATACATATATGACATTGAAAACAGCTTTTTAAGGCTTCAAAAGGATAATTAACAAACTATTTTGACACAAAATAAAACAAAACAAAAACACATTTTAAAAAACACAGGTAGGTAGGTAGGTATGTATATGACATTGCAAACAGCCTTTAAAGGCTTCGAAAAGGATAATTAACAAACTATTTTGACACTGAATAACACAAAACAAATACACATTTTAAATGGAATTTTCATATTGAATTAAAAAAAGACCAAAAAACAGACATTTTATGAAAAAAAGAACAAAATTGAAAAACAACCAGAACTTTGAAACACTTGAACTACCTTTTATAATTAAAAAAAAAAATTAAACACTTGCACAATTTTCTTTAAGCCCGAACAGAAAACTAACTTTTTCATTTCGAATTGGAATTTAAGGAAATTTTAAAGCGGCCATTAAAACGAAAAAAAAAAAGATTACCAACACAAACCAACGAACAACGACGACGACGAACAACGGCGAACGGCAAAGCAAAGCTCCAACGGGATTATCAAAAATGGAAATGGAAATGAGAATGGAAATCAAATTGAATTTTATTTCGAAAGAAAATACACTTTTAAGATAGGAAAACTTAATTTATTTTGAGAAAATTGATCTCCACAAATTAAACAACAATAATTTCACAAATTTTTGACCGAATATTGAGATTTTACTATGAAAAATATATAATTTAGGGGACACGATCGCGGAGCACGCCAATCAAAGAATACCTATTATCCCGAACACACTGAACTGAACTTCGTTGCAGTGAATAAAGTATACTACCTACATTGATGGTATATTGTGTGGATTGATGGGGCACTGAAATGTCGAATTCGGGTGGCCATGAAAAATTATGCATTTTGTTTTCTGGCTGTTGCCGGTGGGGGTGCGGGAGATTAGTTATAATTCGGTTGCCATTTTAAAACAAAACTGTGCTAATAATGTGATTGATTAGTTGGTGCATAGTTCTTAGGTGAATGAATTACATAATAATGAAATATAAGATATTGACATTTTGTTCTTACTTATTTGTTTTGTTAAATTAAATATACCTACCTATACCTTTGATACGCAGATATGTAGGTATATTGTATTCTTTTAACGATGTGGAACACAAATTAAAGTGGAATAAAATGGTTAAATTCAAATGTATAATATTGAAGGGCAAATCATGCTACCTATTTGCTCTTTGTTTTTGATGTTGTCCACTGAAATAGTTAATAATTAGTGAGTTCTAGGTATAGGAAGGTACATATATGTATGTACATTTAGAACCAAAAATATTGTGCTTTCAAATACGCACTTTGACAAGATAGAGTGGCTAGTACTAGTACCAACAGTAAAAAGCAATAATATTAGCAGTAGAGAGCTGGCATCGTCTTTCAAGAACAAATGTTAACCTATACCTACCATTAGAATTAAGTTAAAACTAAGACAGTTTTACTGGAAAGCCCACATAGAGCCAGTTGGTTAGTTTAATTATTTATAGGTATCTTAATAAAGAGGCAATTATTTTTTTTTATTTTTCAAGGAAATTAGATTGCAAAATTTTGAAATGTTGATAAAACTAAAAATGCGCGCTTCGTTAATTTTTAGACACTTATAGTTTCCGGACACACCTTTTAATATCTCTACACAATATCAACAAGATTGAAAGTGAATATATTACATATTATGTAATTTAGACCAGGAATTAGAGTGAACATAAAGTGAAAATATTTATTGAAATATTGAGAGTTTAGATGGCGCTTACATATTTCAATTCTAGAAAAAATTTAAATGTGACATACCCATATGGCACTGATTTTAAAATCGAATGTCACTGAATTTTAAAAAGGGAATATAAAAGTGAGCCCAAGCGTTTGATTCACTTTTCATTTCTGCGCTGATTATAGGTGAGTGAAAGGGTTATAGTTCGACGTGGGTTATTTTCAAAGAGGGGACAAATGTGATCGAAAATCTTCTCAGATTATCAATGTGAGTAGAAAATATAGCTAATTAATAAAACTAATCATAAAATTCGATATTGTTTTTGAAACAACATCTGCCGACTTACTAATTTAAAAACAACTTATTTCTGGCAATAAAAAAACAAACATGCCGCCATTCTCCCACTTAACAAAGACTACTCGAAAACGGAACAACACAAAATTGCAGCAACTAATTTCAATCAGGTGGGTTCAATCATGAAACAGTCTACAAAAAGCTTAGTGAAATGCTTCTCAGCTGTTTGAGATGAAAATAAAAGTGAAAAACCATTCATTTTGAAAACAATATCAATTCTAAAGTTATGTTCTCAATAAATAGAACCAGCATCACAGATGTATCTGAGTACAGATCGTGTTTTCCGAAGCCAAACAAGGAGATTTCCAGCTATTGTTCGTTCGCGTATATGAAGCTGGAGTTTTTTTTTTGTTGTTTTCTCTCATTGTGTCCGCTGCTGGCACCTAATACTTTATCACTTAAGACCCGCCACCACAACCAACGAGCCTTGTTATGCCCCGTGGGAGTCGTTTTCGTTGTTATCCCAGGAATCGTTTTCAATTTCGCGCTAACATGTGACCGATATGTCGTTGAAATTAACTGCCACCATCTCTAAGTCTAAATCTCTTTCGCATATCTAACACGCGAGGAAAGGACGAACGAATTGTTGGCCAAAGGACCGGCTAGGGCTTGGCAACTGGACTATGGTAGCCCAGAGAAAAGCATCATCATCATCATCATTGTGATAGTAGTTGATTTTTGTTTGTACCACGATTCTCATCCTGGATCGGGCTAAATGAAAACATTCAGCACACGCGGTGTCATCTTATTTATTTGTTCGACGAGAGCTAACGGTTTATACAGGCCACGATGACAATATTACCCCCTGAACATCAGTGGCCAAATGTAAGTACTATTCCCGGGCTGACAGAGGACGACAAGGACAACGCCAACGCCGACGACGACGATGAGATACATTCTCGATGAGCATAAAAGTGGTAAGTTGTTAAGGACATTTGCTTTTCTGACCAAAAGCTATAGCCCAGCGAGATATCAAGGATTCTGCCTGACAGAAAAATCTGTTGCGACGAAGTAATTCAGAGAAAGCTTGAAGATAAAAATAAAACAAAAGTCTGTAAACGCAGATATATTTCTCAGATACAAAACACAACAAAGCGGATTTGGAGAGTTTTTTTTTCGTTGTTTTTGATTTTGTTTCCTATTATTTCTGTTGTTGTTGTATGTGGGGGGTGTTTTTTGTGGAAAAGAATGACTACCAACGACATAGTGGTGTTAAGTGTGATAGAAGCGCAAGAAATAAAATATGAAAATGGCTGCAGCAGATGGTGACAACGGTTTTCAGTGAGCCAGAAGCACAGAGATGGTTTGAGGGATTTTGCGGATTTCTGACAAAACAAAATAAAGAAGAAAAAAAAAAACAAACAATGGCATTAAAAGAAGATAAACTGACCACAGAAGGTTTGTTGAGGATTTTTGTTGATTATCCTGAAAATCTATATTGTATCATGTGATACATATGTAGGATATGACACTTAAAAGAAATAATGTCTTAATAAAAGATGGAAGAACATGGGAGAGTTCAGTTATAAAATAATTTTATTTATAAAAGTTCTGGAGAAGGGTAAAGGAAATGAGATCAAAACTAGCATTTATTTGGTGAGTGTCAAAGGGGAATAAAGAATGAACCTAACTGTCTGTTCAGAATTCAGTCACCATACAATTTTATCTTTTTATTTGTAAATGTCTGTGCTTTGAAATTCATATTGAATACCTTGATTTGGATTTCCAACAAAAATCTCCAACACCATCAACCTTAAGCATCATCCCGCCATTTTATTAATTTCAATATACTGGCCATTGAGCAATTATAAATTTCACGTCTGATGCTGAAACAAAAAATTTATCGTTTTTCCTTCTTGGCAGTATTTTGGCAAAGGACAAACATCCCCATACCTACCCACATACATAACTTATCAGAAGTGTTAAATTGAAGACGACACCCAAAGTGTAAACCACCAAACATCGAAAATCCCGATACGAAGTCATAAAAAGGACATCCGCTTTAGCTAGATAGAATATTTATTAATCCCTTTCCTGATAGTAGGTAGTTAGATAAGTAGTAATATAGTATACACAAGCCTCAAGGCTATGAACATGCACACGCAGATATACCTACCTATATCGTACATTATAATGGAGTTACTCGTTCCGACTTATAAGATGTCTCCAAAGTTATCTGAAAATATTTCCCTTTCCTCATTTATATCATCCTAAAATCGCACACTAGAGCTGCACACGTAAAGACGACCTTTCTCTTTCATAATCCTTTATCCGGGTGGATGGTGGATGAACAAACTTTTCTGAGATGTGGTTGTCCCTTGCATCAAAATGTTCGGTTAAAAGAAAATTATCGACGATGACATGTGAGGGGATATTTAAGCATACAAGTCCTGGTTATACATACATGCTAAAAAACCAACCAACGACGCACACTTCGTCCACACACGATGTACGGGGTAACATAAATAATTTCAAATTGTTCCTTTCGCCCCCGCTCTCGATCCAAATTAAAAAAGAAGGCCATAAACAGACATTATGTAGTATATCCCCCTAAAAACTTGGACCCTGAAATCAGAAGAAACACGAACTCAAAAGTGGCAAACAAAGGAAATCCTCTTTCTATATGTGTATATATGGCATTCCACCATCCTAGACAGGGGCCTTACCATACACAGATATCTCGGCCAACTTTCACACATTTCAAAAATGAGAAACAGAGTTCAGAGAAAATGGTGAGATGGTATCTCTTTGCTGTATGCCATTAGTATAAACTTCATTTATTTTTGTGCACCGGCATTTGACTCCTTGGATTATATTCTAAGGATAATACTTAAAGTACCTACTCATCCAATCCAAAGCCAATCGAATATGTAACAGAACAAATGAAAATTATTATCAAAAGCAGGCTGAAGAACACCTAATCGAATGGAGAATTTCTTCAAATGTTAAATTTTAAGGTAAAGGTGTTTTGATTTAGGAATTCAGACAAGTCTGGGTGAAATTTCTATCACTAGTAATTAAAAGATTGATTGAAAAGTTTTGCTAACCCCTGGGAGACCGTGGACTGCTATTAAATGTCTACCTTCTTTTCATTCAGTAGTTTTTATGCTTGGAGACACTTTGGAAGGGTCAGTTCTTGGCATCAATCAACAAGATTTTTCGCTTATCAAGCTCTAATGATGATACCGTGATGCATTCCCAGAGGCTATATGAAGTTCTTTCCACCGCCGAGTTTGCCAAAGCCATCTACGCTGGCATTTATCTTAAATTTCACCACACCACGAGAGGCCCTAAGAACCGACTGTTCTAAAACCATAGAAGCTGTGTGCTTAACTTAGAAGTCTTTCGACATAACAAAGTGTAGTACTAAATTGAGAAACGTTTATTTCTGCAAAGCCATCCAGATCAGGCCTTGTCGGATTCTGAGGAATTTAGAATCATCAAAAATCAAAAAGAGAATTTCTATACCTCAAAGTTTTAAGTTTCGTTAAGTTTTCCTAATTTGTAACTTCTTCAAATTTTCGGTTTTTTTTGACGAAAAATCGATGTTCCATCCGAATAACAAATAAGTGAAATTCACCTTCAATCTCAGATTAAATAAAGTGTATGGTCTTCATAGGTATACACAGAGAAGCTTCCCAAAGTCAAAGATGAAGTTTTGCTCCTGCAATAAATGAAAAATCATTTCCAGGACTATCTGTAAGAGGAATCTTCTTTCGATTTTTAAGGTTGATTTTTCTTTCCGCATACACAAAACTCTTTGGTCCACACATTGTCGAAAATACTTTATTTGATTTTTATTTGCCAAGGCATTTGCATTTCGCCTCTTGTCGAGTTGAGCCTTTCTCTCTATCAAAAGGATTCTTTGCTCTTCTTATGGTTATGTGGTTATTATGGTTCTCAGGTTGAAATTCCTGAAATTGCATGTGGCCCCACAAAAGCACTAACTTCTCACAACAGTTTCAGTGTCTGGATAATCGAATAATTTGCGCAATCGGAATACATTTTTTTTTGTTTTTTGAAGATCCTTCATGTGTGGGTATCTGAGAATCAGGGTTCTTAGCCGGTGGCGGATTTTAAAACTTTCAGAAGGGATAGAATATGTTAGATTTTAATCTTTGAAGACAACAATTACTTCATATCCAATTATTTCTTCTTCTCAGTGTTTCTGTGCACTATATAGGTTGCATTTAAAAGACCAAATGTCTTTCAGAATAAATATAAAGAAAAAATTGCCGCAAAGAACGGAAGTGTTTCGTCTAAATCAAATATTATCTCCGAAACGTTTTTTTTTCTTGAAATTTAAGCCTCTAAGGACAAATATATTTCTAAACCCTTTAAATCCCATACACTTTTCATAAGAAAATGTGGGGCCCCTTTAAAAATTTAGGGCGCCCAGGCTCAATCGTATTTAACCTCTATCTATGAAATTTGGTCCTTTCGCATTTTTAAGGATATAAGATTCAATTGAATGGGCTGAGGTCGAGAATCAAGAGAAAATGTTAGATTTATTTCGTTTTGTAGAAAATGAAAATTTTGAATCAAAGAATGAGAATCGAGAAGGCAATGATGGTCAAAAGTCATATCAACAACACTAAATTATTATTTATCTCAAAAGGTTGCAAAAGGATATAAACGTACTAGTACCTTGTCTGCATGCGCATATAACGGTATCCATACACCATACCTATAAGAAAAAGTTAAAGAAGAGGAAAGGGATCGTATGTGAAATATTTGTCCTGGTTTTTGGGGAGATTTCACTTTGTACTTTTTAATCTCAATGAGGATATACCATGCATGAATGGACCCTGGACAGGAAGAGAAGTAGAGCTTCTACTATAGAAAACTATAGGGTAGGTTGAATTTAATTTTTCATTTTCTAGATGCTGCGGAGGGAAGAATTATTTGTGTTTGCAAACGATTAGGCTAAGTTTTTGGTTTGTTCAAAGGATATAATATTTTATTATATGTGTATGATTAAATAATGTGCTCCTGGATGAGAATGAATTGGAATTGTTTAACTAAAGTTCAAAAGGTACAAACTCTTAAGATCTATAGGTATATCTGTAGAATGCAGTTGTTTTGTAAGTTGATTGTGTGTGTGTTTTTTTTTAAATGTAAAATTCGTAACGAATTTTGTTCGTTTTTGAAAATAAAATGAGACTAGTTGTGAAAAGAATTGTGCATTTTGGGTAAAAAACTACATATCATATAGAACAAATGGAAGGAAAATCTGCGAATATAATTCCGAGGAATGGAGCAGTAGAGGAAAACTGCGATTTAGGTGGAGCACACAGGTTGAAGAGGACAGCAACCAACTTGGCGTGCGAAACTGGAAGCTGCTAACTGATGGTGACCGAAATGGCTGGAGTAAGTTGTTGGTTGAGGCCGTGGATTTATTTAGTACAGATTTGGAGAATACTGCAATGTTAAAAAACTTTGAGCAACACAGGAAAACATAACTTTGCAAAATTATACAAACTGCCTGCAAGTAGGATAATTGTAAAACCTTCTTTTGTAAAAATCAATATTTTTAAAAACTTTGCTTTTGCTGTTTTTATTAATTCCAAATTGTGACCGTTTCCAATGATTGTTTTGACCAAACGAAATCTAAGACGAATTTATTTGAATTTTGTGTATGGAATATTTCAACCCATTATATATAAATGCGTTATCATGAACAAAGTGTCCACGAATTTATTTCATCCACTTCCTCAAGTTTTCTACCTTTCTTCAACAATACGACTTAAAATTTTTATAAAAAAGAAAAATTAATAAAAAGAAAAACCATAAATCTGAGCTAAAAACTTTTCAAACAAAGCTCGACAATTTATGTCTCTCAGATGTACGGCTCCATTTCAAAGGGTTGACATTGTCCTTGCACCATATACCAACCAACCCACTAACCAATCCACTGGATTGGCCAAACTAATAATTTAACTTATTCACATTTAATTCCTTATACCATCGCGCGCCAGTTAAGAAAAATGTCCTGCACATTTTCCTGTGTCTGTTCTGAAGCTCTACTGGTGCTGCTTTTGCTGTTGCGGTATTGTTTCATGTGTCGCCCATGAACTCTTCCAGCTTCAGTAGCAGCAATCCGCAACATAGAATACACTGAGAAAAAAAATCCTTGCAAAGTTAAGGTCTGTTAAGAAAATGCTCAAATCAAAACTTTATTAAAAGCTCAACAAATTTAAGAATATCAGATACAAACTTGAAGGTGCAAACACAGTGCTGCATGAAAGGCGAGAGAGTTGGTAATAGACGTTTAAAAACCTTTAATGTGTTAACAAGAACTGTTGCCTTCTTCTATCGGGTGAGGTTGAGATCAGGACATTAGTGATAGCCCTTCATAGTTTCACATAACCATGTTTGAAGAAGACAGCGTGATGAGTACTCCGAACCAAAACGAGCCATTTTTAGTAACTTGACTTTATTTGCAGTCCAGGTGTCCAGGGCGGACCACGGTCCTTCACTTATGTACACCTAGTTAGCTGAAGTCGTTCTCCATTTGTGCACGGAGCAAACTGCCTATGATTGTATCTTCTTTTTCTGCATAGTTTATTGGAATATACGAGTATGCCAGTCTTGTACATTTTATGTCTATAGGCTTCAACTGTCTAACCCATCATTTAGAAAAGTATAATTGTTCCCTTTGACGTCTATCTTTCAGAGTTTCGGAAACTTAAGAAACATTTTTAGGTCTTAACTTTTAACTCAGTTTTATTTTTTGAGTGTAGGATCTGCCATAACAGTCATTCATCTTATATTTTTGTATTTTTCTCGTGCTCTCTATGTGTTGTACCTTTTATTCTATACACACACCAACTTTTGCTCCTTTGGCAGGCGAGTCAGAATTATTTTAAAATTGTTTCAGAGGAGACTCAGAAAGAACAAGAGCATGATCCTCTCTCTGTCTTCTCTTCTCTGGCTCTCAAAAATAATAATTTATTCGCCTAGTGGTAATTAACGAACCATTTATTGTCATGTCCTTTTCCTCGAACCCGCTGCCCTCGTTGTCGTCGTCGTCATCTATGTCGCTGGCATCACAGCACCAGCCAGCAGAGCGGTCTAAACTTCTGGCCTCAGGGCGGACAAGGATTAAAATAAGAAAGATGTGAAATAAAATATTAGAGAAATTCATTCCTACACACACACACACACAAACAGATGGATTTAGGTCCGAAATGAGGTCCTTTTATGTCCGAAATAGCGGCTATTGCAGAAGAGGAAGGGACATGGCTGGAATGATGGTTGGGTCTTTTCAGAGCAAAGACAAAAAGCATAACTCTGACTCTATGGTGTTGTCAAAATAAATCAATCGGTTTTATCCTTCTTCTTTTTTCTTCTTTAACCAAAAAAGAGGAATTTTGTTTTATTTTTAAAGCACCATAACCACACACATAGATAAAACTTATAAAGGGATTTACTATTGCGGTCCAGAAGGTGGACATCTAAATAAATCAAATTCATTCAATGTTTGAATAAAATTTTCTGTGAAAGAGGAAAGAAATATATGTGCATACATGGACTAACATATGGATATCTAATACATATATGTAGATATTTTTAATTTGTCACTTAAGACGGACGGAGGTTAAAAAAGTTGGTGCAAACAAAAATTCTTTTGATGGGTTCGTTAAGGCGAAACTATGAGTCCTCCTGAAAAATCTATTTAACATTGAAAAAAAAAAACAAATTTGGTAATTGTAGTTCCCCTTGGTTCCTGCCCATAACTACCACACCGGAATGGTTGAAAATTGTAAGTCACTACGTTCTGGTTCTACATAAGCTTTTGTGCCTCAAACTTATATTTTATTTTATTAATCAATCGTTTAGAAAATTTTGTCTATAATAATACATTGAATTTTGTTTTATTGAAATCGTAGGAGTCGTTTTGGGGAAAAACAGAAATTTCCATAACGGCTAAACAAATTTGCGAATTAAGTACCGCTATTTTTGTTCTTAAAAATTTTAAATATATTTTGGTCGTACTCAAAAAATTATAGGTATCAATGTTTACGAAAATCGACCATCAAAGCTTTTAGACCGTAGTATGAGTGACAACAGAATTACGAGACTCGCCCATTTCGTCTTCCTTATAATCGTAATGCCAAGTTTAATCACGGACAAAGAGATGCAGAATATTTTGCGTGAGAAGGCAAAAATTGGACCGGATTGAAGGATTAAATTATTTTAAGTAACCTGCTTATTTTTTTAGACTTTCGACAAATACATGACGTTAACATATCCTGCAACAGACTTCAGCTGTCTCTTTCCAAATTTCCTTCAGTATTCCTAGAAATGTCTGTTGTCTTAGGACGGCCTTTTCTTTTTCCTGCCTATGCTAGTTTTATTGAAAAATAAACCATGAGGTGATAAAAGCATTCAAAAGAAGTCTGTAGTCGATATTTCTAACTAAATAAAATTTCGTACACCAAAGCCATTTTGACGATTGGACTGTAAGAAGAGCTTGTCTCCACTTCGACGCTGCGAAGAAATTATAATTTCTCAGACCGAGAAACCATCTTCTCAAACTGATTTTAGTTGGGGTAATAAGGGCTTTGGTCTAAGTATCTTAGCTAGGGGAGTTCAGAGGCAAACCACATGCTCTTTTATTTTGACAGACTCGTTATTTTGATAATCAACATAATACCTACCTGGTTTAAGTCGGGAATTCACATAATTGTTTCGAAAAATCACAATTCTAACGGGTTCCAGAAAACCCATTATGGTTTCATTTTGGCATTCTTGTTTTCGAAAACCAATACTAAGAGATTGTTACAGGGAATAATGAAATTTATCGAAATAAGTATTTGACTGACCTCCAAAAATTGGATGAATTTATGGGAAAGCTCTGGTATTGAAAATATCCATGGCAACCCTAAACATTTCATCAACCGAGAAAAGATGTTTACTGACCGAAATCTGTTTCTTGTTCTTCAAAAATATCTTGAAAAAATTACATTGCATTCTTGAATTTTGATCCAGAGAAGAGCATTTCACGTATTTCGCCATTTTCCTTTCTGTAATGAACATAAGAAGTCTATTTGCCTTCAAATTTGTATGCTCAACAAATTATTATTATATGTAAGTATTATCAAAAAACTTTGAAATTCATAAAAAAAACCTTCAAACAAAATACTCGCATTCCATTGGATGATTTGTGAATTTGAAACATTAAACGCCCACTTTGTTGACGGGGGAAAATCTAAAATAAACCCATAGATATGATATATCCTTCTTCCCATTGCATTGCGCTAATGTTTTTCTTTTTTTTTTGTCATATCTTAATTACAATCGTTATAAAATAAACCCGTAAACTTCATCAGAAGAACTCAGGCAACATCCGGTGAAATGCCAGTGTCATCAACAGCGCCACCAACTTGAGACTTCCGGCTCTGAGTAAATTTTTGGGGAGTTATTTGCACAGAGTACCAAAGTTCGAGCGCCCATAATTCTAACGGGTTCTTTCGTATATGTCTCATTTCGTTTCGTGTGAAACTTTTCAACCATTTCTCTCCTTCTGGAAGTTATGTCGACGCCGACAACAAACGACAACGTCGACAAGGACGACGACAATCGTTAGCATTAACACTGTTTCTTTTACTATGATTTTGGCAATCAAGCTATAAGCTTGTGATATTCGCAAAAACTCCTGTGGATATCTGCAATAGCAAATCAAAAATAAGCTCGCACTTACACACACAACAAACAAATACACACACACGAATAATAAGAAATAGGTTATGCTATGCAGAAGGACCTCTCAGGTTTTGTTAAGTTAAATATCGCATCGTTTGGCGTTGTCGTTGTTGTTGAAGTTGAAGTATTCTTGAGGATTTACAATGCGCTCAACGGGTATACAAAGACAAAAATGCCTTCTGGCAAAATGGAGAAGGACGACAACGACGAACGAACGAAGAACTAACTCCTCACATTCTTTGAATGCTGAACTCAACGTTACCATTCTATATCTCTTGGATGAATGAATATCTATATATCTTATCCATTTTAGTCATAGTCGAACTTAGTTTTGTAAATACCTGAAAGGAATTTAATTATAAAGGGCTCCTGTAATAAAAATTAAAACATTTGATGCGTGTACTTTTTTAATTTTTAATCTCACTTTAACTTTTTAACTTGGTTTTAAATATAGGTATATAAATAAGTCCAATAGTTTTTCGCAGATTGTTCAACTTTTTTGAAGTTCTATTTTAAATTGAGTTCCGAATATAAATTGTTCTCACTTTACTAGGAAGTGAGCTCAAATTTTGAGCAATATTTAAACTAAAGCTCAGTTTCAAGTTAAAGAAGCCAAAAAGCTCATTTTTAAGCAAATTTTAAGTCTTCGTAAAAAATAAAGTATTTTGAATTACCTCACATCTAAGACTAGGTCCCTTTCTGTACCATTATATTATTTAAGCCAACTTTTTGAGACATTTAATTTCTTAACTCAAATTTCTAAGCTATTTTGGAGCTCTTGGACATTAAAATTTGCCTTCTTTGTCTCATCGATAATTCGGCCCTGAGTGTAGTATCTTTTTTCTATTGCTCGAGTGTATGTGTTTGTGTGTGTATATGTATGTGTGCATATTGTATTGGGTGAGCCTTTTTAGCTGCTGTGTAGTGTAATAGAAGTGGTGTCATAAATTAAAACTTAAACTTTTGGAAATGTCAAGTATAAAACGGTAAATCTCTGCGAAAAAGTCATCCCACCGCCTCGCCGCACCATCTCGCTCATAAATCCCAGCTAACTGTAGATTACACAATCCCGCCATCACCCAACGAAATCTCCACTCCTTCGCCCTCTCACATCACTCCCCAAAACTGCCAAAACCTCTTTACAGTATTTAATGTACAAGGGAATCTTATATTTCGATTTTTGCCCAAGATAGGTGTCGCTGTATGTGCATATGAAAGGAAGAAGGAATATTCGATGGGAAAGGGGGATATAATAGTTTCCTCCCAACTCGAGAAATACCCCATAAGAAATGCCTCAATCCTAGTTCGGTGTAATCCTTCATATGGGGCCCGTAAGGGTATATATATTCTTGTGTGGGAGGGATGTGATGTAGTAAATTATAGGCGGCCACTGTACCTCGTTGCATTTTTAGCGACACCAACCGAGGCAAAAGCAAAAAGGGTGCGGTTCTTATTTTTGTTTGTTAGGGTCCAAGTCGTTCTTCTTCCGTTCGTAAGGATCTCTCGTTTGCGCGACTTCGCTCCAATTGGAATCCGTTTTCCTGTTCACGCCATAATTGTCAAATACTCGCGCTACATAGAGCGAAGATTTAAAAGTTTTGTTTCCGGGACACCCGGGAACGGGATGGTACCTATCCACATAGACTCACAGAAAGGACTTTTCTTGGAAGTTCTGGTGTGTCGTGGATTTGTGCGAGCTGCGAGGACATAAATGTTTGGATTTGGATTTAGTTGTGGATGTGGATGTGGAATGTATTTTCTGGAGAAGTTTTGTTTGCGGGATTCCTTTTGGTGGAAAGTTTAAGTGATATATAATCTCTGTTTCAGAAGGAAGAAGGATTTAGAGTCAAACTATACACCAAGTCATGGTGATGATGTAAGGGATTGGTTCTTTTTTTATTTTTTTTTTTTGAGGATTAGCGTAACAAGAGTGTTGTTGGAGAACTCGTGCGCTGATATTGAAAGTCCATTAATTAAATATCAGTTTGTTTCTTCACGAAAAGCTTAGAAAGTTTTTTAATCAAGTCAGAATGCATTATCCTATAATGCACATTCAAATAATCCGTTTTGTCTTATGGAATTAATAAAGACCAAATTCATGGGTGAATTATAGAAAGATTCAGCTTTGGCAAATTAAATGGCAAACGAAACATTCATCTTAAAAGAAGTCTCATGTTAAATTCTTTAAACATTGGAAACGATCCATGTTTTGTAAATCTATCATTTTTTAAGAAATCTTTAAAAGAAATTATAAATTTATTTGACATATGCTTTGGTACTTACGTTAAGTTTGGAGCAAAATTTTACTATAAATAAATTCATGGAGTGTTGGGGCTAAATTATCGATAAGACAAAAAGGAGCAAAAGCCAATATATAGTAGCTGAAAAATAGCTCAATAATGAGCTAAGACAAGAAAAGAAGTGGTTTGGAATAAGATTAGATTTTTAAATCAAAAAGTGATATGCATACTTAGCTGAGTTCTGTTCTTATTTAAAAACCCAGTTGATTATGAAGCTAGCTTTGTAAGAATATTTGGCAAAACAAAAAATTGAATATTTATGAATTGTGAGTTTCTGCAGTCTTATATCAAATACATACATCAGAAAAGAAGCTAATTTTGAAGAGATATGTTTCAGGAAGTGAGTTAACTTAGATGTAAGCTCGTGTTTATTTTAAAATAGTACTTCTTTGAGCTATAAATTTAGATGTAGGGTCTAAAATCAGAAAAGCTTAAGTATAAATAAGAGTTAAAAAGCTACAAGTTAACTCAAAAATGAGCTCTGCGCTCAGTTCGAAACTTAAAACACACAGGTATTTTATGAAGATTGCTTAGATTTGTGAATTGAGAAGATTGAGTACAAATATTAGCAAAGTCAATAGCTCACAAATAAACTCTGCGCCCTGTTTAATATCTAGCTTACTACTTAGCTGGCTTTGTTATTTCATTTTCTAGATTAATTCCAAAACTAAAAAGAAATTAAGTTTAGAACTGGGCTAATTAAAAAAACACGTATGTAGTTCTAAAGTTGATTTGGCTTAAATACTGCAAACTAATTCAAAAATTAGCTCTGAGCTCTGTTTGACACGACAAAAAAATTAAATATGAATAGGTCAGATCTATAAATTAGCTCAAAAAGCTTCGTTGCAAACTAAAAATTAGTGGCACCGAATTTTAACTTCCTGAATAAGAATATCCGATTTCAAAATCAAATTTTCAGCGAAGAGTGAAAAGAATATGTGAGTATCGGTACTCGCAGGGAAGATGTGGAATCATATGCTTAGATAAACGGTTACGTTTTAAATGACATTTTAAATTTCCCGCGTGCAAAATGGTAAAAAACCATTGCATATTTTTAGATGTATCTTTTGCGCGCTTCATTTCAGTACAGTATCCGTTGCCGTTGCCTTAGCTGTCTCCGTTTCCGTTGCAAAAAAAAAATACTTTAAATTGCCGTCATACCTAGACCTAAGATTTATTCTGAATACACAGCACTAAGCTGCTAACACATCACAAAACTTTCAACGAATGAGCAATAATTTTTCTCTTAAACAGTATAAAGGGAACTTTGTCATAAGAAAAAACATGTTTAAATATTAATTTATAACCAACACAGTATTAAACGCTCTCTGCAAAACAAACAAGAATAATAAACCATTTGACGTTAATTCAAATTAAATTCACAACGCGACATTAAACAAAAGTTATTATAATTGGATTGAACAAAAACAAACAATCGTCCATCCATATTGGCTCTATAACCATGGACCTCTTTCTCTTCCATCATCACAATAATAATAATAAAAAAAAAATAAACAAAGAAAACACCTTCCAAGTTCCGCCAAAATAAAATATTAAACAAAAAAAAAAACACTTAACAAGAATTTATGAAAATTAAAAGTTAAGTCCAAACGACACATCCTTCCTTCTGGCATATTTTGTTTGTAATTTTTAATTTGATGCATAAATAAAATTAAAAACGAAACAAATGCAGAAAAAAATTCAAAAAAGATCCAATTTACCATAAATTTTGGTTCTAAACTTGTCGGCCATTCATTCAATATTCATTTCTCACGCTTAATGGCCGAAGACGATGAGGATGACGACGACGCACGTCGACGATGACGGTGACTGCGTCGACGACGACAACAAGGAATAAAATGGCGGATGAATGAAAGTATTTCCGGAAACAGAAACAACTTTTCCTTCTTCTCGACCGACCTCTCATCAAAAATCATTTTTTTTTTCTAACATACCGCAACAGCCAGCACCCCCACCAGCCGAGGGTATCTGGGAAAATTTATTGAAATTAAAAACCAGGAGCCAGTCAGGAACGCTGCTAGAAACACGTGGAAAATGAACCGAAAAAAATTCCTGGTTAACAAATCAGGTTAACTAACCGAGACCAGGACTGGGACTGGGGCACAATGGTGTTTTTTTTTAAGAAGAAGAAATGTAAACACGCGGCTAGTTTACAAGCTATAGTAACCTCCAACCCTAAGTATTTGGGGTGAGTTGTTGGAAAAGAAGAATGAAAACGATAAGGAATAGGACAGAACGAAAAAGAAAATTACAGCCCAAGTCAGAAAAAGAGAAGAAAAGTATTTAAATTTATTTTTATTAACCAATAAATTTGTGTATTTAAGCTTTGCACTGCCTCACACCAACCCTGTGTTTGTTGGCCTTCTTCTCACTGACAGTGGATTAAGTTCCAATTCACAGGCAGCCTGACTGACACACAATGGATTATTTGATTTGAAAACTCGACAAAATCGTAAATCGTTTGACAAAATTTAAAAATTAAGCTCAAGGTGGGTTTTGTTTCACATTGAGAGAATTTTATCCACATTTATTTAAAGTCTTCGATACATCATATATGTATAAATATGCGTTTTTTACATATTTTTTTTAAACTTTTGGTGCAACTGTCAGAAATCATTTTTCAGTCGACTGAATGCAATACAGCAATATCGCATGATGGTTTATACCATAAACACTTTACGCTGCATTGATAAGTAGATTCAATTGTTTTAAAGATTTAAAAAAATTTATTTTGAAAAAAATCAATTTTGGTCTTCTTTTTCTCTTCAACCATTCCACCGTCTAGGGTGCTTCCTTTCCTGGCTTTGCATTGTAATTGGTTACATAGGCGTATAACTTTCAATTTAGAATCCGCACATCATCCAAGAAGAAGCCATAGTCGACGACTTTGGAATCTGAAGGCTCTGCCGCGCCACTACCAACCAGAACGTCAAAACGAGTTTTCTTACAACTTGACCCAACCTCGTCTCCAACAATTATGAAAGCTATGTTAGAGCCCCTAGGTTCTACCTTTCCTACCAACCCATAGAGATATTTGCATTAGTTTTGAACCGAGGAGGAAAAAAATGTTGGTTGTAACAATGTTGATTACCGTTAGCTCTTTAAGTTCAATATAAATGTTGTCCGTTCGTCTGTTCGTCGTTTTTCTTAATTTTTGCAATTTTATTTAATATGAGGGTTTGTCTTGAAAAGTGAAGACTAAGGGGTTGGATAGATGGTTATACTGTGTCCTCGATGGTGTTGGTAGGATGGGAAAGTTTTAATTAAAGTTTACGCGCTCGTTTCGGAAGAGCCTCAAGTTGTTTATTCCTGATAATTTCACAAAGTAAGACATTTTTGTTATTTGAAATATATTTTGTTGGCCTAATAATCAAATCTAGGAGTTTATTGGCGGAAGGATTTTCTCTAGAAAATAATTCTCTATATTTTAGTGTAAAATAAAATCTGGTGGAAAGTCCATTTTAAATAGGGTAGAGAAAATTGCAGCTGGGGAAAGGCAAAGGATTAACAACAAAATTGAATATTGTAAAAAGAACGCATTCCTTATTCTTGAATTTCATATTTAAAAATAAGATATTAGAAAACTATAAGAAGAAAACATTTGGATTTCATGAAAATAGTTTATTAGAATCTTGGAAAATAATCCAAAAAATTTTTAAAAGAAGCTTTAAGCGAACATTTTTCAACTTTCATACACAAACTCAATAGAACCTCTATAGAAGTAATAACTTCTATAACTATGAAAATGGACCTTAAAGTAGAAAAATTGCAAGTTGGGTGAGGATCATATAATGTTTAATGTGGAAGAGTACGGATCAATGCTAAATGTTACAAACTAAAGATGACCCATCGAAATTCCCTTCACACTACCTAAGGCTGAGTATCCGCAAAATGACCAAATCAATATACATACCTCATTTTATTCAAGAAGACAAAAGCAACATTTTATAAGCTATCTTGTATGCAATTCACCTTAACAATTCATTGAAAAGTCAAAGCACTAAATTCTGATTTTTTTTTTGTTTGCTGATGTGAATAAATAAATTCTCTCGAAATCGAAAATTCAATAGAACAAAATGATGCATTGCTCTGCAAGCTTTTTTGCCAAGAAACTTAAGGGACTCTCTAGTTCTCTGAATGTTATATAGTCAGTGAATATAGGTACAACAATGCACGCATAACAAATTGCACCACAGTTAGACAATATATTATTGTATTAATTAACAAAAACAGGATCACCAATCAACCGCTTGATTAATGATGTCATACAAAATCGTAAATCTAATTCGTAACATGCTGATATCGATACGGATTTAAATCCATGAGGTTTGCTCTAACCTGGTTTCTCTCTATCTCATTCCACTATGTGTTGTTTTATGGACTGGTGTGCTTTGTGCAACTGCACCCCATTTTGCATCGAGAAGGTAGATTGTGTTATTGTTGTAACGTTCATCCCTCTAATTCGTATAGTCTATGTGTCTTATTTTAATGTCCTTTGTGTAATGTTTTGTTTTTGGGGGCTTTGTGTTTTATGTGGGGGTGGAATTTGGAACATTGTGAATCAATTAAGTAAATACGAATTCGAAAATGAATACTAAATCAATTTTCAATTTTTTTTTTTACATTTTGGCTTGGGGTTGAAGTTTTGAATTTGCTTAACATTACAGTTTAAAATTCTGAAAATCTAAAAACGATTTAAATGTATATATATTCCTTCAGCTCTATTAGTGAAAAAAATACACTATCTCCTCATCAACATACGCATTAGCTAGCATACGGAATGTGAACTTGTCTTTTCGATAACTTATCTTGTTAAACTTACCTAAGGTTTAAATGGATGTTTAAAATACATGTATGTGTCAAGAAGTTATCCGTTCTCTAAGCCCAAAATTGTTTTGGTATAAGTTATCCGCTTTCTATTACATGTTACAGACTGCCACATATTTATTAATAAGAATCCCAAGTTAACAGATGAACAGGCTGTGGCATTGGTAACGTTTTTATTTATTCAAGTAAAAACTTTTTTCTTTCCGATTTTATTTAACTTTAACATTAATTAAAATTTAGATTTTAGTTTAGTTTCCTTCTTTCCTTCCTTCTGTAGCTTAATTCACCATTTTAAGAATTTGTTTTTGCAAACTAACATTTGATGTTTTAAGACGAGTTTTTTGACAGCTATCTAATTTACAGTGCTGCCAAACCCAAGAATATAAATTTGACATACCTGTTATTACCCATAATTACATCCACAGACACTTACACCATGAATATTAAAAATGCAATCTTAAATGTAATTCGTTTTAAAAATTCCAACCACTTAAAATTCGAAATTAAATAAAAACCACATCACAATCACAAGAGAAAACCACATAACACTCTTACACTCGTATACTCGTACGTCTTAAAAATTCAAAAACATCCCTTTTCTTATCGTCTCCCAATTAGCTAATGCAATGACACTTTGTTTTTTTTGTCTTTCCTTTCTCGGTTTCTTTTTTTTCCTCACTATGTATACTATACCCATGTATCTCTCGCTCCCCATAGCCTCTTAATTGGAATTGTTTTGCTCCTTAGGGTAATTACCCATTTTTTGTTTAAGTAAAACTACACCAAACGCCATTTGCAATAAAGGACTTCCGCATCACGCCATCACGCTTAGTGTTATTACCAAAAATTGTATTTAAAATGCGACCGACACAACGCTGCTGATTTGGAAATTAGTAAAACGGAAACACAGTAAAAAAAAAATAAACCAAGATTTTGTTAAAAAAAAACAATCCAATCTCATTGCAATTTCTTTAAAGTAAAATTGAGAAGTTTTTGTTATTTTGCTACTTTTTGAGGTTGCCACTTTGCAGAATGCATTTTATGAAAGTGACATTAGCTTTTGGTATAATTGAAATGTAAATCTGATTTTCATTTGTGTGTGTGTGTTAACCACAAATTTTTAACCGAGATTTACAATGAAATCAAGAATCAAATTGGATCATTCGAAAGGATGCCAATTTCATTGGAAATTAACAGACATTCTGTAAAGGATAATGAGAACATATCTTTTCTAATATTCAATGGACAAATGATATTGCTCGGCTACGGTCAACTATTGGTCAATTTGCCGTCCTTTTTTGTGAATATTATTTTTAGATATACATATTATGTATGTACATATGTAGGTACATTTGCTTGGGATATAAAATGTGTATGAAATGCCGTAAGCTTCAGACTAGACCCACCTGTGTGTAGCCTTTCCTTCGTTTTGTTTTGTCAATATTCGTTATCCTTACGAATTCATGATGGCTACTTGGATGGGTGTCATAAAGTACAGTGAATGTCTCATAAAACGTGACGGTAATCATAATTAATGCCCAATACTGTTTTCATTTTGTGAGCAGGGGGGACGCTTCATAGTCTCAACTGCACGCACAATATCGATGAATATAAGTTTAAGTGGGGTTAGGTGCGACGATGTATAATTTCTTCCAAAGTAAGTCTTGTAAGTTGTTGCTGGTTAATTTGTGTTGGATTTTTTGGAAGAATTAATTTGTGCATCCACGGTTGGATTTAAATAAAAATAAAATACCTAGAGCAGTGTTATAAGATTAACAGAATCGAAGAAACGTGCAAGGCTAAAAGCTTTGGAGACACAGTCAAAAAGTGTTATATTGTAAAAGCGTTTAGTTATGTTATACCCCGTAATGAACTTCACTTACTTAAACAACCATTCAAACAGACTATATTTTACTACCATATACCATATATACATGAATTTCAAACCATCTCCAAGCCCCTAACACTTCTTCCAATAAAAGACGTAAGCCAGTTATTAACCCAAACCATGTTTACATGTTAGCCAAGGTGTAAAGGCAGACATGTAGAGTCAGTAGTTGCCTTTTTTCGGTCGTCTGAAAGTATTAAATGTGCGAAATTATAAAAATCAATATGGTGGCCAATTCTTGGCAAAGGGAAACTTAAAATGAGTCTTTTGGTGATATCCCATCTGCCTATGTACCATTAAAATTTCAATTCAAATTACAACTAATGAAAACCCTTTCTATTGGATTTTAAAAAGGGTGACCTAGAAATGGCCCAGTTCCCAAATCATCTTTCATCTCTACAGAATAATAGATAAACTTTATATTTTGATCAGGAATTGTCTGACTTTTGGTGCCCTGTAGACATTCCTAGAAATCTTTTTATTAAGACTCTAAAAATGAATGGCATAGGAAATCGGAAGCACCAATCACACTTAGAAGGTTCATTTTTAAATTAAAAAGAATTTAATTTTCAAATTAAAAAAATATCTCAAATCCGCACCTGAAAACTTAATAAGAAACCTATAACATCCAAGAAATAACTTAACCTAACCTAAAACAATAACTTTTTGTTGTCTTTGCCTTCGAATCTTTTTCCTACCTTTACATACACCTGGTATAATATTGAAAGGATGTTCTTTCTTTCTACCAAGGGACTCATTACCTTCACTTCATTCGTTTGGAATAAAAACGAAGAATTTTGATCCTGTCTATTCTATTAGACTGACCTTCTTATTGGCAATAAATTAGTCTTTATATTCAGCCCGTTTCAGGTACCTATAACAAAGAACAACAAGGATATAGGTATTGTGTAAAAACCAAGACTTAACTGATACCATCGCACATCACCATTCGTTGTCGTTAATTCTAATGAAAATTATATTCCATCCATCCAGAGTGTCTTAGGTGATTGACTATTTATTTTGTTGAGGGTGAAGATGAAGCTTTTGAAGGTAGAAATACTCGTATCTAAAGACCAAAAACCTTAACCGAATCTCAAACAATCATAAATTAAGATCATTACTTCCCATTAAGTCTTCTGGTGTTTCTTTCGTAAATTGTAAAGGATCTTTCCTGAATCTGTGATGCAAATATATAAGAAAAAGACACTCGAGTGACTTATGCTGCAACCTTGGATGATTGTGGTGGTGGTGTCGATGTCGGTGTGGATGGTGGTGATGCCGTTGGTTGGTGGTTGTTTCATCTGATTTTCTGAGTAGAATCAAATATAAAACCCAAGCATTTCTATCAACCCTCAGTAAATGAAAGGAAAGAATATAACATGAGACACGAAGGCATCAGGATTTTTATGAGCCGTGCCAAAATTTATTGCAAATAAGTTTTAGATAACGAGTCATCTGTGTGTCACAAATATTCAAGACACCCAATCTTCCTTTCTCGGTTGTTATTGCTTAAGGGAAACCGCTGTCTGGTATTGGTGGATATTTAGTGGGGAGCAGGATGCATGACTGTGATGAAAGTAAGTTACGACGAAAGCTACGACAAAGGACGACGGAAGTGTTGCCATTTCAAGTTAAGAAAAAAATTAATAATTAGAAATATTTGTGTTCATCAAGGTAGTCATATTGGGCCAGTATTTTTTTATATTTAAGTTGATTTTATTTAAGAGAATATTGTTCATTTAAATTTGTCTGTGAAGGTTTTAGATCCACAATAAATTTAAGACAACAACTTTGAAATCCTTGATTTCCGCAAAAAGTCTTGTAATAGTATTAAGTCATATTAAGAGTGAACAATTTACTCTTACAGACTGAGTGGATTAGATTCCATCTTTTATTTCAAAAATTTTACAAAATTGACAAAATTACCTGCACGGCAACACTATACCTACCCACAAGTATAAAGTATAATATAATCCCAAACTTTGAGAGTAATTACTACCAAACAAGGACTAGTGTCTCCTGGATATTCTTCAAGGAATCCTACTCTGATGTGTGGTGATTCCGTCTGAGTTTATATGATTATTGTATCATTTCGTATGAGTGCATGTGTGTGTGGTCCTTAGCTTTAACATTTGTTGGGATTTATTGACACTGACGATCTCTTCAGTGATGGAATAAATATAGCAAACAAAAATTAAGTACTCTCATATACAACTTCTCCCACATACAAACATATCTATACAATAAGCTGCCACACTCAGAATTCAGGTACACAAACATTAACATTTTTGTTGTCCTCCGTTGAGGAACTCATAAGTCTGACGCATAAGTACCTAATTTAATTTCTTCCCTAGTAATTCCCGAATATATGTTCATAGCAAAATTTTGCCAAGACTCTGTGTGGTGCGCCATTGGGGTTTTTGCATTTGATGAGGGATTGGGAAGGGGCGAGCAATATAAATAAGAATGTTTTTGCTGAGGAGAAACCTGACTTATTATGTCACCTGACATTTATGATGATGGTTTTTTAGACGACGTTCGTTAAGTTTAGATGTCACATCTCAATGTAACGCTCGATCAATGTGAAGAACAGAAAACCTCAAAAGCTCAAACCCTTTTAGTCAGATTTAACAATGGTGATTTCTTAGCAGGGTTAGGTAATAGCATTTCATTTCAAATTCTATTTGGTAAAGTGCGTGAAGTATACTGAGAGAATAAACTTCCTTAGTTAAGGGTAACATATTGCAAATTCTGATTATAAAATTGTTATTTATTGATATTTGGCAAGAGTGCATTTAATTGTTTTCTAGGATAAGTTTTCGTCTAAATAAGGTTAAGGGTTGGTAATAAAAATAATATTTATTAATATTTATGATTGGAAGAAAATTTACAAAAGTGTGAATGATTCATTTTAATAATCAACCCTTAAAAATAAGGCTTAAAGCCACTGGTTCAATTTAATTGAGGTTTTTGACCAAAAGTACCAAAAGATAGTAGGCGAACAGTTTAATTTCTGCCACATAACCGGGATTCATTATGCAGATCAATTAATTTTACCTCATTTACTCCTGAAAACCTTGACTTAACTTTTTAAAACATAAGAGATCTTTAAATCAGAACCACCTTTGCACTTTGCGCAGATAAAAATTAAACTAGAAGTTTTTCAAACTTGCCTACAAAGACATCGCCTGATCTATGAATCTATTCACTGTTCGGCGGTGCTCTTTGCAATAGGAGTTTCAAGATCCCATAAAGTTTTTAACAAAATCAATATCGATTATCAATAAAACAGACAATGAGTTTAAGTATCAAAAACTGACCAAAAAATAATAATTCGTCAGCTCAAAATCATTTGTTTTAAACCAATCAACAGAATACATAGAAGGAAAGTTCCTCTTTTTTTGGCAAACGATCGTTAATCTGGCATAATGTCCTTGACCAAGCTTCATTGTTCTATCCTCCAGAAATATTCATTCCACTTGAAAGGAGAGAACGTAAAAGGTATATGTATAGCATTCAAGATACTTTATTTAACACCCCAAACAACAGAACCACAAAACGGATACTTTGTCACATTTGTTCATCATGGCCACATAAGGCCACATCCAGAGAATACAATATACACCATAGCCAACAACCAGAATGAACCAAACCAACCATCCTTTGAAGAATTGCTCTCAGAAAGCTTAAACCTATACATATGCGAGGAGTTCCGCAAGCTTAGAGAGATTGGCAAATGTGAATCTGATTGTCTGCCTGTATAATGGTGTATCCTTCAAATTTGGTATTCCAGGACTAAAATGATGACCACTGCTCTCTGCCACCTCCTTTTGCAATGCACACTGCAAGTCGAGATCGTATGGAGACAAAATGTTGAGGATGATGGGGTGTCCTTTTTGTAGTCGATTTATGGAGTGTGCCTCGATTGGCTATCATTAGATGTACATTTGGGCCAAAAAGGACAATTTGTCTCCGTTTTGGATCCTTTAAACAATCACACACACACATACATACATATAGACACATCCAGAGGAGACCCCTTTTGTTATGCTATAAATTTAAGCTACCAAGAAGGACCTCATTGCCAATACCTTTAGTTAGTTGATAGCGGTGATGCGGTGTGTGGTGGTACTTGTCTCATTTCTTCCTGAGTCCTGACCCACCTCGTCCTTTTTGCTTAAGTTTTCCGTTCGAAAATCGTAAGTGTATTATATTCATGTGTAAGCGCACATAAATTAAGGACATTTATTGTTTTAGCAAATGCTGTTGGTTTCTCTCTTCCTTTCCAAATATTAAACTTATACCTTATACTACTGCCACTCGGGTGCCCACCCCCATGTCCTTGGTTCAATCACCAAAGTACAGGCAGCTTGTTTTAAGGACATCTGCTTGTCTCCTGCTTAATTGGTATTAACTGCTTAATTTATCGTTAAGGGCTGTGTGATTTGTTTAAGAAACATTATGGCACACGTCTCTCGTCTATCTGTCTGTCCGTTGCCGTTCGTTCGTCCTTTCTCTTCCTAGTTCTGCTAGGTATATATGGTTTCCCATAATATTCATAGCCAAAGAGAGTTCCTTCCTTGAGAAATTATTTCGCTTTGGTTGCCAATATGCAGGACATAATTGCAATAAATATTCCAACCACCACATGTGGGCTCCAAATCCACACCCACATACAAACTCACATGAAGTCAATTTTCGTGGCAATTGAATATAACTTCGATTCATGAAAACACACAAACATATAAACATAATGTAGGTGGTGGAGCAGGTTTTTGGTAAAAGGACATTTTAAATTAAATTGAAATTTTGCTAAACGGTTTCTAATTTACGTGTCATGCTAAGAACAATCAAACAAGCAGAGAGTTATAAACATAAATACACGGACACACACTGAGGTACATAGATTTCGACGAAGAGGGAGGGAAGGAGGTTAAAATGATCTTTTTTATGTACGTCATTGAGTAATAAAATACTTAAAGTGTGCGTGCGTGGAGCATATCCTTTTGCGGAGTGTTGATTGCGTGCGTACAAATTGTAGATTTATTCAAGCTGTTCTCTTTCTGTCCTTGAGTTTTATTTTTGGAGAGGATTTGGCCATACATACATTTATTTAGAGATAGAGAATGTGCACAGGATGTATTTGCTTCCTGTGCCTTCGACATCGACATCCTTCCAATTTGTAGTAAATCTTTGGAAAGGTTCCCTGTAATATATTTACTCTCATGATGAAGTTGAAAGGAAGAGTGGATCTAGGTAGGTAATATGGTTTGTGCGTTGATGGAGACTCTCAGAAGTTGATGATGGCTAAGTAGATAAATAGGTGTTTACCACAGGATGCAGAGATTAGATGATTTTGTAAAGGATGAGAGTGCAAAAAGGCAAATTGATAAAGCAGCATTGGAAGCTTCGATGGTTTTCTAATTTGAAAGAGATTGTTTTTTTTTTTCCAAAATTGTAATCACTAAGCATAGTACGATCTCCAAAATACGCCTAGAATCCATCGATCTTTTCCACTTTATAAGATACTTTTGTGAGATAGCTATTATGCGAGAAAACTATCATTAATCCTTTTTGATTAGACGTGTTCTAGGAACAAGACTTGAATGGAATAATGATAAGACGTCAAAATAAGTTACGCCAGTTTAATATGCACCAAATTTAGCTTTTGATTTTTATTTCTAAGTCATCCAAAAGAGCAGAATAGAGTCCAGCAATATAATATCAATCCGATATTATCTTTGCTTACTGCTTCGAAGTATAAACCAATGGAACCTACAAAAAGTTGCAGAATCCAAAAATATCCTTAAGACCATATACATATACATACATATGTGTCTGTTTTAAAACATTTATCGCCTAAACACCCTCTTGAAACCCATGTTTTGCAGCTTATTTTCACCTTAAACGCCTCTCACATCTTTCGGTTCAAGCATCAGCAAACCATCCATCCGAACCGTTTTTACATTGACAAGGCTAAATGAGAATATAAGGTGACACATAACATCTCATGCATGCAGATCCTTCGAGCACAAAATTTAACGGCATAAAAACATATTCCCAGTAAAATAAGGATACTTTTTTTAAGAACCTACAGGAGCAGAAACAACAACAAAAAAAAATAACCCAAACAGAATTCGGGGGGGCATGCCACACAACACACACATATGTGTTAAATGGGGCGTTTGTCAGGTTTTCCTCCTTTTTTCCCCTGTTGCTAGTTGACATTTTTGTGTGCCAACAAAAAAAGGGGTGATATTTGTGGGGGAATGGCTGATCCTTTTGCGAAAAACGTTTGCATTTTATTTTCGGGAACTAATTAGGACGTTATTTGTGCTCGCGATACATATGAATATGTGTGGGTGTTGATTTTTCACATGTGTGACGACTTGGCAAATTGAGGATGTAAGCATTATTTTGTAGCCCCCCTAAAGTGTCCTCCTCTACCAGTTCTCATATAAAATTAGGTAATTTGCATGTGGCATCATGCTTATGCTGCTCATTTGCTATTTTAAGTTGTTGATATTTTTTGGATGGCTTTTTTTTTTCTTATGAAAACTCAAAAAATTTCGAATGAAAAGAAAATGTTTTTCTTGGATTGATGTACTGAAACGAGGAGCAATTAAAAATTGCTGGCCTGGAATGAGGCATGTCTTCTTAAAATATTTAAGCATCTAGCACATTTGTTGGGTAAGTAAGGTATCACAATGTGTTATACTTTTTAATTGGTTGCATGTACCGTACACACTTGCCATTTAGTATTATGTATGACAGGGGTGGCATTTTCATATTCGAAAACAAATCAAACTTAATTGTGACATTAAGATGAGTTATTTTTAATTGTTTTAATGTGACAGGTGTTTTAAATGGCTGCCAAAATAAATGCGAACAATATCAAAATTATATAGAAAGGGTTATTTTAATTAAGTTTCTAAGTTATATCTATGACAGAAAATGGTGTCATAACCCTAAACTTTTACCGTGTTTACATGACTGTCAGAAGGCTGCAATAATTTTTGTCGTCACAACACTGTCAAAATAATTATTGATAAAACCAATTCATTAATGAAAAACATTTTAGCAAATTAAAAAATGTTGCACAATACAACTTTCATGAAGAACTGAAGCCAAACTGGTGATTAGGTTTCCATTTATGTATTTAGTTGTGCAATTAGATTTGAAGAAACAATATTGGTGATTATTTTGTACATTAAAATATAGAGACTTAGTTCATAGAGAAAGTCAGAGAATAATAGATTTTCTAAAGACATCTAAACATAAACTTGTATATTGAAGATGAAAGAAATATGTCTGTTAGTGCTACTGGATAAACTAGACGATGCACACTTGGAAGAAAACTGTTATAATTAGAGTGTTCATGGAAGATAGTCAACACGCCATATTGATCAAGAAATCAGAAACAGCACATCAATTTTAAAAGGCATTGCACAACCATCATACCTTCGATCATATTTTGTCATATTTGTCTTCTAACTCTTCTCAACAGTGAAAGCAGTGAAAGAGTTATCTTTGACGCATGTATTTTGATGGATGTATTTTCCGACTTATATTGCAGCATACAGATTTTGACCGGAAAAGAAACCAAAGTTGCTGATTTGTCCAATTAGGGTCTTTTAACACGTCAACCTTCTGAACAAAAGACCTTGCTGTAGATTATATGTCAAAAAATTCTTTTATTTCAAACTTCGTTGGATACAAATTCAAATACATACATATGTACAGACATGTATTTTGGTCTTTAGTTTCTTTTTGATTTAAATTGCAATATCTAATAACATAGTTAGGTCGCAAAATCAAGCCTGAAACACTTCGTAAAGATTATTTTATGAAATAAAAAATGGACATATGCACATTATTTTTCATCACCTTCGCCCTCCATTTTCTATTAAAATGTTAGAAACCGCTGTTTTTGAACTTGTTCACTTTGATATCAAAGAAATACTAAAAAACTCGATTTATAAAGGGTAATCTGCGAACTTTGTATGAATAACCTTTCCATAAAATTATACGTTAAACAGTGTTATGCGAAAAATCTATTTTTTCGACACCTGACTGTTTTCAAGCCGCAAAATCATCAAAATGATTCTTCGTATGCAAACAATTAGAAACGTCATTTGGCATTTTTTAAATTGCAATTTAACCTTAATGTTTCTTCTTAGGAACTTTCACTGCAAGTAGTCCCCATTTGGAAAAACTGGGCATAGACGGAATAAATTATCGTTAAAATCCACAATTTATTAGTCTTTAATTTGTTTTCAAATAAAATTCAACAATATATACAGTACCTTCATAAAATAAACTGTATCAATTAATACGTTATTACACAAATACCCTCAATGCTATTTAGCGCACTATCTTGACAAATGAACAATAAACAACTGAAGGTCTTCTCCCACTGCTCTTGATTATATCTCAGATCTCAGACCTTCGCAGAAAATAGAGGAGCGCCTCATAGCTCGAAAAATAACATTTAATCCTCACATAACAATTATAAAAGACAAATGTGTCCAAGGATTATCAGCCTGCCTTTGTCTTTCCACTTTTAAACCCTATTTCACATCATTTATTTATATAAATTCTCGAAACTGCCAGACGGGAAATAATTATCAACAAAAAAATAAAATAAAATAAAATAAAACATTCCGATATCCTTAGAACTTAATCCTTGAAAATATACTCTTTCAAGGATCTCAAAATTTATTTCTCAAAACAGAGATCTTTTATTCTTAATCCGTCTCGCACGCTAGCAAAATGATTACGTCTTCTAGTCATTCTCATCTAAACATTTGTATGTACATATATACACCTACTGCTAATATCCTTGCAAGATTTCTTTACTTCAATTGAAAAGTGCTAGAGAATTGGAGAGAGGAAATCGCATGCCGCATCGTTATCTGCATTTGCATAAAATGATAATTCAGCAACGTAGCCTTAATAATGGCAGCCGCCAACTTCCGGAATTGAAAGGATACGACACACGACGACAAACACTGTTACAAACCGAAAAGTCGTTTTCTGTACTCCTTCAAGGATATGCAATTGTGATGCTGCTGGGCTTTCTTGTCTATAAAAGAACGGAATGCAAAGCGTGGCCTAATGGTCGTGGCCATTGCAGAAGCACTACTGCACACAAAATAAATGCAAAAATGTTACACATTCGCCACCAATTTGGAAAATCACAAGGATCTCTCCACCATCACCAAGCAACCTTACATTTACTTCTTCTATTTTTCGCAGCTTCCCCCCGAATCTAGGGTTTCATTTTGATAGTCGCGCGATTTTAAATGCTCTATGCGCCTAATTTACTGTCTTTAATTAGATCCACTAATTGCCAAGTTGTTTTTTGTAATTGTCTTTTATAATGGCGAATGGCATCGCACATCCTGTATGGCGGCTCTTTTAACTGCTCAAGTGCTCAGCCACCCTCCAAAATCCCATCAAGTGGCATTTGCATTAATACGAGTAACCGGAACCGGCGACATAGTGGTGTGTGCAGATGGAGACGGAGAGCATCAGTTAAGGCATAACTTTTCACAACAGAATGCGCGATATCGGATGAAAATAAAACGATGGTGTGGTTCCTTCTTTTCTAAGTAAATTAGACAATTTTGTATGCGTTTTTGAAGTAACTGTTATATCTTTTAGGAAAATGGGTTGGAAATATTGGGCTACTTTTATCTCTTAGTAGATTAATTATAGAATTATTATAGAAAAATTAAGTTAAAGACGTTTGAGTGAATTCAAATCGATTCAAGAAAATAAAAAGAACAGAAGTAAGTTTATTTCGTAGTTTCGTACATTAAAGATTTCGATTTAAAGCTACAATTTTAAGCTTGAGATATATATCAGTTGTATGTAGGTACTACATGGAAAGTTATGCATTTGAAAATCGAACTCGAGTTGTTGATCAGACTTGACATTATGACGATAGAGAAGACGAACAAATTTGGTCTCGCAATTTTGTCTGTCCGGTCTGTCTGCCTCTACAGTTTCTCAAGGTTTGCGGAACAGGATTTGGCTCAGACACGTATTTTTCTTTTTTTAAGACCAAATATAAGGCTAGGCGCGCACATTCAATTTTTAGTTGCCCAACAACTGTTTGGTTGCTTATAGAAAACAGATGAACTATTTGTTTGAATGTCCGCGCAGGTGAATATAATTATATGTTACACAAAATAGCGAACTCATTTTAGGCAATCGTTTAGTTTGTGTCAAAACACAAACTTTTTAGTTGCCCGAACCATGCAGTTGCGCAACTAAAAATTGAATGTGCGCGCCTAGCCTAATGGTACATGTCACACACATTTATTCGAAATTTCACAAAACATTTTTCATACTCAAAACTTAAAATAAAAATGTATCGGCATACTAAAATTTTGTCTTAAAAATGTTTTTAAAATATTGTACATATTATAAACTTATTTTTCTTAAAATTCTACAATAGCCGTGTTTTTTTGGTAAAGTTATCCGTAGTAAAGTAGGATTTTAAATGAAAAACAAATACAACATCCGCAGTAGGATCACTGCCGATACTCGAATAAACGTCAAATCTCTATCCGCAGCAGGATTTCACTTCATATAAAATCCTACTGTGCTACGGATAACTTTTCCAAAAAAACACGGCTAATGATTGATTTTTTTCTTGCACCCATTCATATTTGCTTGGCATTCTGTCTTATTAATTTAAAAAATAAATTATATTATGCTTATGAACGAACATATTTCGGAAGGCAAGCGAATTCAAAACAATTTGATTTGTATATTATGAAAATTTATTTTTTTTTCTAGACATTTTCAACCAATTCGAATTCAATTAAATTTGTATGGTGGGCGCTCATCCATAATACAAAATTAAGGTACCTTGGCTCAAGATCTAATAATTTCCCTTCTCAACAGATGAGCTAAAAAATATTGATTTTTATTTTAGCTCATTTTGTATCCATTTTCTCCGAACACACCCCAGTTTCTTACTTCAAAACTGTCAAACAAAAAATGCGCAAAATTATGTCATTCTCTTGTCAAAAACAAAAAAGTAGTAATTTGCTCCATAATTTTCCATCCCCTAGCATCGATTGGTTGGTAAGTTTTTTGTCTTCCGCGAAAATAAATTTAATTAAATAAAAATCTATCAAATAGAATGTTGGTGCAAAAATGAACATCGACGATATCGTCTACCTCGTCTGCTTGCTTTCGTGCATTGGATTTGGTCATTTCACAAGAAGAATCCAAGATGATTCGCAGAGAAAACTTCTCGGCACTGCATTTGGAGTTTTGATTGTTGTTATCGTTTCTGGAACTCATGTTTTGCATTGTTTGATATCATTTGGCTTATGTGCTCTAGCTGTTCAATATGCACACCCAAGGTTTGTGAACTAATCATAACCTCTGTCCTACATATTTTGTTTTCTATTTGCTTTTGTATTTTAAAATACATTCTCTTGTATCTATTTCCAGCAAATGCCACCTCATTAGCTTTATTATTATGTTTGGTTACTTGGTATTCTTCAGAACGACTACGTACTTTGGACTTCCATCGCCTCCCGGACATACGAATATGATTCAAATGATTTTAACCTTAAAGGTGATTGAAAGCACTTTTTTCGTTGTGTTCTTATTAATATTTGAATTTATAATTAAAAATTGATATTCTTTTCATATTCAAAAGGCGGCAGGAATTGCTTTTGAAAAATCTGCTGCTTATAAAAAAGTTGAACAGAGGAAGAAGGAAGTTGCCGAAAGGAGTCAACCATCAACCAGCGAAAAGAAAGATCTAGGGCCAATTGTGGAATTGACCGACTATGATCTGGAATTACAAAACATAACAGTGGTTGAAATGTTCCACTATTGCTTTAATTATATTGGAGTCTTAACAGGTGATTATGTTTTGGATTTTATTATTATTTATAAATAGGAACGATGAACTATCCCAGATAAGATTGCAAACCGTAATCAATGCGTCTGGACTTACAAAAAATCCTCCATAAGGAATATAGACTATCTCATTGACCTCGAATGATAACTAAATGCAGAATTTTTGTTTACATTTTGTTATCATTCATTCTCTACGTGAAACATAAGATTATTTAATTGGAAGAAGGGTGTAAACTCTATTCTTTTTTTAAATAGCAACTTAAAAAATAATTTTATAATATGATAAAAGGGATTAATTTTATTGACCGCAGTTTTGTAAAAGAACACCTGTAGTAGACAAGCCAGTTAATACTTTAAAATACGATATATTTTTCATTGGGGATTAATTTCATCATGTCTATTCTATTTTGTGGGACTATCCCCGTTTGCCAAAAATTATAGGTTGGCCTGTACTATTTAAAACGCAGTTATTTTCATCCAAAGGAAATATAATTTTCTTAAGGGGTAACCACCTGGAAAATTCTATATGAACAATAAAACTTAACTCTGTAAGCTCACTTTACACAGTTGCGGTTTATGTTTATTTGTTACATACATAACTCAACAAATTCCATAAAGAATCTAGTGGTATATTTAACATGATAGTTTCCATGTTCAAAAAAGTATCAGAAAAATTACAGACAGTCTAATAATATTTTGGGTTATAATGCTCTGAAACAACATAATGAATGACATGGCCCCCAATAATTAATGACATAACTCCCAAATATAAAAAAAATGCTACAATGTCAATTTCATCATTATAATTTTGGGAGATACATTGACCGTTTTGTGTGCCGTTGTGACGTACACAATATTTTCATAAATAATATTCAACTATCCTGGCTTATCTAGGTGGATTACTTCCATGCAGGGGCACGAAAAGAGACACTGAGAAGATAGCTCTAATGTTTTGGACACAATTTTGAATTTCCATAATGTTTGACTTTCTACTGCAAGATGTCTTAGGAAGTTAAAATATTTGTATTCTACAAGAATCTTTAAACTTTTATTTCAATGTTTTCTGTAAGAAATAAGAATAAATACCAAATATTAGAACCCAGTTTGTATTTAAACTTGAATAAAGCCACCTTTACCTTTAAATTTCAACACCAAAGTTAATATTTAGTTGGAAATCCCTTGTTTGTAATCGCAGCTTGACATCTTGCCTCAATTCTTGGCATCGTTCTATTGAAGCAGTTCTGACGTCCTCCTATATTTATTTTGGTGTTCAGTGTCATTTCATAGATTATAATTGGATTGAGATAAGGAGACTAAGCCGGCCAATTCAAAACATTCACAAAACTAAACACTATTTCACAAAGCGAAAAGTTTGCTTCGGAATGTTGACGAGCCCAAAACATGGCCTTCATTTCGTGATCGTAGGGACTCATTTGATCTTGCAATAAAGTGGATCAACATGACATTAATCACCTCGACATGTCAAAGGAAAGTTCCCCACACTTCATAGCATTTTCCCCTTCTTTTGTTGTTTAAAGGTATATTTTGGGTTGTTAGAATTGGTTAGAATCTGCAGAACCTGGATTCAACACTCCATAAAAAATTTCTCCAATTGAAAAACTACAATTTTCTTTTTCGAAATAAACTGTTTTGTTTTTATATGCAGCCGCTAAATTTTGTTCAGAAAGACAGAGAAATATACGATTTTATTTGCTTGGAGGCTCTGTGTATTAAATGCTCTTCTCCTATGATCTTCTCTTGGAACGTTTTTTGTAGTTACAAAAGTCTCAAGATGGAAAATTGCATTTTATACAAAATGTCAATATCTGTTATTGAAAATGAATAGACGAAGGTATATGAAATCAGAAAATTATTTCAGTTTTAAGTGGAGTGATTGAATTTTCTTATTTCATATACCTTCGTTGATTTAAAAGTCTGACCACGGACACTAATGTTCTTAGTGTCTGAATTTATTGCATGTACAAAATTTGAGCCTTACAGAGCCCTATCATACACACGTAAAAAATGTTTAGCTTAACATGGTAAATTTTCGGGTTATGAACAAAAACAGTGTACACTGTAATTTTATCAGACCATGGGCACAAAATGAAATTTAAAAACGAGTATTTTTGTTTGATATTGACCAAGGGTCACAATTACTAAAATTCAAAAAATTATCAAAGTGTGTCTTAAGCCTAGTTTTACAATACTGAACTTTGATCCGACTTCTCTTTTAGAACTAGTTCCAGTCTTTCTCAAGGCTAAAACTCATCTTTCATTCATTGTATAAAGCCAAATAATATGTTTTTTTAACATTAAATAAATCAATTTTTTTAAGGACCCTATTATCGCTATCGAACTTACCGTGACTACTTTGACATGCCATTTAAGAACTACGCGAATTGCAATGCAGCTTCATTGGAAAAACTAAGAAATACAGCAATGTATTGTGTTATTTATTTAATTGCAAATTCAATTTGGCCTTTGGAAGTAAGTAAATCCAAAAATATTATTATCGTCTGCTTAAATTCTAATTTTCATATATAGTATTCTTTAACTGACGAATTCGCTCAAGAGCGTAGCTTCCTCTATCGTATCTTTTATGTTTGGCCAAACTTCCTTATTTTCCGGATGCGAATCTACATTGGCATAACTCTCAGTGAATGTGTATGCACAGCAGCTGGATTTGGAGCTTATCCAATTGAAGCTGAAGCTATTGAAGGTGAAGGACCGAAAAAACAATATGCCCATCTAAAACGCGATGCTGAAAAAAAAGAATACAGTTTCATCACTATAAAGAATTTGCGAGCATATGAGACTGAGACTTGTTTAACTATTCGGGAAGCAATGAAGAACTGGAATGTGTGTGTGCAATACTGGTTAGCTGTGAATATTTATAAACAGTTTCCAAGCAAGAAATACAGGTAAAGAACTTCTCTTTTAAACGAACTCTCTGATTCGATTAATAATTCTAGAACTGTTGTCACTCTTCTTACATCATCATTCTGGCATGGATTCATGCCTGGTCACTATTTATGCATCATGGGAGCTCTGTTCTATTGTCCCGTGGAAGATATGTTCACTGCACTCTTCCGCAAAGATGCAACTGGCACGAAACTAAAAATTGTCAATGCTCTATTTTGCATTCATAAATACTATGGTTTGGGATATCTAGGAACAGCATTCCAGCTTTTGACAATTCAAAATATTTGGAGATATTATTCGTCGATTTATCACTTTGGTTATGTATATTGGGCTGTTATGATGGTTATTGCTGTTCTATTGACCAACAAAAAGCGTTCCGATGAGAAGAGAAAAAGAAGAGAAGTAGAGAAAAGAGGTACTGACTCTGCACTCGCAGGCGAATTAAGCAGACAAAAAGAAAAGGCTCATTAATAAATGACATCACTTTGAAACATACATTGCATGTATGTATGTATATTTATATACACATAGAACTGGATATATTTTTAAAGCATTTTAGAAGACATTTTTGAATTGAAAAATGATTCAAAAATCTTCCTGTTACAGCGTAGACTTGTTTTTATCTTTTATATAACATCGATGAACAGCCAGCCACCTCCTATACTTTTATTTACTCACTATAAATTGGAGTTTCGGTAAAAGTGAGACTTCCAGTTTAATAGTTTTAGATTTAAGATGGAAAATTTATCCAACAAATATTTTTTAAGGAAAAAGGCTTAAACCTACTTTTATTTCCTTTCCTAAGCATAATACATTCTCTTTAAACGTAAAATTGTTTTGTTTGTTGATTTTAGTAGTCAGTTTGATTCTTTTATTCACTTACATATATCCATCCCTCAATTACTATTGGTTTTAACATGTTTTCTATTTAAATAATTGAATATACATATTACATAATAAATTTATTTTTAAAACACATTTCCAAAGAATATTTCAGAAGTTATTAAAGGGAAACATTTTAATCGGAACAAAATATACCCAATAATATGTTTGGGTGTGGCATACCAGTGGTCCTCCGTTTGGTCATTCCGTATGACATGATGTCTCCGATAGAGCTAAAATTTGCAAAATCATATTTCTTCCTCGGATTAAATCAACAGATATAGGTTTTTCCAATCGTCCATCTTCACAACCAACATGATTATACCCTCATTCTGTGGAGAGCATGACATTTACAGACAAAGTTAATGAAGATTACCTTTTTCTAACGTTATTTTACAAAAAAAAAGTAGGTAAAAGTCCTCAAGGCCGATGAATTCAGGGTAAAAAGAATTCATGAAATAAAAAACTTTCCCGAAACAGACAGTTGGGATTATAAATGATTTTACAGTTTTCCCAAGTATATCGACTTTTAAGAAACTCTTGGCGTAATGTTTATTGCGTTGGAATGTCACGTCGAACTTCTGTATTCAATTCCCAGACGCAAACAATTTTTTTCGGGATACTACCTCTTCCGAGTGAGTAAAAAATCCTCCAAAAGTATATCTTGTCTACTATGGTGTTTTTTATCTAAGATTCGGCAGGAAATTGTAGATCCCTGATAACATGCATACATGAATTATTTAGGGACATAACTCACTTGAACCAGGTTCATCACGATTTTTTCCCTTAAATTTATTTATTTTACTTAGTAACATCACATCCTTTATCTTGTAATATTATTTAAGAACAAATATCGTAAAATTGGAAACTGATTGTGTTATCTGTTGAAACCCAAACAAAATTTCACATGTTTGCATTCGAAATCTTCTCTACGCATTTTGTGATAAGCTACAGACATTTTTATTTAAATGTTCACACTTATTGTTGAAAACAAATACATAATAAAAAAAAATTATTTCGGATTTTAAATAAAATCACAAAAAAAAAACAACAAGAAAATTTCTCCACCAAAGTTTTCAAAAAAATATTTACTCCAGTTCCTAAATACAGTAGAATACAGTACAAAAGTTATGCTACTTCCAATTCTGTTTTTCTTTAAAATAGATTAAATAATACCGTTTGTGGTACTTTGAATGTATAATTCCGATAGGATTCTGTGATAAGGTTGATGATTATTTTATATTTATATTTATTTTAATGTCTTAAATTTTTTGGGAACACAAACATTGATCTTGTGTCGCGTACGATATTTGTTTTAACGTAAGCTAGGTGCAAGTGTCGCCAATGAAAGAAAAAATGAATGTAGCTCTCTAACTTTTATAATGTTTAACAACAAACACAGAATCACAGTGGAGCTTTTTTCTTAATTTATGAAAGACACGATCAATGATCCCAGAATTTCAAAAAGAGACAGGCAGACACAAACATCTCTATACCAAATGGTTGCCAACTTGTTATTTGGATAAATCAAAACCGAACTATGTATTTTATTTTTTATGTTTACTTTGTGCTGAGACATTCGGAAATAATTTTTAAAACTCATAAATACCAACTTTTTAAGCTTTATTTAACCATGAACAAGCGAGCAACATGCTTTATTGAAAATTGTCATGTTATGAGAATTGTGTTAGTAAATTCAGAGTAATTCTTAGTTGAAATCGGAAAGCGAAAAAGTCAATCAAACGCTTTTGGAATATTCGGACTGCAGAAAGAGTGTTGCGGCTACCAATTAGGGTCTGAACCAATTACTTCACCGAGTGAGAAATGAATCAGCCCAATAAAAGAAACAAAAACAAATGCTATTTGAACCTGCGGATATTATATTTTATTATTTTCAAGTACAATAGATACAAAACTTACTTAGGCGGCTATTGAAAAGCAAGTGTCATTGACCTTGATGATCAGCTGGTTTATGTTAAACCAATTATATGAACTACCTGGTTCCATATTCCAGGGTTCTCAGTCGCCTTTCTCTTTATACTGGTGGCGAAGAACGATACTTATCCGCCTTGTACGCGACGAATCCGAGTGATTGGGTTAACAATTACGTTTGGGGTACTCCGCCTGGTGACCGAAGGGTCGCTTCGGTTTTTTTTTATGTTTCAGATGCAGCGCTTCGCATGGGATTGAGGTGGACTCCAGGTGGGACTATCCTGATTAGTTTCTTTTGCTTTACTTTTTATTCTTGCTTCACTACACTCGCGTATCTTATCAACTAAGTAATTTTTTTTGAGTTTTACGAAACCCAATAAATAAATACGAATTAGGAATTCCCGAAAATTATAGCGTCAGCGTGCAAAGAAAAATAAATGAAACGCGAACCCGATGGCTGAAGAAAAGAAAATAAGAAAGAGAAAGGAGAAAGAATATATGATTCTATTGAAAGCTAAGACAGAAGCAACTAGGAAGAGAAAGGATAGATAGATGATGTAATTTAAGTTTTGTTTCAGTCAGAGTCTGTCTTTTGTTTGAATCACAAGTTGCATTCCTGTAAGCCCCCTGTGTATATACCTACGATGAGTATTAATTGCGGAAAGTGTGCCGATTTGCTAAACAGCAGTGAAACTGTCTTGTGCGGTGTATGCGGTGTCCGATTCCATGCATTATGCTCTTTGCTAAGTGAATCTGAATTTAAAACTATTAAATCCAGTTCAATCATTTTTTGGAAATGTGACAATTGCTTAAACATTGATTTACCTGGCTTTATAAACAAACTTTCTGATTGTGCTACGTTTCTAAATTGTTCTAATTCCATAAAGCCCATTTCTCATACGAATGTCACTTCTAATAAAAAAACAACAAATAAATCGAATTTAGATGTCAGTAGAGAGGTGCGAGTTTCTACCAAAGGTCAACGACTTCAAAAAGCAAATGTGCCCTTAAAGAAGAAAATGCAAACAACAACAACAACAAATTTGCATTTGTCTCCTGCACCTGCACATAAACGCCTCTCTATTTGCAGTACCAAAACAACTCCCTCTCCCTCCCAAGTTATTTCTTCTAAATTAGATAACAAAAAAAATACACCTACTACACCTAAACATTTAAAACAAAAACTCCCTGATAAGTTGCTCTCTTCTCCCTCGAAACTCTCGCACTTGTTGGTTGATCAGCAGACGGAAGAGGAGGTTGTTGCGTCTTGCTCATCAGTTGCTCTGAATAAGTTGCGTTCAAATTCTAAATCTATTATTATTGGTTCGAGTGAGATGGTTGATATTCACCAAAATGAAAAAAATGCACATGCTGTATGTGTTGTTGATGATGAATCTCTTAAGACAACCAGCTATGATTTATCCAACAACAATAATGTCAATGTGGCTAGTGGTGTTGCAAATTTGGATGTCGCAGCTGTTCTGGGTGTTGCTGTTGGTGCCAATGTCGATGTTGATAATGGTGCTGCTGATGTTAATAAAGTTGCTGATGATGCTTCTGTTGTAAATGTAAATGCACAAGATTCCAATTGCAAACGTAATCCTAAACAACTAAATAAATATATTGTTGGGACTAGTAACAATAATCTATCTAGTTTAAATGTCTTCCGTAGACGTAAATGGCTTCATTTGTCATCATTTACACCTGAGACGACCTGTGATGAAATAATAACTTATGTATCATCTGTGTTTGGCATTGATGCGTCTATATTATGCTGCATTAAACTTATTAAATTAAATGCAAATGTTAATGAATTAAGATACATAAATTTTAAACTTGGTGTTCCTGCGGAACTATTGCATATTTTCCTGGATTCGAATGCTTGGCAATCTGGTGTTCGTGTAAGATTGTTCAATTTCTTTTCAAAAAACGAGGACATAATGCCTTCAAAGGTCAAAAATTAACGTTAAATCTATCTGCTCCAGTTATTACATGCAAGAATATTTTGCCGTCGTCTAAAGACCCTTGCTCAATATATTACCACAATGCAGGAGGTTTAAGAACTAAAGTATCTGAGTTTTTTATTGCTGCTGTTGATTGTCCTTATAACATGATTGCCTTGACTGAAACGTGGCTTAGTGATAACATAAACTCTTGCGAACTTTTTGATTCAACTTTCGATGTCTTCAGGAAAGATCGATGTGCTATTGCTACTGGATTGAACAGAGGAGGAGGAGTTTTGTTTGCCGTACGTTCTTATTTGAAAAGCAGAGAAATTCCACTAATGTATGCTTCTGGTTGTATTGAACAATTATGTGTTTGCGTTGAATTTTCAATTTCTAATACAAGTAAAATAAATGTTTATTTTTTTGTGTCATATATTCCACCTAATTCATTATTTCATATTTATGAAAGTCATATAAATAATATTCAAATAGTTTCAAATAATTTAGATTCGAATTCTTTTATTGTTGTATTAGGTGATTTTAATCTACCGAGTATCAATTGGTTGTATTCTGATGAAGAAAAATGTATTTATCCTTTTAACGTTACAAAAGACGTTGAATATACTGTAACTGATTCTATGTATGCTATGAATTTTCAACAAATCAATTGTATTTATAATTCTATTGGTAGAATGTTAGATTTAGTTTTCGTTCATCAAGATATTGAATGTTCTGTTTCTGAAGCGTCTTTTTCTCTTTTAAATAATAGTGTGCATCATAAAGCTCTTAATTTATGTTTAAATTTTGGAATTTTAAATCAATTAACTATAACTAATTATAATAATGCCATATATGATTTTGCTAAAGCCGATTACGTGTCTCTAAATAATTTTATATCTTCTATAGACTGGGAACATATTCTGTCTGTACCTAGTCTTGATCGTACATACGATGTTTTCTGTGATGTGATTGAATCAGTCTTTTCTAGATTTGTGCCAATAAGAGTATTTAGAAAACAAAATCGGCCTGTGTGGTTTAATAAGCAGTTAGTTAATTTAAAACGTGCCATGACAAAAATGTATAAGAAGAGCAGAATAAATTCTTCATATCAGCGCAGTTTCTATCAAATACGAAAAGAATACGAACACTTAAAAAAATTTCTTTATAGTCAATATGTTTGGTCTCTTGAATCTAAAATCAAGCGAAATTCTAAAGCGTTTTGGACATTTATAAACACTAAAAAAAACTCTGTTGGCTTACCTTCTGACATGGAGTTGGATGGCGTTGTTGGCGACAGTTTAAATGTTATCTGTGATATGTTTGCCTCATTTTTCCAGTCTAATTTTGTTAACCGTTACATTGATTGTTCAGTTTTGCCTGTTTGTCAAACCATAACTGACTTAGGTCATCTTTTTATTACTAAAAATGAAATTTTTTGTGAATTGTCTTCTCTAGAATCTAGTACTAATGTTGCACCAGATAATATTCCTCCTATTTTCTTAAAATTGTGTAAGAACGGTCTTATCAACCCGCTATTTATTTTGTTCAATAAGTCCTTGAGTTATGGTGAATTCCTTGATAAATGGAAGTGGTCTTTCATTTCTCCTGTACATAAATCCGGTTCGAAAAGAATAATAAGTAACTATAGGCCAATAGCAAAACTTCAAATAATTCCAAAAATTTTTGAAGCTATTATTAAAAGAAAGTTATATGCTTTAGTTCGCAATAATATTTCTGATTTCCAACACGGATTTGTAAGCGGTAGGTCAACTTTGACGAACTTGACTATCTTTACAAATTTTTGTTTATGTGCATTAGAAAACAGATATCAAGTCGACTCGATATATACTGATTTCTCTAAAGCTTTTGACTGCGTGCAACATAACGTTCTTATAAAAAAACTGGAGTTTTTGGGTTTCCATTCAAATTTGCTTTCATGGCTTGGTAGTTATCTTACGGGAAGAAAGCAATATGTCAAAATTGGATCGGAAATCTCTAAGGAAATAGTAAATTTTTCTGGTGTTCCGCAAGGAAGTCACCTTGGTCCGCTTTTGTTTCTCTTGTTCATAAACGACCTTCCAAATCATGTTATGCATTCCAATGTTCTTTTATATGCTGATGATCTCAAAATATACAAAGAGATAAACTCTTTATCCGATGCTCAATGCCTTCAGAGTGACTTAAATAAAATATCTGTTTGGTGTGATTGCAATGGTTTGTATTTTAATGTCAAGAAGTGTTCCGTATTAACTATATACAGAGTTTTATGTCCTGTTTTATTCGAGTATAGTATTTGTAACATGTCTCTTAATAGAGTGTCTAGGCAAAAAGACCTTGGCGTTATATTCGATGAACATATGAAATTTACATGGCATTATGATTATATAATATCTAAATCAAACTCGATGTTAGGTTTCATATTTCGGAATGCAAATGAATTTAAAGATCCATACACTCTAAAGTCCCTTTATGTGTCTTTAATACGTTCTTTTCTTGAGTATTGTTGTGTTGTATGGAGTCCGTTTTATGATAATGCTCGTCTACGCATTGAAAGAGTCCAAAAACGTTTTACTAAATTTGCGGTTAGAAAATTTAATTGGTCTATGAGACCATCATATGAAGCTAGATGTGGCTTAATCAATTTAAAGCCGCTCAGTTTACGTCGCGAATATTTTTCTGCTCTTTTTGCACATGATGTTTTGACCTGCCACATTCAATGTTCAGAATTACTTTCTTTATTTAAATTATACGCTCCTATTCGACAGCTTAGGCCTAGAACAGGTGATTTTCTACACATTCCAGCACATAGAACAAACTATGGTTTTAATGATCCTATTACTATGTCTTCGTTAAATTATAATAAATATGAGGACGTAATCGATTTTAATATAACAAGATTTACATGTAAGAATTTGATTTTTAATAATTTTTAAGGATATATTATTTGTTAAATTATTCAATTTTATTAATATATAAACTTATTGTTTAATCTATTAAAGTTTATGTACTTGATGGATATTGTAAATAAATAAATAACGAAAGCTGTTGCTGAAAGAGAACAACAGCCTAGTTGTAAAAGAGGATATGAAATGTAGTGTAGGTTCTAAAACTAGAGGGGAAAGTAGAGGCGGATTTAGGATACCATCATATTTTTGATATTCTGATACGAAAAGGTATTAGATGTTGCTGGGATAACGCGGGTTCGGATTGAGATGAATCTTTGGTACAAAAAGTCGACCGTTGATCTTTAATAGAGAATCTTCCAATCAGGTCATTCAATGACGGAGACAAAGAAGATTGACACGGTTAACCAGGCTAGGACCGCTAAACATAATCAGCTTTGTCATCGTTCGATTCATTTTTAATCGAACCCAGATAGTGGCCGTTTCGTTGCGCATAAATTCGGTAAAGAAAAAGTTAAGTTAATAAAAAAAGAAAAAAAATCAAAGAAACAAGTTGTTATAAGGTAATTAAGTGTTGAAAAAAAAAAAGGACAAAATAAGTCTATATAGAAATTCAAATACTCATAGATATTAGTTCAGTGGTGTACACATCCAAAGGATTATCGAGGAAAAAAAAATTTGCTATCGTCAGAAATATAAAATCATATCGCTTTATCTTAAAGGGTGAGTTTCAAAAAATAAAATCGGGGAAGTTTTTATACTGATAGTGTATACGTTGTGATTAAATTTAAAGGTGAGGGTGGATTCAAGCGGCCAGCAACGAGAGCAGAGGCAACCACCGCGCTCGGCGCGTCTGGGTGGACACTTGTTGAAGATCACGAGCATCTCCTGATGGAATTCGGAAACGTGCCTGAAATGTCTTGAAGTTAGGTCTGTTGGAGATCCCAGACTAAAAAGTAACAAATCTAAAACAATAGCAATACATATGTAAGTACATTACTGAAAGAATATCCTAAAGAAGTGCTCCTTGAGTTTAAGTGATTGCTTGAATTCACCCTCAATTATATAAATAAGGGGAATTCGACACTAAGGCCAAACGAATTCCAGGTTGGGAGGGGGTTAGGCCATACTGCACCGTAATCAGCAGTACCCGAGGTGTGCGAAATTGAAGTGGTGGTAGTGCAGTTAATTATTATTTCAGTTTAGGCATGATTTATGTTTTTTTGAAAGAGGTGAGGTCCGATTGCGAGGGCAAGACCCCCCCATTTCCGGCGAGCTAAGCCGAGCCTCGCGAGCATGCCTCAGCTCTTGCGTCGGACATTCAAAATCTTCCTTCCTTTTCCTATTACGTTTCCTACGAGCGGTACCCATCAGATCCCTAATGCCCTATCGCTTACCCCTTCCCTCTACTCCTTCCGTCTTGTTCTCGTCATTTATTTAGGATGATTCTCTTGGTCGTCCTTCTCAAGCGCATCTTCCGCTCCTTAGGTTTAATGATACCGCTCACTATAGCTTCCTTTCAGATCCCGGTTCCTAATCCCTCACCCATTGCCTTATTTCAAATGGCGCCCATTCGTGTTGCCCTAGTTCATCCTTATTGTTTTGAGAGTATTCGGTGCCAATGTTAGAGCGCGCGTAAGTCTTAATTAGGATAGCTTTTTAGCATGCCGTATTAACCGCGACGAAGCGCTGTGACATTGTCAACGAATACAATCAGGACATTCTTTGTTGTGTTTGTAATAGCTCCCGTTATCGGACCGAAGGATTCTGTATGTCTTCAATCGTATGGTTCATAAACAAAACGTTGAACTGCGACAGAATTTGGAGGACTCGAGAGCGAGAATGTTATAAATATATCCCATTCCATTTGCGGTTGCTGCAAGGGCAAGAACAATTCGTAAGTCTCGATCAAGATAGCTCATAAGAAAGCTTGACCAATTGCGACGATGCATTCTAGCTCTGGTAGCATCCGCGGGTGGAAATAGTGTTGTCGTTTCGTCATTGATTGTTATTTTTGTCAAAAAAAAAAAAAATAAATAAAAATTTTCCGCACCTTGGGGGTAAAAACGAAATTACAAGAGTATAATTACATACATATATTAAAAGAAATGAAGAATGGTATTTCCCGTTGAGTCATATTATAACATCGAAAACAAAAGCTGAAACCGAAGACAGCCGCCTAAAACACCCCCGAATAATTTCAAAACAAAAACACTATTCGATTCAGATTTAGAACATTTAACAAGTGTCCTATATATACAAAAAAAAAGATAAATTCAAAACGAAGGTGAAGATTCAAAAATCATTTAGTTAGGAAGTTGAATTCATCTTACGTTTATTTTTCATTTTAGGTACTAAGGGAATTTATCAAGTAAGAACGCGTTTTCGAAAACGACTTAGATAGATAGATATTACCTTAGATTAATTTTATTATATCTCTTATAAAACAAAAAAAAAAAAATTAGTCAAAAAAAAAAAAAAAATAGATAGAATAAGAAAAGTTTTTAGTAAGGTTTTTGTTTAGCTTAGGTAGCTTAAATATTCGTTAAATTTTCAGGTTAGTTTAGTTTTTTTTGTTTTTTGTTGGTAATCCAGTTATTATTCATCAAAGAAAAATACAAATATTTTTAAGTTAGCTTTTAGATAGTAAGTTTTTTATTATTCTTTAGTTACATAGTTGTAGTTAAGTTAAGAAGTAACCTTTAGAATTTTCGAGATTTTTTTTTGTTTGTCCAAGTCTCTGACCGCATTAAATTAATGAGTAGGATTTGTCTGCAAGAGGAAGAAGCAAAAAGAGTCAATCTTTTAAAGGAAAAGTTAGGAAATAGAGCAGTTACCCGTTCCTTATTGAAAGTTTTTGAGGAAGAAGCCAGAAAGATGCCTGTAAACCATACTCCCAGTAAGCAACCAAGGACTAGTGATCCACCTGGAGGCCCAAACTCTCAGCCCCCAGACGAGTCAGGGGTTACTGGGGGTCAACACGAAACGAACCCGACGCCCATAGCTTCAGACATGCGTACATCAATGAGTAGTAACTCATCAGCTAGCCAAATGGACTCGCTTGTAGCCCCTTCTTTTAGCAATATAAGTTTATCGAATGTAGTTTCAGGAGAAAAAAACCAAACTCAGATTCCAGGGGAGAGTGTTGTGCAACGAAACAACATAGAGGAAGGCAATATAATTAACAATAGGGAAGTGAGACCTGATGAGGACAGGCAACGAGATAAATTAAGGCGTCGAGAGGGGCCAGCGGGATGTATTTCAGAGGAGTTGAGGTCGGTTATTGACCTAGCAGTAGTGAACACCTATGATTCTTACACTAACTCTATTAGAGAAAATATCTCGGATGCTGTAAAGACCGAGGTACAAAGAGGGTTTTTAGATTTGCTTAAACAACTGAATCAGACCAATCGATCAGTTCCTTTATTCGAGGAAAGAGTTAGGGTGCCGATGGACAATCCACCGGTCAATACAAGGTTCACTGTGCCTCCACCTCAAATACCGTCAAGATCATTCCACTTGGATCCCCAATCAAGACCGTTCGTTCCTGTAGCTAGAGATAGGGAAAGCTCAATCCCAATAAGAAGAGATGCTGGGTTGGGGCAAAATAATGGAATTCAGCAGCCCGATAGCCTGCTGGAACATAATTGGTCAGAACGAAACCCTCCAAATAGGTATACGCCCCGACACTTTCATTCTCCCCAGATCAACCCGCAAGGGGCCGGCCGACAAATGATCAGAATTGACAAGTGGGGGGTGAATTTCAATGGTAAGCCTGAGTCACTTACGGTTGAAGACTTTATTTTTCGAATAGAAATGCTCCAGACTCAGCATGATTGTTCCTGGGCTGAGATTTTGCGAGATTTCCATCTACTGCTCTCAGGCGCCGCAAGCGAATGGTATTGGCAATACCAAAGGTCAAATTATCGGCCGGACTGGCCAGTTCTGAGGGAGGCCTTAATGCGACAGTTCCGCAATTCCAAATCGGACCTAGAAATAATGCGAGGGATAACAGATCGACGGCAAGGGGCATGGGAGTCTAGTGACGATTTTTTTGCATCCATTAATAAACTACGATCTCAGCTCAGGAATCAAATACCAGAAGTTGACCTTGTGCGAGCTCTAAAGAACAATCTAAATGAACGAATAGGAAGACTCGTCTATCCCCAGGCCATCTTCACGATGGACCAGTTAAGAATAGCCTGCAAAGACGCTGAATATGCCTTCCCCAGTAGGGAGAGGGATGGTCCTAAAGCTCAAAGACCACAGGCTCGCTATGCAAACGAGCTCGAAATGGAGCCAGAGAGGGAATTTTTCCGGGATGAGCAGTTAGATGCCTTTCAGCACCAAGGCGCTCGCCCGAAAAATACTCGGGTTTATGGGGATAGTAAATCAACTGCTTGTTGGAATTGTAGAATCTCAGGGCACTCATTCATGGATTGCCCTTCCACAAAAAGAAACATATTCTGCTACAGATGTGGGCAGGAAGGGGTCATTACTCCTAAATGTTCGCGTTGTAACCCGGAAAACCGGATCACGAACGCGACGACTTCGGGGGAGTCGCGTTCGACTCAAACTCCCCAAAACGAACTTTAAAAAGTTCTGAATCACAGATTGTAAGTGATGAGAAAAGGATTAAGATACTATTGAGGGATAATAACGAGGTCAGAGAAAACAATAAAAGAGAAAACAGATTAGAAATAAAACCATTACACATACGATTGAGGGATTACTACTCAACCAGAAATAGAATATTTAGAGGACAAATTAACGAAGTATCTAAAAGAATTCGTAAAGCAAGATTAAGGTATGAGGCAAGAAAACAAGCAAGAATAAACATTGCATCAACAGTAATCGATACTTTCACTGACCCACGACCTTACGCGAAGGTGAACATATCCAACAAGTTTATCAATGGTTTGTTAGATAGTGGGGCCAGTGTAAGTATACTGGGGAAAGGCTGTTTAGATTTTTTAGCGGAAATAGGTTTGAATTTCCAACCATACAAGTCTGGGGTTAAGACAGCAGACGGACAAAGCCAAGCTATTATAGGAAAAGTAAAAACATTGGTCAAATACAAAAATCGTGAACAAATTATAACATTTTATTTAGTCCCCAATCTTGATCAGGAATTATATTTAGGAGTGGACTTTTGGAAGGCGTTTCAAATTGCTCCGAATGTCTTGAGTTCACTGTCAGTTCTGGAGGAAGACGCGGATGTGATAAACTCGCATGAACTTTCCTATGAACAGCTGTCCCGATTGGAGGCGGTTAAGCAGAAGTTTCTTGATTACGACCGCCACGGACTTGGTAAGACGGCCCTTATGGAGCACGTCATCGATACCGGCGACGCGATCCCGGTAAAGCAGAGGCACTACCCTGTTTCTCCAGCGGTACAAGCCATTTTATACCAAGAGATAGACAGAATGATTAGGCTCGGCGTTATTGAGGAGAGTGAGAGTCCTTGGTGCTCGCCCGTTGTCCTTATTAAGAAGCCAGGCCCCAACAATACTGCCAAATATAGGTTTTGCTTGGATTCACGTAGGGTCAACGCGGTGAGCAAAAAGGACGCGAATCCTCTCCCTCATATCGAGGGGCTTATAAGTCGTCTTCCTGATACGTATTATATCAGTAGCGTAGACCTTAAGGAGGCTTTCTGGCAAATCCCGCTGGAGAAGGAGAGTAGGGAGAAAACTGCATTTGCGGTACCGGGGAGACCCTTGTACCAGTTTACGGTCATGCCCTTTGGGTTGTGTAATGCAGCTCAGAGGTTGTGCCGTTTAATGGACAAGGTAATCCCTGCACGACTCCGGGATCGTGTCTTCGTGTACCTAGATGATTTGCTCATAATTGCGCCAGATTTCGATACCCATATCACTCTGCTAGACGAAGTGGCCGGCTGCCTTAGGAAGGCGAATCTCACCATCAACGTCAAGAAATCTAAATTTTGCTTTAAAGAGTTAAAGTATTTGGGTTTCATCGTTGGTGGTGGGAAGTTGAAGACCGACCCAGCCAAAGTAGAAGCGATCGCCGAATTTCCACTACCGAAAAACCCAAGACAGGTTAGGAGGCTACTTGGTTTGGCAGGGTGGTATAGACGCTTTATAAAGGATTTTTCTAGTTTAACTGCTCCCTTGACGGACATGCTTAAAAAGAAGAATGCGAAGTTCTCAATGAATGAAGAAGCAACAACTGCTTTCGAAAATCTGAAAAAGGCTTTAACAACAGCTCCAGTGCTTTCGCACCCAGATTTTTCGAAAAGATTTTATGTACAGTGTGATGCTTCAGACTCGGGTATCGGCGCGGTACTCTTTCAACGGAACGACGAAGGAGAAGAGAGTCCGATATCCTACTTCTCTCAAAAACTGAATTCATGCCAGCGAAACTACAGTGTGACCGAGAAGGAGTGCATGGCAGCGGTGATGGCAGTAAAAAAATTCAGGCCCTATGTCGAGGGCATGGATTTCACCATCATAACTGATCACTCCAGCTTGAAGTGGTTAATGACGATGAAAGACCTCAGTGGTAGGCTGGCTAGATGGTCACTTGAGCTACAATCTTATGCCTTCGACATAGAACACCGAAAAGGTTCACTGAATGTAGTGCCAGACACTCTTTCTCGGGCACACTTAGATGGTTTGGTTATGCATGAAGTAGCGCCGATGATAGACCTAGAGTCGGAAGACTTCCGCTCCGATGAGTATAATAACCTGATACAAACAATTCAAAACCACCAAGATGAATTGCCAGATTTGAAAATCATGGATTCATTTGTATACAAACGGGCACTTCCGCTTAACGGCGATGATTCTCTTTTAGAGAACACCTGGCGGCTGTGGATACCTTCAGGTTTAACCGAAAACCTAATCGCCAATGCCCATAATCCACCTCAAGCTGCTCATGGTGGTGTAGCAAAAACCTTAAACCGCATACGGCAATACTTCTACTGGCCAAATATGACTGTTCAAATCCGACAATTTGTGATTAACTGTGAAGTATGTAAACAGTCAAAGTCCTCAAGTCAAGTCCAGCGTCCACCTATTTGTAATAATTTCGTGACCGATCGTCCATTTCAAAAAATCTATGTAGATTTCATAGGTCCATACCCAAGATCTAAAGCCGGAAATTCTTTCGTTTTCGTTGTCCTAGATCACCTTTCAAAATTTGTATTCTTGAAACCACTTCGTTCGGCTAACTCCAGTAGCATCATATCATTTTTGCGAAACGAGATTTTTAATTCGTATGGTGTACCCCAGATTCTACATTCCGACAATGGAAAGCAATTCGTGTCTAAAGAATTTCAAAGCTTTTTAGAAAAATATGGAGTACACCATTTCAGAACCGCAAACTATGCACCACAATCTAACGCTTCCGAGAGAGTCAACAGGACGTTACTAGCCGCTATTCGTTCATACCTAAAGGAGGATCAACGCGACTGGGATGTTCACCTAAGTGATATCGCATGCGCGTTGAGGAGTTCAGTACATTCAGCTACCGGCGTGTCACCATACTTTGCTCTATACGGTATAAGTATGATGATGCACGGGAGCGGCTATGCCCTGGCAAAAAGGTTGAATGGGGTCGATGATGGCGAACTGTTGACTTTACCGAGGCAAGAGAGATTGCAAATAATACGCGCCAAGATAAAAGAAGGGATATTCAAGGCAAATGAGAAGAGCAATCAAACCTACAACATCCGATCACGAAATGTTCGTTATGTACCGGGTCAAGAGGTTTACAAACGTAACTTTGTCCTCAGTGACGCTTCTAAACGCCTTTCATCCAAACTAAGTCCGAAGTACATAAAATGTCGCGTAGTTAAAACAGTAGGTAAAAATATGTATGAGCTAGAAAACTTAGCGGGGAAAAGAATTGGAATTTTTCACGCTAAAGACCTAAAGCAGTAAGAATTAATAGATATATGACGTAAACCAGTCAGTGGTTAGTACTAGGATCCCACAAATAGGAGTATCCAATATTATGTTCGGTGAATCATCGTCGGTATCTTCGATTACATGGAAAAGTATACATACTCTTCTAATTGGTAACAAGCAAGGATTTTCCTTATTATTTATGTATAGAAATGCTTGTACCTGTCTAGAGCGCTCAGGCAAACAAATAGAAACAAAAATATAGTATATATATATATATTCTCGCCTCCATCTAGGCGATAACAATTGCCCCAAGTAACTTAACATCTGTGATAACTGCTTTTGAAATCGGTGATATTGTGATTCTAGTCAATAAGAAATTATTCTATTTTTTTTTTTAACGTCTGTGATATGATTCTTTTAAAATCGGTGATAATTAGCTCGTAGTATTAGAAAACCTATTTTTTTTTTCAACATCTGTGATATTTTTTTTTAGGCTAGGACAAATCTTCCTGATCATAAAGAAAACTTTGATCGTTTAATCTTACATGTTAAACATCCATCATCTTAACCTCGGCGATGTGAGTAATCCAAGTAGATATACCTACACATTCCAATATCTGTGATAAAAATTGTTTTATTAAGATTCACTTTGTCTTCCAGCCGAGAAAGGAGAGTAGGAACACATAACCAACAAAAATTTTATGAGAAAACATATTTGTCATGAAAGAAGGTCTAACTTCGTAAATAGTTATAAAGCGATTTGGACAAGAGTACTTATTTTAAATTTTGTTATTTCGTTACGTGTTGGTGCTAAGTAAAGTAAGAAGAAAACAACTACAAAGTCAACCAGGAAGAGAAAAAAAAAAAAAAAAAAAAAAAAAAAAATAAAAAAAAAAAAAAAACAATATAAGAACATAGTTCATTATAAGAACAAGACTACAGCCGAAATATAACTTACCAAGTTGAGCTACATTCAACAGACGTTAAAATTAAATAGGCTATCACCACAAGCATCAGTAGATACTTCAATAGGGATACAGGCATGCTCAAAGGAGAAACTTAGGTTTCGTAGACTTGAGCTATATCGAATCGAAAGGCCCGGCTGATTTACCATGGGTTCTTCCCCACGTCATAAGATATATTATATGCATGGTATCCTTTTGTTCACCGTCCTCCTTGTTTCCTGGAAAATATCTGAGGCCGGAGGTTTGTTGCGGCTACCAATTAGGGTCTGAACCAATTACTTCACCGAGTGAGAAATGAATCAGCCCAATAAAAGAAACAAAAACAAATGCTATTTGAACCTGCGGATATTATATTTTATTATTTTCAAGTACAATAGATACAAAACTTACTTAGGCGGCTATTGAAAAGCAAGTGTCATTGACCTTGATGATCAGCTGGTTTATGTTAAACCAATTATATGAACTACCTGGTTCCATATTCCAGGGTTCTCAGTCGCCTTTCTCTTTATACTGGTGGCGAAGAACGATACTTATCCGCCTTGTACGCGACGAATCCGAGTGATTGGGTTAACAATTACGTTTGGGGTACTCCGCCTGGTGACCGAAGGGTCGCTTCGGTTTTTTTTTATGTTTCAGATGCAGCGCTTCGCATGGGATTGAGGTGGACTCCAGGTGGGACTATCCTGATTAGTTTCTTTTGCTTTACTTTTTATTCTTGCTTCACTACACTCGCGTATCTTATCAACTAAGTAATTTTTTTTGAGTTTTACGAAACCCAATAAATAAATACGAATTAGGAATTCCCGAAAATTATAGCGTCAGCGTGCAAAGAAAAATAAATGAAACGCGAACCCGATGGCTGAAGAAAAGAAAATAAGAAAGAGAAAGGAGAAAGAATATATGATTCTATTGAAAGCTAAGACAGAAGCAACTAGGAAGAGAAAGGATAGATAGATGATGTAATTTAAGTTTTGTAATAACGAAAGCTGTTGCTGAAAGAGAACAACAGCCTAGTTGTAAAAGAGGATATGAAATGTAGTGTAGGTTCTAAAACTAGAGGGGAAAGTAGAGGCGGATTTAGGATACCATCATATTTTTGATATTCTGATACGAAAAGGTATTAGATGTTGCTGGGATAACGCGGGTTCGGATTGAGATGAATCTTTGGTACAAAAAGTCGACCGTTGATCTTTAATAGAGAATCTTCCAATCAGGTCATTCAATGACGGAGACAAAGAAGATTGACACGGTTAACCAGGCTAGGACCGCTAAACATAATCAGCTTTGTCATCGTTCGATTCATTTTTAATCGAACCCAGATAGTGGCCGTTTCGTTGCGCATAAATTCGGTAAAGAAAAAGTTAAGTTAATAAAAAAAGAAAAAAAATCAAAGAAACAAGTTGTTATAAGGTAATTAAGTGTTGAAAAAAAAAAAGGACAAAATAAGTCTATATAGAAATTCAAATACTCATAGATATTAGTTCAGTGGTGTACACATCCAAAGGATTATCGAGGAAAAAAAAATTTGCTATCGTCAGAAATATAAAATCATATCGCTTTATCTTAAAGGGTGAGTTTCAAAAAATAAAATCGGGAAAGTTTTTATACTGATAGTGTATACGTTGTGATTAAATTTAAAGGTGAGGGTGGATTCAAGCGGCCAGCAACGAGAGCAGAGGCAACCACCGCGCTCGGCGCGTCTGGGTGGACACTTGTTGAAGATCACGAGCATCTCCTGATGGAATTCGGAAACGTGCCTGAAATGTCTTGAAGTTAGGTCTGTTGGAGATCCCAGACTAAAAAGTAACAAATCTAAAACAATAGCAATACATATGTAAGTACATTACTGAAAGAATATCCTAAAGAAGTGCTCCTTGAGTTTAAGTGATTGCTTGAATTCACCCTCAATTATATAAATAAGGGGAATTCGACACTAAGGCCAAACGAATTCCAGGTTGGGAGGGGGTTAGGCCATACTGCACCGTAATCAGCAGTACCCGAGGTGTGCGAAATTGAAGTGGTGGTAGTGCAGTTAATTATTATTTCAGTTTAGGCATGATTTATGTTTTTTTGAAAGAGGTGAGGTCCGATTGCGAGGGCAAGACCCCCCCATTTCCGGCGAGCTAAGCCGAGCCTCGCGAGCATGCCTCAGCTCTTGCGTCGGACATTCAAAATCTTCCTTCCTTTTCCTATTACGTTTCCTACGAGCGGTACCCATCAGATCCCTAATGCCCTATCGCTTACCCCTTCCCTCTACTCCTTCCGTCTTGTTCTCGTCATTTATTTAGGATGATTCTCTTGGTCGTCCTTCTCAAGCGCATCTTCCGCTCCTTAGGTTTAATGATACCGCTCACTATAGCTTCCTTTCAGATCCCGGTTCCTAATCCCTCACCCATTGCCTCATTTCAAGAGTTATGCAGTTGTCTGAAGAAAATCACAAGTCAGTACAACTAACAGCGGCTGCTTACGAGTACCTTACTGACACTCAAATAGTTAAACGAGTTTCCATATCGTATCACAACGAGTCAACATTTGTGTGGGTTCTTCGCTGACAGCCAATTTTACATAACCTAATTACATGTTTTTGTGAAAACCCCTACTAATAAAATATATGCACTTAAGCTGGTATTTATGACTGCATTCCGCTTAGATACAAATTAATCTAAGCCAAAAATTATGATGTAGAGCATTAATAACAGTAATACTGTATAACCAATTCTCAAGTTTTGTTGCGAATTTATACAAAACTTTGAATGGTGACTTCTTTTTGAAACCTTTGTAAAAAAAATAATTTCGGATGGTAACCATGTTAATTTATAGTGTATCTCAGACTTGTTGCTAGCAAATTGCCAGTCTTAGCACAGACGTCGTCGCGCTTAGCGATAACTGTTTTTTCTTCTCTTCAAACGGGAACGATCATCGCGACGTACACGACTTATTATTTAAACTTTCCCGCGAGAGATTTATAAGCCGCAAGTTATATCTATAATATTGAGACAACACAACGAGTGTATTCAAAAGAGATTCATAATTTGTATGCGGGAAATATTAATTAAAACCAAACTTATTTGATGCCGATTCTATTCATTTGAGCTCGTATAATTTAAAGATTAAAAAGTCCGAAAATGTATCTGGGAAATGACTAATCCAATTTGACTCTCTTCTGATAAAACTTGTATCTTCTTTTTTTTTAATCTGATTCTTATATTTTTTGTGTGCGTTATTTGTTTACAATTTCAATTAAGTTTATAACCACACAAACACTTAAGTGTAATTGAAGAGCAGTATATCGAGAGAAATAAAAACCTCGTTTAGACAGTTTGAATCTTCTCTAATGAGTATAGCCGCGCCACACCGCCTCCAACTTATATGAGCATATCTGGGAAATATCATTTGTGCGTTCAGTTTTTTTTTGCAACGATAAGAATTTAAATTCAAAACAAAAAATGTAATCTATTTGAAAATTTCAAAGAGAAAAACGGGATTCAAATTTAAAATTATCATTTTTGACCCGCCTTCAATCCTCCTCTTCCCTTCAATCAAGAAAAATTATGAATTTAATTAACGAACAATCAGTGGCAATAAGTACTAGTACGAGCATCAAGGAATTATCTCCATCAGCTCAAGTTCGTCGAGGAGCAAGATCGTCGTCTTTAGAATCGGAATCAGTAGCGTCCAACGTAACAACAACAACAAAAGCGGTTGGGTTTTTAGCTTGCACAAGATCTCGGTTGTCGTCGTCGTCGTGTTCTTCGTTGTTTGCTTCATCGCCATCGTTGTCATCGTCTTCAAAATTTGATTCCGCAGCGTTGACATTCTCGACTTTAGTTCGTTCATCATCAGCGGTTGAATCAATTAATAGACAAATTGAGAAAATTTCCAATAAAATAAGTTTTAGTGATGCTGCCGATCAAATCAATTTAATCAGCAAAATGCCTGCAACAACACCAACAACAACGATAAAAAGCAATGTGAAGCCACTACCATCATCAGCTGCTGGCAAACCACTGATCGGAATGGCAGTCCTACCAACAACAACAACAGCAGCAGCAACAAAAAATGCTAATATCGATAATGTCAGTTGTAGTGACGTCAGTGATTGTGTAAAGAATAAAAATGGCGATATTAAAATTGATAATACAACAATAACAACAACAACAAAAACTCCTGAGAAAGAACGAAAAATTGGATGTGAGCACTACAAGAGACGTGCAATGTTTGTGGTATGTGTATTCCGTATCTCTTATTTGTATGTAGGTATCTGCATCTTTATTATTAATTATTGTTGGGTAAAATAAATACCCGTTAGGCTTAATAATTATTTGAGTTAAATTAATTAAATATTTTATTGGGTAAAATTATGCGCATGCGTGAGTTCACGCACTTTCAAACATTTTTGATATAATATTTTGAGATACAAACGAAGTTTACGCACAAGTGTTTTTTTTTAATTTTTGTTTGGACTGCATGTTTTATGTTGAATCAAGTAACACGCGATGCCCTAGTGCGACCCACAGTAGTTCATTTTAAGTTCTTTAAAAAAAAAAACGAATAATGTAATGTAAAAAAAAAATAATTATGTTCTTGTTTCATACTGATTTCTAAGACTATGCTAACGATAATTTTAACCAGCCACCGGCACGCCTCCATTTTTCAATAGTAACTTATTTTCGTCAGCCATGAGATTATAGATGTAGGTTAAAATTGTAAATTTTTAATTATTAAAACTAGGTAGAGTGATAGGTACCAAGACTTTTCGCTATTTTTGGTATTAAAAAGAAAAAGTTAAATATTTTATATAACTAACTTTAACTTAGAATTATTTTTTAAACTGGTCTTATGTTAACATCGGATATGTTTGTTAAGATATGTTGAAGGTCTTTATTAGAGATTGTTTTGCAGATGGTGTTGATGACTTCGCATTGCAGCTAGTGGGATATTGTTAGTCTGTTTTTCGTCACATAAATCGCAAAGTGGGGCTGTACCTTTGGCGATGAAGTGTTTGTGAGTTGCATTCTGATTCTGAGTCTTATGTAGGATATAGTCATCGAGGCAGGTAGGTGTACGAGATATAAAGATTGAGTTGAGCATAATGGTGCTGATATTCGAATCAGGTCTCCTTCATTTCGTTGTTAGTTATAGTTGTGAGATAGTTTTTTAAATCTCTTTGGTTGAATTGATAAAATTCGATCACAGGCTGCCTAAGTGCACGTTTGGCTTCTTTACCTGCGTTTTTGTGGATTTTGTCCCGAAGTTCTGCAAGAATGTTGGAGTAGTTATGTATGTTTTTAATATAATTAATTGAGGGCAGGCTATCAGTGAAAATATTTTTTTTTTTTGCAGCTTCAATTGTTTTTAGTATTATCCCTAATTTCCAAAAAAAAAAATTCTATAGTATCCCAATATAATACCCTGCCTTAAAAATTTGATTTCAGTATATTTACTCTTATGTTTCGCGTTAGAAAAATCTTAAATTAGTTGATAGTCTTCGCCCGAACCTAGTCTTCGCAGAATAGTCCATCCTACATTTTAAGTAAGTAATTTCTCCAAAGTAGCAGTAGACTAAGAAACCGCTACGAAATCTTTGGAGAAAATTAGGTACTGTGAGTGTCAAAAGTGAGTAAACACCTAAATGATTTCTTGAGTTACATGGAATTGAAACCAAAAAATAAACAACAATCGAATTCCAATAATACAAAATAAAAGTTTTATTTAATAGCAATAAATCAAAACCAAAATAAAAATTCAAAAAACGAACTATTGCATTTTTACCCAGTAAAAACTAAATAAACTTCATATTTTATGCGTCAAAAGTAAGTAAACATCTGTTATACCTTCAAATTATTTATAAATATAGTATCTCAAGTAAAAAGCTGGGTATTTCATTTGATCAACTTTAGACTTCATAACATCTCTTAGTCAGCGTGACATGAAAACATCAATGTTATTTCTAACATCGGAGGATATTTGGGACAATTCTTCAATTAAAGCCTTTTAAGGTCATCTTTGTTCTTGATGGCCCGTTTGTGAAATTTTCCGGTCCAAATGATCCCATAATTGTTGTATGGGGCTTAGGTCCGGCGATTGGGGAGGCTGGTGGAGGTGCTTTGAAGTCCTACAAAGTATTAATTCTTTAAGGAACCGCGAGATACGCTTAGGACCATTGTCTTGCTAAGAGATCCAATTGCTAAGCATACCTAATTTGTAAGGTTGGTTGAAGGTTATTAATTAGGATATTTAGAGTCTTGATTATTCATTGTACTTTCAATAAAAACAAGATTCCCGATCGAATATGCTACCATACATCCCCACACCATCATGTTTTACTGTGCTCCTTATATTCTGTTTATGATGTTTTCTTACTTCTGATGCGTTAATATGAATATTTTTTTATAATAACAAATAAACAATGGATTCTTATAATAAAAATCTATAAAAATAAATCAAAACACCAATAAAAATTCAAAATATAGCTTCTTACAATTTTTCCTAATAAAAACTAAACATACTATCCATATTAACGCATCAGAAGTAAGAAAACATCATAAACAGAATATAAGGAGCACAGTAAAACATGATGGTGTGGGGATGTATGGTAGCATATTCGATCGGGAATCTTGTTTTTATTGAAAGTACAATGAATAATCAAGACTCTAAATATCCTAATTAATAACCTTCAACCAACCTTACAAATTAGGTATGCTTAGCAATTGGATCTCTTAGCAAGACAATGGTCCTAAGCGTATCTCGCGGTTCCTTAAAGAATTAATACTTTGTAGGACTTCAAAGCACCTCCACCAGCCTCCCCAATCGCCGGACCTAAGCCCCATACAACAATTATGGGATCATTTGGACCGGAAAATTTCACAAACGGGCCATCAAGAACAAAGATGACCTTAAAAGGCTTTAATTGAAGAATTGTCCCAAATATCCTCCGATGTTAGAAATAACATTGATGTTTTCATGTCACGCTGACTAAGAGATGTTATGAAGTCTAAAGTTGATCAAATGAAATACCCAGCTTTTTACTTGAGATACTATATTTATAAATAATTTGAAGGTATAACAGATGTTTACTTACTTTTGACGCATAAAATATGAAGTTTATTTAGTTTTTACTGGGTAAAAATGCAATAGTTCGTTTTTTGAATTTTTATTTTGGTTTTGATTTATTGCTATTAAATAAAACTTTTATTTTGTATTATTGGAATTCGATTGTTGTTTATTTTTTGGTTTCAATTCCATGTAACTCAAGAAATCATTTAGGTGTTTACTCACTTTTGACACTCACAGTATATCGTATTAGGACACCGGACCGATGTGATAAGTTATCGCCTGAGTTACAGAACATGGGTCTGAATAAATAATATGGGAACACCTAAAAGCAGACGAAGAAGGTCCACAATTCTTATAATCTGTAATTAAACTTTTAATGCATCGTAATTTTTATTTGCGTTACCAAAAATGAAAGCTTTAAATTTTATCAACACATTTTTTCCAAAAAAAATCCACCCACTGTACACCGCTGAATTGATTAATAAGCTCGAATTACATTGGTTAGAGTCGTAGGATCTCTAATTTTTAGGTATATTAGAATTAATTAATATTTTATTGATTGATAAAACGGGTTTGCTTTTTCCCTTATGGATGTATTAGATTGCTAAAAATAGTTTATAATTTTTGTTGTTTCTCAATGGGGAACGAAAACTTGATGTATCTATCGTAATTAAATTTTTGTATGCGTTTCAAATTTAACACTTTGACTAGATGTGAAGATGAATGAAAATCTTTTTGTGTACAAAAATTGTTCTTATAGTTTTTGAAAGCTTTTCATTTAAAAAAAAATATTTCTGTCAATGTGGAATTAAAATGCCATTGTTTCTAGCATACTTTAGCCATTTACTTCTATAATCGTTTTTAGGACAAAAAATTACAGATAATGGCACTATTTTAATCTATTTTTAATGCAAATATAAAATTAACCATAATTGAAAGTTTAAATATAGAATTAAATTTGTTAGTTTCTTTTGCGGTGCAAACCTCATTAAAAATTTATTATAATTAATTTTTTTTTTGTAAATTTGATCAAGTTTAATAAAATGTTAATTTATGGGTACCAACCTGAGAATATTACGAATACATAGTTTGTTCTACTCTTAAGTAGGTTAAAAATATGTACATCTGCTTAAACACTAGGCCTAGAGCCAGGGTAAAGTTTGAATAAGCTTTGGAAACTACGAACCAAAAATAACTACTTATGCATATAGACAAATTAAGTCAATGTGTTTTTTAGGGTTATCAGTAAAATAGGTTATAATTTATTCAAGAGGAATTTAAAGACTTTAGCCAAATAGAGTGGTCGTGACTGATTGATTTTATAAATGCTTGACGGTTGTCATTCGTTTAAATAAAATATCACTTTAATTAAGATTTTGTTAACCGATTCCGGTGTCTGTGGTACCTCTTGACATAACGGCTAGTGCATTGGACTGTCATGCAGAGGGTCTGGATTTCCATTCTCAGCCGCTGCAAAAAAAGTTTTTCAGGTCTGTGCTATCTCTTGCGACGAATTGACAAATTCTCCTTATAACTTTTTGAAGTTTGATGGCTGTCCATAGTTAGACAACGTATATATGTACGACTGTCTGTGATTATTATAGTGAAAATAAAAGATCAGTTTGATTTCAATATTCAATACATTGAAAAGTTACATTTAGGATAAAAACCATGACTTCAAGTTTGTATTGGCACTTAGTTGAGGTATTGAATTTTAAAATTCAATTAAGAAAGTTATTCGTTATTATACGGTGAATTCGGAGCAATTGTTAATTTGAAAACAGACTAAACTAGGGCTCAGGGCTTTTGAGTTTTGGACTTATCGATTGAGCAACACATGCCTATACGAGTTTCCTCATACACAGTGAACAAATTCAAAATATGGGATTAATAACGAACCAGATCGGCAGATTTGACAGTTTATTTTTTGATATAAACAAATGTTCTGTAACCGTGAAATTACGTCAAATTGACAAGGAGGCTTTAATAAAAAAAATTTACTTATGTATGTGAATTCTCTTTATTGTCTAAAAGAAATTGATTTAAAATAGTTTTTCTTTCCTACAGTCAAGGAAAACATTCAAGGTGAAAGTTCCCGATAGAGTGATTAAGTGCTGTTTGTTGTTATTAGTTGAAGGCTGTAAAATTATAAATTTGATAGCGAACAAAACATAGTGCATACATATCTATGTACTTGCCTGTCCGATTTTGAGCTTTAAACTAATGGAAATTCAGATAAGCCAATTCAATTCAGTCAAACTGTCATTCATTCATTCATTTTTTTTTCGAATTTATTACAACATAATCAATGTCTTTTCTTAAGAGTAGATCATTATGATGATTGATACTTTTCCTTGCATAAGTATAAACGATTGTTCCTTAAATTGTGAAATTGTTCAATTTTATCATAATGCATTGGAACGTGAATATTGCGAGAAGATCCCTCTGTATGTCATAAACATATAATGTCATCTTATTTATCTATAGCCTTAAGATGTTACTATATTATATGTCTAAACATTTGTCATTGTTCCATTTATATGTTATCATTTGATGACAGTTGGCAGATGAATTTTTCTTTTTTTTTGTTGTCAGATAATCTTGTTCGACATTCGAATAAGTGATGCAATATTACACACTCTAATTAAATCAAATATAAACACACCAAATTACACAAGATCAAGATCTAGATTTAATTGGGTTAAAACTACATAACTATAACCGTGTTTTACAAGTTTCTTACCTACATACTGGCATTAAACTCTTTATTTGATGTTTGTATAACTCATATTTAAGCTTGTACTTTACATTAATTATTATCATTTTTTGCACCTAAAAAAAATAATTATTTCAATCAAACGTACTTTTACATTCTATCTTAAGGTCAACATTTTTTTTTTCTAAACTAGTAGCTCTCATAAAGTACATATTTATATTGCAATTAAAATAGTGTTAGCATTAACAATTATCAAATCAACAACATAAAAGACACGTACAAGCCTTAAATTGTATCAGCAAACCAAGAAATTTCAACACTGAATTATAGCAGGACGCCGAAACACACACTTTTTTGCCGGATAACAAAAGAACTATATATAGCTGAAAAATAAACAGAGCCTAAGTGATTAACATTGCATATCAAAATTGTTTACTTTATTATCCGATTGAGTTAAAAACGTGCTTAACAAAACTCCAAACAATCTTATAACAAGCTCGCATTCCATGAAAAGAAGATTTGTTGTATTTAAATTTCACATTAACAAAAAGCTACGAGTTTCGTTGAAATCGTGATTTACAAATAACTTTGAGATAGCAAACATGTTGATGTAATAAGTCAGTCTGTGTTATAGTGATGGCGTTTTAAAGTTCACAAACTCAATTTTTTTTAAATTTTGAATATTTAAATTTGAAGACTGAATATTTTTAAATAACTCCCTTTTTTGTGAAGAGGAAAATAATATTTTCCACAATAACTTCAAAATCGTTTTCTTAATTTTGTTTTACCAAATAATAAAACACTTAACAATTAAGGAAGCCAACTAAAGATTCTTTGAGTCAATGAATTTTGTTCATTTATTTGTTGATTAAAGAAATGAATTCATTAACTCAATGATGAAACATATTGTTGTTTGTGAATATCTTCATTAACGTATGAATGACTATGCATTGACCCAACGTAAACCATCAGAGCTTAAAATTTAAATTTACGTAAGAATTTAGTTCAGGTTCATATATATTTCACAACCTATAAAATTCAACGTGAAAAACACTTTTTTAATTATTATTTTGACAGTGGCACCCTTATTCCGATAGTCGTTTTAATAAAACGCCTTTAAAACGAGAAGGCTCCAGAGACCATATTTTGGTGTTTAAATAATACGAAAAAGGCAGCGTTCTCTATGTTCTTCACTTTTATAAGCATTATAACGATAGTCGTTTCAATAAAATTCCAATTTTCGTTTCTAGAGCCTTGTCGTTTTACTGGCGTTTTAGTAAAACGACTATCGGAATAAGGGTGATTATCTCCTTACAACCAAGCTTTGTACATAGTATGTATTAATTATAAAATAATTACTATTAACTGTCACAACAAATTGTGACATAAAGAGCAGAAGATGTTCCCCAAAATCATAAATACATATACGGAAAAAAACCAGAGACCACCTTGTCAAAGCTTTCTTCTTCAAACGTTGTAGATCCAGACTCACAGGGTCTGGATTTTCTTACAGGTTAGACAACCTGTGCTATTTTTTGTATTGTTTCTTGTCAGTCGGGGTACAAACTATGCATAATGTGATATGCCTCGCGGTTATTCAAGTTTAGCCACCAATTGTTAAATTTAATTTCTAGTCCCTCAGGGAAGTACCCTCAGACCTTTGCAGTTTATATTCTAGCTTCGATAAAAATGTTGTTAATTGCCTATGCATTTTGCTTCTTTTTGTACTGTTTAACTGAACTTATATAACCTTACTTTTAATACCCACGATTTTTTACCAATAGAAAAAAAAACCAAACCTGTAACACTGCTAGACAAACATTTTCTTTCGTATTCGATCATTGACCTGAAAACGGCTTCCCAAGTTGTTCATCCTCTATACTACTATCATATAATAAAATCACTCTAGAGACACCACAATCTCAGGAGAAAGCTACACGAACAATTGAAAGTTATCTTCTGAGCGCTATGCGTTAAAAATCGGCAAAGATAACCACGCACGGATTAATTTAAATTCCAGAGCAAGACCAACCAAAAACAGGTATGTAAGTACCTTTAAATCAAAACGAATACTCTACAATTATTGTAGACACCTGACGAAATTATTCGTTCGTATAATAAACGCATAGTGGATTATTTTCAATAAAACGTGATTATTTAGTTTCAACTTGTAAGTTGCAAAACGTGAATAACATTGCAAACAACAAAAACAAAAAAAATGAAAGATGGAACTTCAAGTTTGAATAAAAAAAAAATAATACAAGAATTATTATTATTTGAAATGCAGTTCGATAACTTATATCCACGCCTACCAAAATTCCTCTTCCAAATGACACACTGCGGATTTATTATTAAAAGAATCCATGATTGCAATAAATACTTAAAAAATTTAACAAACCAGGTCAAGAATATAAACGTGACTACGTGCGACCCAGAGTTTTAATCAATTTCAGCAAGCTTGTATTTTCTTCAATAAAATTTACTCATACTCTGTAGGGCAAGTATTGGATTCGTGAAGAAAATAAATTTCAATGGAGAAGCCAAGAAAAAACATATTTTAGTCTAAGTCTGGTTTAGTCTGGTTTAACTAACGAAATATGTTTGTATTATGCTAAAAAAAACTACTAATAACTAATATTCAATGCAGGGCTAATTTAAATCGATTAACTCGAAGCTAATTCTTACTCCAAGAATTAACAGATTCTAAGCAAAAACTGCTTTTAAACGAAGCGATTTTAAGCCTTTGTTTTGTTTACCTTCTTCTTTTATAATGTTCAAATTTTTAATGAAGATGTTAACTTTGTGCAAATGATAAAGTCTCCTCATTGTTACACCACTAAGTTAATCGAAAATCGTTGAGCAAATTAAGAGTTAAAAATATTCGAATATAAAAATATTCGCGATATAAATCTTTCGACCTAATATTAAGTGAAATCGCATCGTTTAAAAGTAGTATAACACTTTACTACCGCTAAAGCTGAAAACTTTCTAAATTTAAAATCTAAGTTACCTCTGTTTGTGGAATTCACCACTCAACGCCGTGATCTTATGCGTTTGTATATAGTTCTTCAAATTTACATTTGAAACATTTTAAACAACTTGCATTGTTGGCTTGGTGACATCTGTCAAATCTGTCGATTATTATTCAATTACTAATGCCAAATCACCATGGCAAGTTACACGATTCAATAGCACGTCCAAACTCTACTATCAAAACGAGTGTTCCTTAGTTCAAACGTTGCGCCAATTTTACTATAGACGTGGTGGCCCTTCACAGTTGACTCTTCAATTATTAGTGGCCAAATTGAAGAGGACCGGTTTGTTGATCAATGAGCAAAATTCATACGTGAACAGAATGCAAGATCTGCGGACGCCACCATTGACCTTTCGGAGGGGTGACGGGAATTTTCCACGAAGTTCATGCGATTTAACCCCGCTAGACTTTTTCTTCTGGGGTTTTCTAAAGTCGTAGGTCTATGCGAAAATCGACCTGTGTGAAAATAACACAGACCATCGCTCAAATCCAAATTAGTATACTCGGGTCCGTGCCACGGTAAAAAACTTAGGCGGGTATTCGAAAGATTTCATATTCCATATATAATGGCATACATGGGCCTTTCAAATAAAAAAGAAGTTCGTTAATTCAATTTGAACACTTTCTAGCCTTCTTACATCAAATCATAAAAGCGGGTTTTCGCGAACAAAAATACATTATGTCCCACTAGCCGTAACTGTCTGTTGATTAAATTTGTTATAAAATCTGTTATTAATCTGTCTGTTATTAAATCTGTTATATATCTGTTTGCATATTTGAGCTAGTTAAAGAGTTTTTGAACGACATTTTTTTGGTTATCAGCTATCAAATTGAATCTATGATTAATTTCAAAATATAAAGTTGTGCTTAGCCAAAAAAAGTCTTAACTTAACTAAACTAAACTAAACTTAACTAAAACCTAAGACAAACACGAGGCAAGTAAGTACATACGACCTAATTGTACATTTTATTTTCTATCAGTCTTTATCTTGCTCAATCAGATGATACATAGAGCAATTAAATGGGAATTGTTGCGTGATTCCCAGGGCTTAATAGATATGTATTATGTCAAAGTCTAGAGAAGAGGAAATACAAAATTACAGGAAAGTACTTTTTTTTAAAACCGGAACGTTTATGAACTTGAAAGCAACATTAGATGCAGATTGCTTATATTTTCTATAATACGTAGATAAGTGTTTTTTTTTTCAAAGAAGCCAATTAGATAAGAATATACATTTCTGTTAACTTCGGTATATTTTTGATCGAAAGTGGATTTAAATGGAATAAAAAAAATGGATTTATATTACAGGCAGGAGTCTATAAGGCCCAATTTTCACAGAACTTTAATGATGGATATGGCGTGCATTCAAGTTCAACACAAAGATAATGAGATGACATTTGTCAGCTCAGAGGAATTTTGCACCACGAGAGATACTTAAATAATGACATATCATATGACATACCACTCCTGTAAGTTGCTTGTGGTGTAGCGATGAAAATCAAACATCAATCATTGCACTGCGTAGCGCATATTTGCTATAAGATAACATGGAAGTTGAACCACCATGATACCTTTATCAAATGCTAATTTATTCCGAACTGGGCTTAAGACTCAATGTTATTGGAAGCTCCCGTCGATATGTTATAATTGGCCGATAAAGCATAGAACTTGCCTGAAGAAGCAACAAATGTTGAAAAATTTATTTTATTCTAGAATGCTCTCTTCGTCAGTTCGATTTAGGGTCAGACAAGCAGCTACTATTTGGATGGAGTCTTAAACAGGGGTTTTTAGAATATAGAATAAAATGAAGTTTTCATTTTTTGTCATGTCAAATCCGCTACAAAATAGGACTTGTTTCAAATTCTAAACTAAAAACACGGAAGTGGTAAGATAGATTACGAAAGAGGTGGGATTAAATATTAACTACGAGTACATTAATCTGAAACCCGTTTTCAAGAGAATGCAATCATTGGCCAAAGCGAATTTCGACACTTTGATGCCCTAACTCATGAATGAGTTATTTTATTATGAAAGTAATTTTGTCGATTAATTTTTTAATTTGTTACTGAAGACAGCGAAGTCATGAGTCCACTCCTGACTTAAGAAAATGTTTGACTTCGTAACTATATGGAATTAATTTTTACTCACGGATTGTTTCCTGTTCATCCATAGTCTTGTTTTTCTGCTCTAAGCTGTAAAGTAATTCTTCTTTGAAAGTGAAGAGGATTTCGTGTAGGTAAATGTGGTATATAGCTTGTATAGAGGTATTGATATAAAGCTTTGAATTATGTTGCAAATAATTGTGTTTCTGTGGTTATTTTATGTTTTTTTATCTTCTTCTTTTCGTTGGTCACGAATATAACATTGTACAACATCGTATGGGATTCCGCATGAGGAAAACTTTAGTTTTGATTATGAAAGAGTAATAAAATTACAATAAATATTTTTTAAGTAATTAAGTAGCAAATTTTATTGATGGAAAATCATGAAAGTTAATTTTCTTAATTCAATTGAATAACTATTTTTTTGAGCTCTATGTTTTTGTAACAGACACAACGTAAGTGTCAAATTTTCTTCTTTTTTCTTTGAAATCAAAGCAATTATTATTTTATTATACCCTTTTCACAAAGATATTGGCGCAAAATTTTAAACAGCCTATTATTAAGATATTACTAACTCTTTATCAATTTTAAACATTTTCTAACTAGTATCGTGTTAAGGATATGTATTTAATAAATTGCTTCTGAACACACCTAAAGTAATGACAGTTCATGCAAAAAGCTAAATAAACAGACCTGTTATGACGTGTGTAAATGTCAAAGAGTCATATAAAGTTAGCATAATACTAAACATATAAAATATCTATTTGATGATTTTAACTTTAATAAAAGGGTTAAAAAAGTATGATGCTATATTCTATTAAGATTTGCAAAATCGTCGTTTAAACCTAAAACTAAAACAGCTTTAATATCGAACTAGTTAAACTAAATTTTGTGCCATTATTCCTCAATCAACCTTCAAAATTCTTTTACATTCGTTATAGGTGATTTGTATTTTGTATGTAGATTATTTCCCTTTGTTATTCCAAGAAGGTAAATCAAGATCAAGATCTTACTTAATCTATATTTTTAAGTCACCGAGATCAGTTTTCTATGAATATATGTACATATATTTCATTTTCACGCGAAACATACTAGGAAATAAAATTCAAAGCTTAAAAGCTTCTTAAATGTCATAATCACTACATAATTGAAAATACGAGTAGATCAAATAAGAAACAAATGTGGTTAATCTAATTTTTACTAAGTGTAACACTGCCTTGAAATTGGCCACGGCAATGAAAAAGAATTCTCAATGCCTGTCAAACAATTCGAACAAATCATTCGGCATCAAATTGTAACTATAGGCATGTATGTACATACTCGTATGTACATATTTTTCAATTAAAGCAAATAAAAACCAAAATGGGATATATTTTTTTTGCCTAAAAGATATTTCACTCTAAACACTCCGCGTCATTCATTTAGGTCTGTATAATGTTACACAAACATTTTTTCTGTACGTTTTTGAATGAAGGCGGTTTTTGATTCTATGTATCTAATAGCATTTATAACTTTTGACTCTTCAAAGAGGACTTCAAAATCATATCGGAGAGCGAAAAGCACTTAAAACAGCATTACGAACAGTCAGTGAAAGGCTTTCGCTGTACTGGAGTATAAAAGGAGTGAAACAGTATACATACATTTCTCGTTTAGCTAAGTAGTGTCTCACGTTTTTATGAAGACCAAAACCATCATCCGTTTAAGTTTGGTCTAGTTCTGACCAATCCAAATACTCAGACGATTTTGGAAATTTTATGACTTAAATAAGAACAACATAAGATTTAAAAGTAAAGTATCATCAAAGTTTCAGTCTGAACCATAACAATCAAGCGATCTAGAGTGTTTCTTCATATGTACATTTAACATTATCAAGAAAGCAATAAAATCAACAAAAAGTTCACCAACAACAAAAAAATAAATCCAGTTTTAGGCGCATTTCACACTTAAGCGATAGATGTTCAATGGCATCACAGCGAATTGCAATCGCTCGGGTCAACACGTTCGCCTTGATCCACCAGAGCTTAGGCTGCGTAAACGCATAGAAATTGCACTTTTCAAGGACGGCTACTGTTTTTTTTTTTAAATTTAAGTTTTCGATCGGTATTTTGTATGTGTTTTTCTTTTTTAATCGTGATAATCGATTTTTACTCCAATTTTAATTATTATTTTTATGCTAATTGAATAATTTGATTTTATATTTTATGTATGTTCACACAATTATTACTAGGGGTATTCATGTAAGCGCGGAAAACCCTCGTAAACCTCGTAAACCAGATAATTTTATCACCGCAGAAACGAGCTGTCAAAATTTGTATGGGAAAAAGTTTCTGCAAATCGCATAAAATTATCTCACAAATTTGCTGCGGAAAGTGCAGAAATAAACCTCGTAAACTAAAGAAGTATGGATTCTGACTTTTAATTTGACATTTCACAAAATATTTTCCACATTTACGCAAGTATTTCTTAGGGGGTGTTCATGAAAACATGCTGCGGAAAGTTATATCTTTCTACAAAGCGGAAAATTATCTCGTTACATGAATACCCTTACTAAGTATACCGTGTTTTTTTAATTTATTGTAATTTGATGTTATTAATACTCAGGGTATATTTGAAACATAATTCCTGATACTTAAAGTAACCTATGAAGCGAATGCAAATGAATAGAAGAAAATCTTATAATTGTTACGTTTCGTTCACTTTTGTTTTAGAACATTAGTTTACTTAAGGCTAGGACCGCACTTGCGATTTTTCGTCGAGGCGATTAAAAACTCGTAGTCGCCACAAATTATTGTCATGCACGCACTTGCGATTTTTTTGCCGCGCGATTATTTAATCGCGAAAAATAAAACACACTACTTTTTATGTGAGTGCACGCATTTGCTACAAATAAGTAGCGACAGAAAAATCGCTTGAAAAAAATAGAACTTGTTTCATTTTTATAATCGCTACGATTTTTAAGTCGCATGTGCGTGCATTCACATTTAAGGCCATGTGTCTTACTTTTTGCGACTAAAAAATCGTGGTTTAAAAATCGCAAGTGCGTGCATGCCAATTTCTTTTTGCGATTACGATTTTTAAGTCGTAGTAATTTAAATCGCAAGTGTGGGCATATCCATTTGAGTACATGTGTTTCATTTAAGCTTACGACAATCGCATCGCAAGAAAAATGAAACAAATTGCGACTTTTAAATCGTCATGATTTGTTGGTAGCAAGTGCGTTCATTCTCATTTAAATTCATGTGTTCTATTTTTGCGACTAAAAAATCGTGCGATTGAAATCGCAAGTGCGGTCCTAGCCTAAGTGAAATTGAATGTTGGGTGAAATATGAATTGTGGGTGTCTTCAGAAAGAGATTAGATTAAGTAGATTAGTTTTCGATTATTAGTATATTTCAACCTTAACGAAAGTAAAAGTGAACTAAAACTCGATAAAAATTTAAACTTGGAATTAATAGGTCCATTATATTTATTCTTTGAATGTTCTTTTCATTCGATCTCGTTTCGACTTCCATGTCAATTCTGAAATGTGTGAGATTATAAAATTCAAATTTGTTAGATAGAGGAAGAGACAAAAATATTGCTTATATATTGTGTTTAAAGACCTTGTAGAAGATTATCCTTTCGTACAAGAAAAATACATTAATTTGTTAAAAAAAAAAACCTCGTGCTTTGAAATTAATACATAAGACAAAAATTGTATATTTTTAATTAAAGCTGAAGTCCCAATTGATTGCAGAAAAGATGCCTTTGAATTATAAAGTGGATGTGTAAACAATTTATAGCAATTGCCTTTGAAAATGAGATGATGCCAATAATTAATTATCAATACGTTTAGCCCTTTTTGCTTACAACGTACGTTATGATTTTAAGGTGAAAACAAAAACTATTTTTTTAATTGAAGTTCAAAATGTATTATAAAAGTATTCCACAGGTATTACGTAGACATTTCAATAATTAAAGCTAACCTTAAGACATCTTACAGGGATTGTTATTTCCAAGGTGTCATTATTATTTAATGGCATGATTTTGTCATTCTTATTTGTTAAGCTTATAAATTTTTTTTTCAAATGTGACATTTTGATATGTCACCTGTTATATTTTTCATTTTTTTAAAAAGACTATTTTATTTTATACACCTTAAAATATTAATAACTTTTTTTTTTATTTATTTACATATATATAGACACCATGTTGTAATAAATTTTACAAATGTCGATACTGTCATGATGAAAATGAAACCCACCATTTTGACAGAAAAACACTGACAGAATTGATTTGCGTCGAGTGCAACACGAGGCAAAAAGTCCAAGAGCAATGCGAAAATTGTGGTGTTCGATTTGGAAAGGTAAGATAATATAAGGTTAAATGATCAAAAGTTTAATACTTTTCTTTTCCTTAGTACACCTGCCTTATATGCAATCTTTTTGATGATGAAGACAAAAACCAATACCACTGTAATGGTTGCGGGATATGTCGAATTGGCGGTCGGGATAATTTCTTTCATTGTGAGGTGTGCAATATGTGCTTGCCTATCGAATTGAAAATTGAAGGACATCGAGTATGTGTTTTCAATTCCGCCGGAGCGGTTACATTTTTTTAGTAAAAACTGACATTTTACAGAATATTTTTAGTGCGTGGAGAATATATCGCGATCGAATTGTCCGGTTTGTCTAGGTGCCATACATACATCACGAATACCTTGCCATATTCCTGATTGTGGACATTTACTGCACAAAATGTGCTTTGATCAGTTGCTTGCGTCTGGACATTACGTCTGTCCTACATGTCAGACATCGCTGCTTGATATGACAAAAATGTGGGAATATCTAGATACGCAGGCTTTACTTATGACCATGCCAAAGAAATATGAAAGCCAAAGGGTGTACATATTTTGTAATGATTGTCATGACGTAAGATTATATTCCCATCAACAACTGTATTCATTGTTTATTTTTTTTTAACACTTAAATTTTATTTTAGACTTGCAAGACAAAATTTCATTTCGTGGGTTTGAAATGTATTCACTGTGGCGGTTATAATACAACGCAAGATGTCAAAAGACGAATGTCGTGGGCGAATGTTGGTAAGCTGTTAAGACTTTTTACATTAAATTTATTCGAAAAAAAAGCATGGATTTGTATTTAAATTTACAATAGTTAAAGGAGGAAGGTTTCATGTTTTTGTGTATTTTATATAATTTATTCCAGATAGCTCAACATCAGCCTGACCTTTGCTTAACTTCCTGGAACTAGGAAATCATTTGATCTATTTTGCATATAAAATCACACGTTTGAGGATTTGAATTGCAACCAGAAGTACGAAGAATCTCTTCCAGAATCTATTGCATGCTTGTGCATTAAATGTTAATCAATAAAAGATCTTATTATAATTTAAAAGCAAACTTCCTGTAAGCAGAGACCTCAGTAAACTAACACAAAATCATTATATTTTTGTAAGCATTAGAAAACTGTTATAATTATAATAATATAAATATAAAAGAAAAACTAAAACTACTCGTATTATTATTTTAAATATATAAAATACTTTTCTAGTTTTAAATAAAAAAAATTCACAACAAAAATACCAAAAATAGTTTGTATGTATTTTAATTCTTGCTTGTAAAAATATTTCGTATACGCCCCAGTAAGCATACATGTTCTACGAGTGTTGAAGGTACATATAAATTTGATTTGCTTGAGAGTTTTAATATTCCACCAAAAAGGAGTGATTTATTTATAAAACTCAATGGAACACTTCACTTTGTACTTTAGTTCACATTAAAACGGGAAAGCGATATGAAATCTCTTTAAAATTGTCAAAGCGATTTCAAGCAATAAAAAAAATTATACGGCAAGATAACCAATGACATTGGACATGACAGGTTAATCCACTTAACATAGCACGGGGTGCTAAAATCAAACAAAACAAAAAACCAAGTCACTCATTCAGATATTTTGACACTTCCTTACAAACTATTGATAACATGGCGATAATTCGTGCTAGTAATACAGTTTTCATCAGCATTAGGCTAGGTGCGCACATTCAATTTTTAGCTTCGCAACTGCTTGGTTCGAGCAACTAAAAAGTTTGTGTTTTGACACAAACTAAACTATTGCCTAAAATGAGTTCGCTATTTTGTGTAACATATACTTATATGCACCTGCGTGGACATTCAACCAAATAGTTCATCGGTTTTCTATAAGCAACCAAACAGTTGTGTAACTAAAAACTGAATGTGCGCGCCTAGCCTTAGAGTTAATTCCCGAAAATAATATGACTTTATTGTGTAAATACTTTGGCTCTGATTTAAATCCAGTTTTACTTCGAGAAAATAAATTAGTTTGCAATTTCACGATTTTTAAGCTCGTTGGCAAGGAACGTTTGTTTATGTAGCAGTGGTAAGCAAAATTGCTGATGTTTGTAAAACTTCAAAATTATCGCCTAATCTTCCTTATGGTTTTACTTATTGTTCGAGTATGTTTAATGTTTCAATTCGGCTTTCCCCCAGCAATTTTCCTTAAATGAACTGAAGAATTTGGTGAGATGACACCTTTTCATTTCAACAAAGTTTGGATTTATTAAAAATCACAACAAATAACTCTAGTATGATGAGAACGTGGTATAAGAACTGCTTTTCAGTATAGCCCTCTATATTTCAAACAGCGCAAAAACATAATTTGACAAATACAAAAACAATTTGACAGTCAAAACGTCAGTGTGTAAAAAACTTGGATCTTTTTGTTTGTAGCGAATTATAAAAGCGGCGTTTTTTACGCAAAAAAGAAAAACTATTAATTTCATTAAAAAATAGTGAAAATAAATTTTCTATCAATAATTAATTGCACCATCAACCGAAATGTCTGACAATGATGATGATTTTATGTGCGAGGATGATGAGGACTACGGTTTAGTAAGTAGTGTCTGGAAGGATGTGTTGTCTTTTCTATAGGGGAAGAAACTTATTTTTTTTTTTATTCTCACAAGGAATACTCGGAGGATAGCAATTCAGAACCTGATGTAGATCTTGAAAATCAATACTACAACAGTAAAGCTCTGAAAGAAGACGAACCCAAAGCTGCTTTGGCATCATTTCAAAAAGTCCTTGATCTTGAGAATGGCGAAAAGGGTGAATGGGGTTTTAAGGCGTTGAAACAAATGATAAAGATCAACTTTAAATTGGTAATGAAAGATAGAAATAAATCCAATGAGCTTAAAGTAAGTTATATCTGATGGTTGTTCGCTTGTATTTTTGTTGTTTTTTTAGAATAACTATGAAGAGATGATGGTGCGCTATAAGCAACTTCTAACATACATCAAAAGTGCAGTCACTCGCAACCATTCGGAGAAGTCGATCAATTCAATTCTTGACTATATTTCAACGTCGAAAAATGTAAGTTTGAAGTTCAATGTCTGTAGTAGATAACATGAGTTAATTCTTCCCTCTCGGCAGAGACGAGAAGAAAGAGCACTGAGTTCGAACAATAGTAATCTGCATTCAACGATTTGCCAGAATGATTTTAATAATTGACTTATCTAGCATGCTAGAAGGAAATTTTAAGAAATATAGACCGGGGTGTGACAAGGATGCAAATCCTTTCACAAATTTAGATTATACCCACTCAGTAAATTAAATGAGGAAAAGATTTCATAATCGATAAGATACGTTCCAAAGGAAAGTGAGATTTGCATGGATATATGAAGATGTTATATACTTGTTTATACATTTAGTTCTTTCATTGCTGAACTTTATTTTTGTATTTCTTCAATGAAGCTCAGTAAAAAAGATGCCAATTATTATTTTTTAATTTTAGCCAAAATTTGTCGATGATATTTCTCTATCTTCCGGAACTAAAGTTCCAAGTTATATTTTCCATAAAACTGACTTGAGTAACAACAGATTTTGTATCCCTATCACAAAGGAAATATATTCCCATGTTGAGGATTTTGGCATTGTCTTTCCAAACGTCTTCACCTCACGTCTTTTAATTTGATACTTCTCGTTTCGTTTAATCTCATTCCGCCTAAAATTGAAATTACAATAATATACTCGTACATATATGCTGGTTCATCAGAAACTAGTGAGGAATAACAGTTAAAGTTCCTGTAGAAATCATATAGCACGTCCAACTGGGCCTTCTCGCTTTGTTTTGTTTTTATAGTGTGAATGGCAGGAGTAATAAGAGGTGATGAAACAATAATAGTAAATGTACTGATAAAGATCAGAGGTAAGATCAGTTTTCTATCAAAGGTTTATTTGAATTAACATATCAGTTTTGTTCTGTTCAAAAAATAATCGAACTTTGACTATGGAAGCTGTATTTTTAAAAACTTCGCCTAATACCGGTTCTTTAAATCGTGCGCAGCTCCCAAAACACATTGCCTACAAATGTGACTTAAATCGCGCCCAATTAATTTAACTAAAAATTCAATTTCCTGGACATAACGTACATATATTGCATCACATGTGTTAAATTATGGACATGAAAACATGAAGATTGATTTGACTCTTCTTAATAAAAGCCAAGATAATAGAAGGCTATGTACATAATATTTTCTTCTTTAAAGGGTACTTAACGCATTTAATATACACAACACCAATATCGAATCTTGCCTACCTAATACAATGTTTCAAAGGAAACAGAAGAATAGCATAACCGAATGACCTTTGCCCATAGCTGGTGTGTTACGAGTATATAGTTCCTCATCGGCATAGTAAAATGTTAAAAAAGTATAACTCAGTCAATAGATGTATTTAAAAAACGCTTAGACTCTCTCAAGGTGTATTATTTTCTAATTCTTATGATGTACTTCTAGATGGAACTTCTTCAAAATTTCTACGAGACCACATTGGATGCTTTGAAAGATGCCAAAAATGATCGTTTATGGTTCAAGACAAACACTAAATTAGGAAAACTCTATTTCGATCGAAATGACTTTGCTAAATTACAAAAAATTCTCAAACAACTGCATCAATCCTGTCAGGTAGCAAACAAAAAAAACTACTATCATAACCGAAACCAGAACAGAAAATTCTTATCAGCAATTTTGATTATTTTTTTTTTAGACGGATGATGGTGAAGATGATCTTAAGAAGGGAACCCAATTACTTGAGATTTATGCTCTAGAAATTCAAATGTACACCGTACAAAAGAACAACAAGAAACTTAAAGCTCTCTATGAACAATCATTGCACATCAAATCGGCCATACCACATCCCTTGATTATGGGAGTTATTCGAGAATGCGGAGGTAAGATGCATTTGCGAGAGGGTGAATTCGAAAAGGCGCATACTGATTTCTTTGAGGCTTTCAAGAACTACGATGAATCTGGCTCACCCAGACGAACTACCTGTTTAAAATATCTTGTCTTGGCAAATATGTGAGCTTATTTATAGATTTCCTCAAATCTAACACAGTAAAAACAATCTTTTCGTTTGTCCCATAGGTTAATGAAATCCGGCATCAATCCTTTCGACTCACAAGAAGCCAAACCATATAAAAATGATCCTGAAATTCTAGCAATGACTAATCTAGTTGTTTCGTATCAGAATAACGACATCAATGAATTTGAATCAATTCTACGAATTAATCGCAATAATATCATGGCTGATCCATTTATCCGAGAACATATTGAAGATCTGCTGCGCAACATACGTACGCAGGTGCTAATTAAATTGATTCGACCATATAAGAATATTGCAATACCATTTATTGCGAATGCTTTAAATATTGAACCGGCCGAAGTGGAGAGTTTATTGGTTTCATGCATCCTAGATAAGTATGTTGGGATGTTATTGTTTTATTTCTTTCGATTGGGTTAAATTTTTGTGTTTCTTTTTTAGTACAATTCAAGGTAGAATCGATCAGGTTAATCAGGTTCTACAGTTAGATATGGAAAACAGTTGTGCTGCACGTTATAATGCCAAGGATAAATGGTCGAATCAAATTCAATCTCTGCAATTGGCTGTCATTAATAAAATGGCTTAAAGCCGTTATGTTATACATTTTATAAACAATAATGCAAATGTCTATTCTTTTCGTACGATCGTAAATAATTTGAATGCTAACAAAAAATATTTAAAAAAAATGTTTCTTTAAACAAACGAGTTTCATTACAAATGAAGCAGTGTGGGTGGTATGTTTGATATTAAATACTGAAATGAAAACACATCAACGCACAGTGCTCATATATGAAATATATTAATTTATAAAAGTCCAAAAGCCAGTAGCCGTCCGACTCATGGTATTTCAATACCACATTCAGTGGAATCAACTTGCAAAAACATGGAATGGGCGAATTCCAATTATCAAACATTTGCCCTCACAAAAATTCAAAACAAATCGACCATATCAGCTGCTTTTTGTCACCAAGCCTATCCAATCGTTCACAAAACTGATGGATACTAGCCTAGCCTATCCAAACGAATCTCTACTTTGGGGCTTCAATTTTTAGTCAACTACAACTACACTCTCATAAAACTCCCACAAACATCAACATAATGAAGGCTTATGTGTCTTATCATCCATTTATTTAGTCAATGGGTGATATGCATAAAAGATAGTAAATGCTTTTACTTGAGAATTTCTAAGTAATTACTTTTTTTGATATGCATAAAAATGCAGTAAATGCTGAAAATAAAGTATTTACTTGAGGCCACAGTACTTACTTTTTTCGGATGAACTTTTTCAGTAAATACTTTATTCCGTATGCATAAAAAGTAGCAAGTACTTTTTTCTGTAGGAATTACTTCTTTTTTTCAAAGTCAAAGGATAGCAACATGAAAATTTAAAAGTACATACTTTTTTTGATTTAAACACATAACTATGTAGCTTTGAAACCATAAAAACTTACAGTCTTAACTCTATTATCAAAGGATTTATTTTCATTTATGAATATTTTCATAGCCACTGACTTCGCTTTTTTTACTGCCGGTTGCTGCGACTTATTCATAAGAACACTATGTACTTTTAAAATACGCACAAAAACTAGGTGCATTTGGCTTATTGACAAACCTTCGTTCTTCATTGTTGCTCAGTCGACTTTCAATAAATTAATGATTGATAAAATTTCATGAACAGATGTTTACAAAACAACAAGAAGGCCAACAGTAATTTAATATAGGGATTAAACGGTTAATCTGGCAAAAAACTATTTGCTTACTAATCCGATAAGAAAAAAAAAGTATTTACTATCAATTTCCGATGAATTCTAGTATTTACTTGGATGAATTTAGTATATACTGAAAGTATTTGCCAGTTAGTAAGTACTAAACTTTATGCATATGGAATGAAGTAAATACTTTAAATTTAAACATTTGCTTTAAGTTATAGTATTTACTATTATCTTTTACTTGTAGTAAATACTTCCGTTTTATGCATATCACCCAATGAGAGCAGGAAAAGTGTATGTAGCTCCATAGAAAAAAGGTATTTTAATTGACTTTTTGGAATGCAACATTAAACTTGTGCCGACATTTATTAAATAATTTAATCGTAAAGTGAAAAGTACCTTAAGGATTTAGACACCAAAAACAGTGCCACCTATGTTCGAGTTGGGTGCGATAACGATTTTACCCCAACGCCGTCTCTGATCACATAGCGTGTAAGATGTATCTGTCAAAATATAGCTATTGTAACCTAGCCCGAAAAAGAGTTTGTGGCCTTTCTGTCATTTTTCTCGTCGTCGCGTTCTTCCTTTCATATTTTTTTTTTTACACAAAACTAATTTCTCCTAATAAAAGATAAATTTCACTTTATTTACCCAGAATTTTGAACAAAAAATTATAATTCCTCTTCCTAGAATGTATTTGCAATGTGAATGAATCAATTAATTGTAAATAAGTACAAAATAATTGCCATCGAACAACAAAAAAAGTATTTGGTTCCTGTTTGGTTCGAAAGAATTTTTTCTTGCAATTTCTTGTGTGGAATTTTTATTTCACTTGCATTTTTCTTCGTCGTCGTTGTCGTTGTCGTCTGAATTCTGGTCTTCGTTTGTACGTTTTCGAGAGAGTTGTTATTGAGGTGCACTTGTCGTCGTCGTTTCCGTCGCCGTCGTCGTCGCCTGTCTATAAATGTCGAGTGGGTTTTCAATAAGTTAAAAGTGTATAAATGCCCCAACAATAGCAAATCAAGTAAAAGCATAAGCAACATTAAGAATAAAAGAGAAATGCCATTAAAGTTTTTGAAAAAATCTCGCCACTACAATGTCACTTCGAAGAGCCTGTTCGTCATATCGGTTCATCATCTCCTAGGTAAGCTAAAAAGCTAATAAATTCTTACATAAATATCTTAAATCATAATTAGATAACACAGCTATCATCCAAATATCTAATCAAATACGAAAAGAGCTTAGCAGAATTCCAGGGGCGGTTGTTGCTGCTTATCAGAGAATTTTTACACCTTTCTTCACCCGCTCTCCGTCAATAAGTCGTCTTGAAGATACGATACGCATTGTTCCTATGTGCTCTGTGTAACTGAGCAGCCTTTGCATGTTTGCTCGTTTGCCGCCCCACCCCTAAATTGGCTTTAACACACATTGAGCCATTGAACAGCATTCCTTGCCAATGAGTCGCGAACCAAAACCAACTCCCTCCACACTATTTGAAACATTCATTTACTTAAATTCGTTCGTCGCAGCGTCATCATCGTCGTCGTCGGTCATACACACAAGGCACCACCAGCACCATGAACAGATCACTTGAGTTTCCATCCATTCTCCCTTTTACAACACTACGATCTATCTCTCTGCGGCAAAATACCAGCACTAGGTATAGATGTTATATTTGTACAATATCTCTCTACCCCTGATCGATGTAATTTCGAGGATCTGGCTGTTGTGGCGGTGACGACGCGAAAGTGACGGTGTTTTGTTTTCGTTTATTTTTTCTCTCTGCTTCTAGTTCTAGGGCTAGCTTTTCTTACCTGTGCAACTTGTATTCTTATTCTTATCTTTGTCGTCACTTGTGGCATTTTAGGTCGATTCGGTGGATTGTGTGTGTGCGTGTTATTTCATATTTTTTTCTTCTATTTCACCTGATTTCTTAGCAGGGGCGGAAGTTACTACTTTAGAGCCTTGTGGTTGTGGTCTGTGTAAACAACTTAATAAACATTTATTCCCACTAACTTTTTCGATAAACGAGAAAAGTATAGGTTGTTTAATCTTGGCCTCGAGAATGGATCATGTCAATCAGAGAAAAGTTTTCTATAGGTTTTTTTATCCTAATTAGACTTAGGCTTCAGCCACGCACTGAGCGACGAGCAACTGAGCGATTGAGCGACGTCGCTCTATCGCTTAAAACATTCACAATTCGCTAAGGGTATATGTGGCCACCTCCATACAATTTAAAGTGTTTCAATTTTTTGGCGTAGCTCAGCGACTCGTCGCTCAATCGCTCAGTTGCTCGGTGCGTGGCCGAAGCCCTACTCGTATTATAGAATTTTTTAATACAAAATTATTTTTAATTATAATACGTACCTATGGATTTGTTAAGAATAGACAAATAAAATAAAAAAGGCGTATTTTTATGTATTTGCAATGCCAAAATATCCTGTCGCCTCTTGGTCATATATTATTTGATTGAAATCCTATTAAAATATAAATTCCTATGAAATAAAAAACAGATTTACTTGAAATAGGCCTCAAGTCTATTCGACATTATTGCTTTTCAGAATAGACTCGCGCATTAAGCCTTTTTATTTATTTCCAATTAAACTAAAAATAAGTATAACAATTTAACAATATGATAAGTTGTCGAATAAGAAATAGAATAGGTATAGTTTAATAATTATTAGCACTCTTTATTTGTATGACTTGTTCAAACGAATATCACAACGCTAATGATCTGTTCAGTATATTTCAGTGCTACCGTATTGACGGCATTCACGTTTAAGCCCAGTGCTGCCATCTTCATGTTTCAGACTCGTCCATCCTGATATCCTCGGCGTCCTCGTCGAGTTCTTCACTCAGCTGAATCCATTTTTTCATTCGATCAGCAGCGCAAATGGATGAGAATGGCTTCTGCGTTCGAGGCGCAAAAGGAATATCTCCAAGCTGATAGCGATCATGTGGTAGTACTGCTGTCACCATGTATGGTCCCTTGTACTTCGGCTCCAATTTTCTCGAAGTTCCCGTTGCTGCTACTCCGTCATTAAGGATCATTACCAAGTCTCCTACAGCGTAGATTTTAGCTGGTTTGTTTTTGGAATCGTGTCTTTGTTTTTGTGTTATTTGTGATTTCTTAATAGCTTCGTGCCCTTGGAACCTTATGTCTGCCAAATCAAGTTCTTTTTGGTTGAGTACAATGCCAGTTGTAATGGGATTAGGCCAAGGGTCTTTTGGAATGTACCCCATCAACATTTGTTGGGCTGTCTTCTGAGTTGCTTCGTTATGGGTGTTGTTGATTCCCCATTGAACCATCTTTATTTTTTGGTCCCAACGAACATCCTCATCCACCATCGGAAGGAGGGCTTGCAATATAGTTCGGTTGTACCGTTCGACTTGACCGTTTGCTCTTGGTGTTTTAGTAGCGTTCAATACGTGTTGGATGCCGTGACTGCGGACGTATTCTTGGAATAATTTCGAAGTGAATGCTGCTCCTCGGTCGGTAATTATTCGTCTGGGACTTCCAAATAGGTTCGATGTGTCTGTCAAGAAATTTATTACCGGTTTTGCTTGAGTATTTGGAAGAGCTTTCATATTAAGAAATTTAGTGAAAGCATCCACCATCACAATCAAATAAGAATTTCCCTTAGTTGATTTCACAAATGGCCCAAGGTGATCTAGATGTATAGTGTCGAATGGAATGTTCTTTTTTTCAATGGTATGTAGCTCTCCTCTTGGCTGAACTTCTATTTTGTTATAGGCACAATGGACACAATTTTTAATGTACCTTTTAACAGTCTGCATCATTCTCGGAAACCAGCATCTATCCCTTAAATGTCTGAATGTTTTGTTCTCCGAAAAATGTCCAACTAGATCATGACTGCTTCTCATCATCTGTTGTCGGATGCCTTTTGGAATGTAAAGTCGTATTTCCCCTTCTACAATTCGGTATAGTCGTCCTTCTTCAAAACGATAGTCCCGATGGCATTGCCTCTCGGTTTGATTCGCAGGCATCTTTTGGAGAATTCTAGTGATTTCCTTAGCTTCTGGATCTTGTAGTTGCATAGTGTAAATCCAGTCATCAGTTTCAATATCAATTTGGAGAATATCCATGTTAACAACCTCAGGCTCTACTGCTGGTTCATGTGGAGTCCTTGAAAGAGCATCGGCATGTGCCATTGCGGTACCAGGCCTGTGTTTAACTTCGAAGTCATACTCCTGCATCTTAAGCCACCACCGAGCAATTCGAGGAACCAACTCCTTTTTATCCATGGCCGTTTTAAGTGCCCCGCAGTCTGTGATTACGACAAAATGTTTACCCAGGAGGTATTGCCGGAATCTATTAGTTGCTTCAACGACTGCTAGAGCTTCTAGCTCATAGCTGTGGTAAACACTTTCATCTTCGGTCGTTTTCCTGCTGAAATATCCTACCGGACGTTTTTCATCACTTCCCTGCATTAATACTCCAGCCAGTCCCTTGGCACTAGCATCAGTATGAAGTTCGTGCTCAGCGTCTTGGTCATACAATGCTAAAACTGGTTCTTTTGCCAGAGCGGTTCTTAGCTCCTCGAAAGCTTTCTTTTGAGAATTTCCCCAATGGAATATACAGTCCTTTTTGGTCAGCTCGGTTAATGGTAAAGCAATTGTCGAAAAGTTTTTGATAAACTTCCGGAAATAGCTTGTCAAGCCTAGAAATTGCCGGACTTCGTGTTCACTGGATGGAGTTCGGAATTGTTCCACAGAACTTGTTTTCAATTTGCCGGGTTGAATCGCGTTTTCTGTCACAATATGACCAAGGAACTCAATTTTCGTTTTGAAAAAATGACATTTTTTTAGGTTCAGTGTGAGATTCCCTTCTTTAAGCAACTTCAGAAACTTTTCCAATTTAGATAGCCCTTCATTGATAGAGTTGACAGGAATTACAATGTCATCTACAAAATTAACGACCTTGTCCGGCTTCATTTTTTGAACTATCACAGTCATCATTTTCTGGAAGGTCGCTGGTGCCGTGCTTAAACCAAAAGGCATCTTCAGAAATTCGTAGAGTCCTCCTGGTGTTATGAAAGCTGTGTAATGTGTATTTTCCGGTCTTATAGGTATTTGATAATAGCCAGAAGCCATATCTAAAACTATGAAATATTTACACCCGGCCAGATTATTGAGCTGCTCCTCCATCAATGGCATTGGAAATTTTATTTTTTTTATATTTTTGTTGAGCCGTCTATAGTCCACGCACATTCGGTATTCCCCATTCTTCTTTTTCACCAAAATTACCGGAGAAGCGAAACTTGATTGAGATTCCTTGATTATTCCACACAGCAGGAGTTCTTCTATGATTGCATTGAGAGTTTCTCGCTGGGCATAAGGCACTTTGTATGGCTGACTGACAACTGGTTCCTTCTTCTCCAACTCAATCTCCATTGTAGTAATTCTTGTGTTTCCCAATTCTCTTTTAGTCATCGCTATGCATTGACGGAATTCCATTAAAAGGTTGAATACTTTGTTCCGTACATCAGTACTGACTTCATCATCTATTTGGATGTCCGCTATTTTAAACCTTGAAGGATCTGTTTCAATCTCACGGATGCGCTGGATTGTGAGTTTCTCGCTTGTTTTTGTAAGTATGCATGTTGGATTGTCGAGTATGTCTTTACCTATAAGGATGTCTTCAGTTAACAATGCATCTTCTACGACAGTAGCCCAAACAGTGAAGACAGCACCATCGATTCCGATGTCGATGCAAACCATCCCAACAGCTTCACACGTTCCTCCTCCAAAGCCATGCAATAGGGCATGAGATTTCTGCATGCTGTTGTTCAACCCTCTTGCCACAGCCCTGGAGATGATTGTTCTTTCACATCCGGAATCTAGGTGTGCCGTATAACATTTCCCTTGCACTGTCACGTTCTTTTTATAAACATCAGTGTTAGATTTGCAACCTACAATGTTCACACTAAAATTGTTCTGCCTTTTGACATTGGAACTAGATGCACCATTTTCAATTTGTGGTCTTTTCCGCGTTTGAGTGCACTGTCTTGAAAAATGTCCCGGCTGATTACAATTGTAGCAAATGATGTTGTTTTGCTGAACCAGCGGGTTTCTTTGTTGCCATTTGAAGTTTGAATTAGAAGAGAAATTGTTACGGTGTTCCATCATTGTTCTTTGTGGTGCACTGGCTGCTGCAGACGCCTTTGCATTTGATCTTATGCTTTCAAACCAACGTATTTTCTCAACCAGTTCGGCAATGTCCTTGATGTCGCTAGCTGCCAGACTTGAACTCATCTGCGTGTCATTTAATCCCGTAAGTATATATTGTATGATAGTTTTATCTGTGAGTTCTATTCTCTTGCCAAGCATATGCATTTCAAAGCAATAACTTTCGACCGTTTCGTTGGTTCTTTTAACTTTCCTTACCAGTTGTTGATGTATTTCAATTTCACTTATCTGATGTGGAAAATTAGCCCTCAAGCCATCCGCCAATTGACTCCATGAACTACATACTTCCTGCATTGTGTCCCACCAGTAACGTGCTGATCCTTGCATTTTTGATGCTATCGCCATTAGCAGTGCCCTTTCATCCCATCCGTACAACTTAGTCAAGCTCTCCACCCTTTTGATCCATGATTCCGTTGACAAAGAAGCAACATCTCCTGGTGAATAAGAAGGAATAGAGTCCGCGATTTCCTTAATGGTGCATATAACCTTTGGTCTATTGTTGGAATTTGTTGTGAGTCGCGCTTCGAAATCCTTGAGTTTGGCAGCTAGTGCTTGCTCTTTCATAAATGTTTGACGTTCTCTCTCCAATAATTTCTTTTCTCGTTCTATGATTTGCCACTCTTTGGCTCGAAGGTTGTCATCTGCTGATGCTTCCTCACTTGAGCTGATTGATTGAAGATTCACGACTTGTGACTCATTTGATGTTTCACTTCGTCGTTCCAGTTCGCAATGTTTCTTGTCGTACTCCCTAATCCTGTTCAACAGGATTCGTTTTGAACCATTCACTGGCAATTCTCGGCTTCTGAGTTCAGCCTGAAGCTGTTTCAGATTCATGTTCTCCATTAATCTATAAGTTAAAATAATCTCATGAGCAATCATCGTATTATCAAATTTTTAAATGTATCCTAATATCTATTAGTCATGTGCAGAGGCACGAATTAACTCCAGCCACCACACGATCCATTCAACAATCGTGTGCATGGCTTCATAAACGCATGAACGCTATAATCTATACCATTTATAATTATAGACTCTATTTACATGCTCATACCTATTATTATTTTTACTTTTCTCGTTGGTATTTGTTCATCAACTTCCATCAATTACTGCTCTTAAAACTTTCCCGTAAACCGAAAATGTAACTCAAGCCAAACCTTTCATTTATATTATACAAATTCAAACAGATTTCACTGCTCCTGCACTTTTCGTAACCGAAAACACAGCCGCAATCTTTATCTATTTTAAAATGAAAGTCAAATTACATTGTTCTTCTATATCCTGAGAAGATAACAACCCTTTTTTTTATTATATTTTCATTCTCTTTTCTATTTTGTTACCAACCACTCCACATTACATATACTCTTTCGTAAACCGAAAACGCAATGCAACATGAAGATGTTGTACTATACTGTCTCTGTCTGTCTACCCTCTTTTGGTTTCACTTCATTTTCTTGTTTCTTGTTGTCGTTGTCCTTGTAGTGTTCACAAACACTAAGACGGAATGCTTTTCAAATGAAACACACAGTTTTTCGTTCTTCTTTCTCTTTTTTCTTTCGAAAACTGAGCAAAGGACGCTACTTGTGAATAACTGTTTTGATACCAAAATTTCAAATAACAACAAATGATTGGTTTTAGATTTTATCTTCCATAAAATTCAACTTCACCAATCAATTAAATTCGCCACCTCATTGGCACCTAACCATCATAATTCAAAATACCCGATTAACTGAATTACCGTCACAATTAATCTACATGCCTACGTATGTCGACTTGTGGGTACATTTCACAAACCATCCAGAAATTATATTAATTAACACATAACTGACCAAAAAAACTCTATATTTCTTATACTTAACTGAATAATGTTCTTATCCCACTTCTGAACTTTAACAATATGATAAGTTGTCGAATAAGAAATAGAATAGGTATAGTTTAATAATTATTAGCACTCTTTATTTGTATGACTTGTTCAAACGAATATCACAACGCTAATGATCTGTTCAGTATATTTCAGTGCTACCGTATTGACGGCATTCACGTTTAAGCCCAGTGCTGCCATCTTCATGTTTCAACAATAATATTTAAATATACATATATAATAATGCTATGCATATATAAAAAGAGATTTATTAATGGAAAAAAATAAAATGTATGAAAAAATAATAATTATTTAAAAAGATTGATTAGAAATTTTCTTCAACCGACCACCCATCTATGTACATTGGTACTTCTGAAAATAAAAATATATTAAAATAAGATATTTTTGTACAAATATTTTTGAAAAGATTTACATACCATTTATGAACACATTGAATCAAATAATATATCACATTTCCCGTCACTGTCTTCTTTTGGTTTGCACAAGTTTTTGATTCTACAACTTCATCACCTACTTCTCCTAATAGAAAAACTACTACACCTATACCTATACCTATATGTCCTACAAAGTGGTAGTAGTAGTAAAAGTACTTCCAAAAATACTATTACTATATATACTTCTAATTCCATTATCATTTCTCCTATTGCGAATATTACTAAAAATACTTATAATTCCAATACTTCTTCTGGTTCTACCTCCGCGACTATCGCTACAACTACTTCTAATTCCACTACTGCTACAATTACTAGGACTACTTATAATTTTATCACTAATATTACTTTTACTACTGGAACTATTACTGCTACAACTGCAACTATTATTTCTACTACTGCAACTATTACTTCCACTACTGGAACTATTACTTCTACTACTGCAACTATTACTCCTATTACTGCTACTACTGCAACTATTATTTCTACTACTGCAACTATTACTTCTACTACTGCAACTATTATTTCTACTACTGCAACTATTACTTCTACTACTGACACTATTACTGCTACTACTGCAACTATTACTTAAACTACTTCCACTTCTTCTACATAAACTGAAACTATCCCTACTACTTCTGTTATTACTTCCAATTCTAAAGCTGCGAAAACTACTTCTACTTCTATTGCTACTAGAACTATATCTATTTCTAATGCTGCTTAAAATACTTCTTATTTTTCTACTAATAAAACTTATTCCAGTAGAAGAAGTACTTTTACCTCTACTACAACTACTTCTACTACTACTGCAGGTAATTCTACTATTATTACTGGTTATTCTTGTAATTACACTTCTACCACTACTAATACTTCTAATGCTACTACATCTTTTATTACTACAACAATTTCTATTACTACAACTACATCCACCATAACTGCTTATACTTCTTCTACTCATATTTCTACTTCTTCTACTTCCACCACCACTAACACTAATACAACTACTTTTACTTTTACTGCTTATACTTCCGCTTATAGTACCCCAGCTACTGCTGCTACTTAAACTTCCACTTATAGTACCCCAGCTACTGCTACTACTTAAACTTCCACTTCTACTACTCATTATTTCACTTCTACTACTGCTTTCACAACTGCTTCTTCTTAAACTAAGTCTTTTTTTTCTAGTACTCCTATTTTTTTTGCTTTTACAGCTACTACAACTTATCATAGTTGTACTAGTACTACAACTACTTATTATTCTACTGCTAATGCAACTACTTCTACTTCTATACATAAATCTATTTCTTCTTCTACTACTTCGTATACTGCTGCTACCACTACTTTCCCTTCTACTACTTCTAAATCTAGTTCTACTTCTGCTTCTACTGTGAAAACCACTAATTCTAGTAGAAGTAGTACTTATACTACTACTACAAGTACTTCTATTTCTACTCCTACTAATACTACTTCTACTAGTAGTACTAAATCTAATCCTGCTTCTAATGCTACTGCAACTTCTTATACTAAAAATTCTGCTACTACCGCTAGAACTGGGCCTAAAAAATGAATTCTTCAAAAGAAAAAAAAAAGAAAATAAATATTTTTTATACTTTATTTATTAAAACAAAAATACTCACAACATACACTACTTCTAGCTTAGTAGGCTTTTTCCAAAATTTGAAGTTTAATTTCAATTTTCTTTTTTCAATTTCATTTGGTTCTTGATTTTCTTTTCTTCTTTGAAAAAATCCAGCAAACTATAAATAAAAAATAAAATAATATTAACCATCATATTTATTAACTTTTAACTATTTCAAATATAATTTTCTTACATTTTTAATATATTCCATCTTCTTATAATTCTTCTTTTCTTCGGAGCTTCTCATCTCATTCATCCAGATATATTTTTCGTAATGATTTTTTCTCGAATTCTCTCCGCCTTATATAGTAAATTTAGGATTTCAAAGCCTACTACCATCATATTAAAAAGCAACAGAAAGACAGTGAATATTGAATTGATTTCGTTAGCACAATTTATGTCACAAAATAATCCTAATCTGGTTTGAAACCCCTTACCTTAAGAGTCCAGCGCTCTCTTTGATTTCTACGTTACCAGTGAATACTCAACAATTCACGGGCTGCCGCATTTTTCACCTGCTTCTTCTATTCACTCAAAAATTGCTCACAGTATTAATAGCAGAGAATCTGTGCCCACGGAGAATTTGAAATGGTCATTCGTGACCAAAATGATTCCCGTCTGCTTCGAAGGCGGCCAACCGATGCACATATAAAAAGTGCCATATCTCCAACTAAATGCACTTCACAACTTTTTTAATTAAGAACGAGGTATAAGATTTTGTGGGAAATTCAGAGACCCTAGGGGTATTCATGTAAGCGCGGAAAACCCTCGTAAACCTCGTAAACCAGATAATTTTATCTCCGCAGAAACGAGCTGTCAAAATTTGTATGGGAAAAAGTTTCTGCAAATCGCATAAAATTATCTCACAAATTTGCTGCGGAAAGTGCAGAAATAAACCTCGTAAACTAAAGATATATGGATTCTGACTTTTAATTTGACATTTCACAGAATATTTCCCACATTTACGCAAGTATTTCTTAGGGGGTGTTCATGAAAACATGTTGCGGAAAGTTATATTTTTCTACAAAGCGGAAAATTATCTCGTTACATGAATACCCTTCCTGTGATACTAATATATATCAAGATGAATGTTTACCACACGATGCACAAATAAAAAGTGCAATGCACTTTCCACTTTTTTTTATAAAAATAGAGGGGCAATCCATGGTATACTATCGTACATACCAAGATTCATTTTTACCACACGATGCACAAATAAAAAGTGCAATGCACTTTAACACTTTTTTTATAAAAATAGAGGGGCAATCCATGGTATACTATCATACATACTAAGATGCATTTTTAACACGATGCACAAATAAAAAGTGCAATGCACTTTACCACTTTTTTTTATAAAAATAGAGGGGCAATCCAAGGATACTAGTATATGTACTATCATACATACCAAGATGCATTTTTACCACACGATGCACAAATAAAAAGTGCAATGCACTTAAGCACTTTTTTTTATAAAAATAGAGGGGCAATCCATGGTATACTATCATACATACCAAGATGCATTTTTACCACACGATGCACAAATAAAAAGTGCAATGCACTTTACCACTTTTTTTTATAAAAATAGAGGGGCAATCCATGTTATACTATCATGCATACCAAAATGCATTTTTACCACACGATGCACAAATAAAAAGTGCAATGCACTTTAACACTTTTTTTTTATAAAAATAGAGGGGCAATCCATGGTATACTATCATACATACCAAGATGCATTTTTACCACACGATGCACAAATAAAAAATGCAATGCACTTTAGCACTTTTTTATAAAAATACATGTTATACTATCATTTATGTACATACCAAGATGCATTTTTACCACACGATGCACAAATAAAAAGTGCAATGCACTTAAGCACTTTTTTTTATAAAAATAGAGGGGCAATCCATGGTATACTATCATACAAACCGAGATGCATTTTTACCACACGATGCACAAATAAAAAGTGCAATGCACTTTACAACTTTTTTTATAAAAATAGAGGGGCAATCCATGGATACTAGTATATTATCATACATACCAAGATGCATTTTTACCACACGATGCACAAATAAAAAGTGCAATGCACTTTACCATTTTTTTTATAAAAATAGAGGGGCAATCCATGTTTTACTATCATACATACCAAGATGCATTTTTATAAAAATAGAGGGGCAATCCATGGATACTAGTATACTATCATACATACCAAGATGCATTTTTACCACACGATGCACAAATAAAAAGTGCAATGCACTTTACCATTTTTTTTATAAAAATAGAGGGGCAATCCATGTTATACTATCATACATACCAAGATGCATTTTTACCACACGATGCACAAATAAAAAGTGCAATGCACTTTACAACTTTTTTTTATAAAAATAGAGGGGCAATCCATGGATACTAGTATACTATCATACATACCGAGATGCATTTTTACCGCACGATGCACAAATAAAAAGTGCAATGCACTTTAGCACTTTTTTTTATAAAAATAGAGGGGCAATCCATGGATACTAGTATATGTACTACCATACATACCGAGATGCATTTTTACCACACGATGCACAAATAAAAAGTGCAATGCACTTTACAACTTTTTTTTATAAAAATAGAGGGGCAATCCATGGATACTAGTATACTATCATACATACCAAGATGCATTTTTACCACACGATGCACAAATAAAAAGTGCAATGCACTTTACCATTTTTTTTATACAAATAGAGGGGCAATCCATGTTATACTATCATACATACCAAGATGCATTTTTACCACACGATGCACAAATAAAAAGTGCAATGCACTTTACAACTTTTTTTTATAAAAATAGAGGGGCAATCCATGGATACTAGTATACTATCATACATACCGAGATGCATTTTTACCGCACGATGCACAAATAAAAAGTGCAATGCACTTTAGCACTTTTTTTTATAAAAATAGAGGGGCAATCCATGGATACTAGTATATGTACTACCATACATACCGAGATGCATTTTTACCACACGATGCACAAATAAAAAGTGCAATGCACTTTACAACTTTTTTTTATAAAAATAGAGGGGCAATCCATGGATACTAGTATACTATCATACATACCAAGATGCATTTTTACCACACGATGCACAAATAAAAAGTGCAATGCACTTTACCATTTTTTTTATACAAATAGAGGGGCAATCCATGTTATACTATCATACATACCAAGATGCATTTTTACCACACGGTGCACAAATAAAAAGTGCAATGCACTTTAGCACTTTTTTATAAAAATACAGGGGCAATCCATGGATACTAGTATATGTACTATCATACATACCGAGATGCATTTTTACCACACGATGCACAAATAAAAGGTGCAATGCACCTTAGCACTTTTTTAATAAAAATAGAGGGGCAATCCTTGTTATACTATCATACATACCAAGATGCATTTTTACCACACGATGCACAAATTAAAAGTGCAATGCACTTTTGCACTTTTTTTTATAAAAATAGAGGGGCAATTCATGGTATACTATCATACATACCAAGATGCATTTTTACCACACGATGCAGAAATAAAAAGTACAATGCACTTTACCACTTTTTTTTTGTAAAAATAGAGGGACAATCCATGGATACTAGTATACTGTCATACATACCAAGATGCAATTTTACCACACGATGCACAAATAAAAAGTGCAATGCACTTTACCATTTTTTTTATAAAAATAGAGGGGCAATCCATGGATACTAGTATACTATCATACATACCAAGATGCAATTTTATCACACGATGCACATATAAAAAGTGCAATACACTTTTTTTTATAAAAATAGAAGGGCAATCCATGGATACTAGTATACTATCATACAGAACATGATCCAATTTTACCACACGATGCACAAATAAAATAAGCAATGCACTTTACCAATTTTTTTTTTTATAAAAATAGAGGGTCAATCTATCGGGGGCAATCCATGTATCCTAGTATACTAACATACATACCAAGATGCACATTAACACACGGCGCACTTTAAGACGGTTTTAATTAAAAACGAGGTCTAATCTATTACATCCTTTTTTCAATGCAACATAAAAGTATGTATTGAAAGTCCTCAAATTGCAAACTAATTATTTGTATTGGTTCAGGACCGAGATTTATATCAGAAGGGTTTTGTTTTTATAGATATTTAAACCTTGAACAGATTTTGCTCGTAAAATAACGTTTACCTGAATTCATTTAAACTCATTAGTTTGTGAAGGCTCAATTAGTAAAGTTTTGGTTAAGCATATAACCGGCTTTGAAGTTGAAATGTTGCTTCTGATTTTCAATTTATATACTGACAGTATACCTTCTAGTAACAAGAAAATGAACTGAACGGTTGCGATGGCAGTCGTTCAACTTCAAATGGCCGATCAGGATATCTGCAGTCATACCCTGAATACTTATCTACAACTAGCAAAACAAAAAGTAGATTCAGGCTCTTTGATCTATCGCAAGATAAAAATCACTTTTCCATATTTATGTATTTATGTTATGTATGCAGATATCTACATTCCGCTCATATGTATATATTTATAGATTCATGGTTATCTTTTTTTTTGTTTGTAAATGAATTCGTTTTTGTATATTTTTTTTTACTTTGGAATTTCCAATGATAAATGGTAAAATTCTTACCTTCGTCATAATGTCATTTAATGGTCATCGTACGCTATTTTGTTATAAAAACTCGTAGCGGATAGTTCCAGAACGGACAACATACATAGTCTTAAATAAATTAGTATTCATTGCATTCATTTGCTATGTGCCTGTACCGCAATGGCCGCAAAAGTTATCACGCATAGAAATTAACAATACATCTGTTGACGCAGAAGTGTCATTATAGACTTCAAGACCAAAGCTAGATTAGATGGCTCTTAATGTGAAAGATTAGATATTCAACGCAGCTCGATTCTTTAGAAAGCACTAGTGAAATATTGTCATTCTAAAATATTCTCATACTTTCATGATATTTGCTACACAAAATGGTGATTTTATGCAAAAAAGGTCATATAGAAACCAACAGTCTTCAATATGTGATTAGTGTCGGCGGAACGAATTAGATTTATGAAAACTGCATTAATGTAATCATAGTATTTGCATGTACAAATGGTTATGATACTTCAGAGTTCATCGCATGAAATTATAACCACACACTTTTAAAGTAAGGACTTTAAAATAAACGGGAAACCAACCTTTTTTCCGATATTCATACTATTTTTGTTAGTTTTTTAAGTTTCAGGAATTATTCTCACACTTAACTCAATGTTTAAAATTTAATTTTTGCAGATACCTCAACAACAGTCGATTGTACACTAAGTTCAGAGAGCAAAGGTCAAGAATGCCTTGATAATGTGTGCCAACGACTTTCCATTAGTCAGCCAGAACTCTTTGGACTACGCTTTATAGTTAAAGGCAAAGAAGATGAACTCAAATGGATCGATTTAGATCGGCCACTTAGCAGGCAGCTGGAAAAATATGCTGCGGGACCTAAAATATTCCTTCGAGTTCTACATTATGTCACAACGGGTGTAAAACATCTCAGCGATGAGGTATCACGCTACTATTATTTCCTTCAACTTAAAAACGATGTAGTCGAAGAACGTATTGCATGCGATGTGCGAACAGCCATCTTGCTTGCTCTGTATTGCCGGCAGGCCGAGTACGATAGTTATCAGCGAGACAAGCACACTAAAGACTACCTTCGAACTCGCTTGATACTCCCGAAGAGCCTGATGCATGATGGCTTCGATGAGAGTCTAATTGATGAAGTTCAACAGCTAAACCCAACCATACAGCATCTTAGTCAGAGTCAGGCAGAGGAAATGTATATTAAATGTTGTCAGCGCCTTGATGGTTATGGTGAGGAGAGGTTCTCGGCCAAAGATTCGCTAGGCAATGATATTCAATTGGGCTTGACAATCAATGGAATTGTTGTTAATTCACAAATCGGACGGCAGTATTATCCGTGGAAGGATTTTCTAATGGTGGTCAATGCCAAACGCTCGATTAATATCGAACAGAAAAAAGATGAACTGATTTACACGGTGGCGTCATTCACCCTCCCAGATGCGGATACCGCTAGATACATATGGAAATTGTGTGTGACGCAGCATATATTCTTCAAAAACTACATTGACGAGGAGGCCGATAGTGAAAATGGTGGGCACCATCCCGAGTCAATACAAAATTTTTCACAAGACTTTGGCGACAGTCGAGAGGATTTGCTTTTGGAACAACAGCGAGCCATATACACACCGGAATTTCAAATGGTCGGACCTGCAGGAGTTCAAAACTCGATAATGTCATCGAATATTTCACTTGCAACAAGTAGTCAGCATCAGCAGGCACGTACGCCTAACCAAAGCTGGGCCAACATCCCCCAGGAATATGCTTCATCTACTAATTGTAGTTTTACAAACATGGTTGTGGACCCACTCGATAATCGGGTTCAGAGTACGTCGTGTTTGGATCTGAGTAACAATAACAACTTTTCGCACGAACGAGAACGTCTCAAAGCGATGCTTCCCACATACCGACCCGCTCCTGACTATGAAACTGCTGTGCAGCAGAAATATCGTGCAAGTTCCAATGAAATTCACAACATCAATCATCAGACCATAGCCTCAGCAGCAGCCCTTCGAGTCACCTCATCTGGTGCTATGCTATCTCCTGATCCCAATTTCTATTCTGGTAGCCAACCGGATGTACACAATATGTCTGCAATGACAACGGAGAACATCCTGCACCATCTGGCACCTCACCGATATCCCGATGTCACACAAACAGCTCAAACAATGCAAAATCATATTAATCCAAACAACGTGTACACCAACATCGATTTGGCGCAACGACTTCAGATGATGCGAACAAAACCACCGCCACCGTATCCGGCGAATCGTTTAAGTTCCACATCGACACCAGATCTGGCTGTGGCCAGTCACCGGACGCTCTTGGGTTATCGGGCCTACGTCTCTGGATCTAGTCCCGATCTGGTATCAAATCGAAATCTGCTCAATAATCAATATCATCCCATTGTTTATCCGTACATGAATCATATTGGCCATTCACAACCGTATTTGGCCCACGGAACATTCGAGAATCTTAATATGATCGAAGAACAACCGTCCCTGGTTCTGCCGCTTCCACCGCCTACACAACAACCACCACCCCCGCCCATGCAGCAAATCCCGACTCCACCGCAACAAATCTATCGTCCTCCTAAGTTCCCAGAGTCGAACGGCGGAGGTCTGCAAAGGTCTGCTATGAATGGTTCCATAGAGCCGATTTACGAAAATGTTCCTCTGCCGCATTGTTACACCTCGGAAAATGCCACCGAGATGAGAAATCGAACATCCAGTATTCAGTCGGCTCCTGGAGGTATTCATCAGGGCACTCCAATCGCTCAAATGCATTCAGAAATCGATGGCATTACGCTTAATATGCAACGTTTACACACTAACAGCAATGGCAATGGAGGTATACCTCAGCTAGATACCACCAACGATGCACTTATGCAGATGAACCTGCATAAACCTTCAACACCAACACTTCTGACAACACCACCGCACCACGAAAAGCTCGCCTCACCATCTCCCATTGCTCCACCACGCAAGGCGAATCTAATGAAGACAACGTCCGATGTACTGCCGCATCCGTCGAAACACTTCAATGACGATCACTACAATACTTCGCATTCGTCGTCGTATTTGAATTCCACACAAACGACGCAAAACACTACTTTGGATTCAATAAACACTTCCACGGCAAGCAGTGCGACTAAGGAAAAACGAAAAAAGCGCTGGAATATTTTGGGCCGTAGCAAAAACTCAGCGGAAAAGGAACGGAAGAGTGCAACTCTGGGCCGAGACAAGAGTAAAAATCAAATGAAAGTGGAACTCTCGCAGGAAGAGATGAACTTAAGACATCGATGGTCAACGGGGTTACCCCGACTTCAACCGATATCGGCTACCTATAGCAAAGACAAGTTGGTAAGTAAAAAAAGCGAAAAGCTTTTTTAAAAAGGCTCGAAAAAATATGTATTTTTCTCGATTTCAGTGTCAGATTTTGGATGCAAAACTGAATGACTCGCAGCTTTTCATGGAATTTGAACGAATACCAAAACGACGAGAAAGTGCACGCTATGAATGTGCACTTTTGGAAGAGAATATGAGAAAAAACTCTGATCCGAATTTTTTGCCATACGATGATAATCGTGTACGAATAACTCCAACAATGGAAAACCGACATGGTTATGTAAATGCTTCTCATATTTCGGTAAGTATCTTTGTTCTATTCTCCAGCATATTTTATTTATATTATTGTTGTTCTTTCTCAGGCAACTGTGGGTACAAAACAGAGGTTCTATATTGTCGCTCAAAGTCCTCAAGTTGATTTAATGAAGAAAATGTTCTGGCAATGTGTTTGGGAAGCAGATGTATATTTAATTGTTCAATTATCGGAGGAACTTAATTATATTCCACCTGATACTAATCAAAGATTAGAATTTGGACAGGTTTGTTTATTTTTTGGAAACTTACATGCAAAATCTATATTTTATTTTCAATTATAGTTTCAAGTTTACCAGGAATTCTCTCAAACAACAGACAGATGTATTACAAGCAAATTACGATTATACCATGTACAATCGAGACGATATAGATCGGTGTGGCATTTAAATTATACCGATTGGGCTGAACAGAATTGTCCGCGTGAAGTCAATCATTTTTTGGATTTCTTGGAAGAATTGAATTCAGTTCGAATGGCATCGATAAATGAGGTGCCTCCTGGTCACAATACAAATCCCCCGGTACTTATACATTGTTTAGAAGGTGGCGGTCGTTCAGGTGTTGCGTTAACTGCGGATCTATTGTTGTATACATTGGATCATAACGAGGTAAGTTAAGGGAGATTGTACCTTTGCATATTTTTTATTTTATTTTCAATCTAGTTGAAACTAGACCTCAACCAATTTAATTCTCAACTTAGTTCTATTTTAAATTGACTAGAAAAGGTTTCGTTAGAGCCTTTTCAGCTCGTTTACACCAACTTGGTTTCGATATTCTAATTTGTTATCTCGCAAAATATCAAAATGTTATAAGTTCCATATTAAGCCCGCTCTCCATGATGAAGTTTTTTGAATTTTTAAATATAAATCTTTTCAATTTACCTCAATTCATAACATATTTCACATACATAGGTCCTAAAAACAATCTCAAAATTGACAAAGGATTCCGAAATTTGCTTCAATATTTCCTCATTTTTAAACACTATAAAGAAGAATACGAAATCTTAATATAAATTTGGTTCTTTGAGTTACTAATCGCCTTCTTACTTTTAACTTTCCATGTTTTACGATCCCAAGCATGTTGCTTGCACTTTTCTAGAACAAGCGCTCTGGCTTCCGCGATCGTTTGATATTTAAGGTGGTTTTCCTTGTAGCCTCGATGTGGCAGAGCCAAGGTGCTTATCTAGTCGACGTGTTTTGACATTCTTGTCTTTTGCACATCTGATTGACTTCGCCGTTGTATCTTCTGCTCCATTCGCCCTCCCGCACTCAGGATCAAATATAAGTTGAAGAATTCTTCTTGGGAAAGAGCTCAGGTCCTGCTTTTTTTTGTCGTCCAATACAGCAAGAATGACTGAAAAAGGGTTTTGTACAGCGTGCTCTTCGCCTAACGTATGAGGAGTTTCGCCAAACCGCAGGTCCAGTGGTTTCCAGGTGTTGTTTATCATAGTGTCCTCTGTATTAACTCCTTCCTTGTACTACATCTGTTCCACAATGAGATTCAAGAAGTTGCACGAGAGCGCACCTTAATTTATGTCGACTTTAATACGAGAAAAACAAATATCTGGAATTTTTGCCAAGCAAATGAACTTTGGAAGAAAGCCTTCGAATTCAAGAATAGATTTATAACCGCTCATCATTAATTTTCAATAGTGCTGCCGATTTCGATATTAACCCTAGGGGTCACCAAATATACATTTTTCATGATATTCGCCGTATCTTCAAATATTTTTGGACTAAAAGTGAAAGTTTTATTTTTTTGTTTAAATATTTTTCCCATTACTACTTTTAGGATCTAGATATTCCAAGGGTCATTGGACAATTGCGACACCAACGTGATAGCATTATACCTTCTTTAGCGCAATACAAATTCATCTACGCACTACTCATAACGTATCTAAAGCGAACGAGATTAATTTAGATTCTATACCAGCAGCTACTAACAATTTATAAAAAAAAAAATAATATTTAACTAAGATCACTCATTGTCCGCCTTTATAATGTTTCATAAGGTAAGAAGCAGTTTAATTAAAAAAAAGTATTCAAAATTAATATTTGAAGAATAAACGAAAAATTAACGCCCTTAATAAGATAAAACCAACAACAAGAAAAAATATATAAAGCAAAATTAAAACAAATCTAAATAAACAAAAAAAAAAGAAAAAAAAACGTGTGATCAAAATGCAACTAAGAGCAATTTAAAAAATTGGAAGATATGTGCCTTAATAATTTACTATGCAAAAAAGTTTTATATTTTTTACATTATTTAAAGAAACATTTATATTATAAATATTATATATACATTTTTTTATATTAATATATCGATTTGTCTTTAAAAAAAATCCATCAACTCTGAGTCCGATCCGAAATCAATAAAAAAAACAAACATGTTACATTATTTCTATTTGCAATTTATAAATATTGAAAATTTTTGTTTTCGTTTTTGTAGATACATTTAAAGCATACAATTAAAATTAAGTTGTTTCATTTTTCTGAAACAAAAAATTTAAATTTAAATAATATTACTGATGATTGATTTAACTGTTTGTATTTTAAAGAAAGTGTTTTTTTTTTTATTTTTGTTTCCTTCAAGTAGTATTTTATTTTTCATCCCTCATTGTTGCTTTGTATACTTTTTTTGAGAATGTTTATAACATTCAATGTATAACAGTTTATAAAACAAGTAATTTGACCTTCGTGTTAATAAAATTCACAATCAACATATAAAGTGTTTCTCTTCATCCCTTTGAATTCTTTTCGAGTGTTGAAAATTTCGACAAAATCACTTTTCCCCTTAAATAATGTTTTTTACCATTAATCGATTTTTGAAGTTAATTAATGTAAAACTAAAACTACTTTGCTTGGTATAGGTATACTTGATACGCAATCTTTGTTAAAATCATTTGTTGAAAATGTTAAGCCTGTTCTGTAGTTGGGTAGATGCAATCTCTTCTTTTGTAAGATCACCTTAGTTCCAGACTACCTAGACAGCTGTAAATCGATGGATGTGAACCAATGAAAAGTCTTTTGCGGAGCGAAAAAGTGTCGAATTTAAAATATGTATTTCTTTTTTTTTTGTAAAATGATAAATTTCAAACTTTTAAAATTTTCCTAGGTCTAAATAGGTATGTATAAAAGTTTTCGTTCACATCCCCTGTTTTTTGAATAAAACAGTATTTCAAAAATCATGATTTAGTCCTACCATCGAAAAAGTCTTGTTTCAGATTTAAAAAACTGATTTGAGTAGTCTTAATGACTAATAATGGATAAAAAAAAAACTAATAACTTTACTTATTATGTTTACCTCATAGGACAATGTTGCAGAAAAGCTTACACCTTTAAAACTCATAGAAGAAGTTATTGAAGAATTCATGGGCGACGTACTGACTAATATTCCCAATTATTCATGTGTTCGTGTTTTTAGTGAGCAAGAATGGAGTATACCCATAATTTTCTGTAGAATTCGAACGGCTAAGATGAGGGCACTTCATCATAACAAGAATTTTTCACTTTCTCACAGGAAGAACGACCGGACTCGAATTCAAACTTCAAGATATACGATATTAAACGTAAAATTATGTATAATTGTCAAAATGGCGCTTAAGCAAGGGGTTGATAGAATGAATGCAAAGAAATGGTAGGATTGCTACTTTTTGCTCATTTTCCATTTAAAAAGTATTCAATCACAAGTAGGATTCATCTACCTCTAGGAGCAAAGATATCCAGGATGAAATCGATGAGATTTCCAATATAATTATACCTACATATGTATGTATATTAAAAAGAACCCAAAAGTAAGGAAGATCCAGTCTGTCGGAGTTTTTGTTTATCAGTATTGGTTAATATCTACACTTCCATGGGTAAGTAGAATACAAAACATGAATTTAATATTTTTGCTTCTAATATCGTTTTCAAATTTCTGACTGTTTACCCGCTTTTTTATTCAAATTGAATATAAAAAGTCGTCTTCAACATTTTTACGGTTATATAATTCTGAACGTCTCATGTGTCACTATGACGGCACAATTGAAGCTTTCCCAAAAAGTCTCAGTTTGATAAGTTTTTTTTTTTCAAAAACAGTTTTTAATAACGAAAGCTGCACAAAATCTGAAGTAGCATGATAATACAGTGGGTTGCCAAATTAATAGGGACAGTCATGAATTTTAAGAAAATTGTATGTTTCCGTATCAAATTATTGAAAATCGTATGTTTATTTTGACAAATAGATATTTATTATAAATATTAGTTATTATTACCTACAAAAAAGTAGTTAAATAGTTTTTTTTTTTTAATAATCTTGAAAAATAGTTCAAAATCAAAAGGAACAAAGAAAATTACAAAAAACTCAATATTTTCTAACGTTGCCTTTTGCGTCAATAACTACTTGCATACGTCTCGGTATGCTATCAATGCACTTTTTAGCGCATTCTTTAATTGCAGGGTAGTGGTACAAGAGCTCTATTAGTTTTTCTAAAGCGTTATTTTCGTTGAAATATTTTCTTTGGCAATTTCTATTTTAATGATCTTCCACAGGTTTTATATGGGGTTCATGTCAGGGGAATCGCCTGGCCAGGATAAAACTGGTATGTTTTGGCCATTTAAATATTTCGTTGCACTCTTAGCTGATTGGCACGGGGCGGAGTCATGCCTGAAAAGATATGGTTCGTTGTTAGAGAACCATTCTCTTAACTGCTTAACTGGGGTATGAGACAAGTTCGCAGAATGTCCTTACATTGGTCCTGTCTTATGGTACCCTGGACAATTTGGAGACGTCCAACACCTCTTGCGCTGATGACTGACCACTTCATAACTTTAACATGATTTTTTACAATTTCTGCGATACAATCAGGTTGGAACTTCTCATTGGGACGCGCACCACCGAACGAAACTGCTCTTATCAGCCAAAATTTCGAGCCCAAGATAAAAGTTTTTTTACAATTTTACCATTTACCGTGGTTTCTTAACAAGACTACGACCCAGAAGTTTTATTCTGTTGATAAAGGACTTAGAAACACCCGTAATAGTAGCTAATTCTCTTTGGGAGTGACTCGAATGTGGTAAAAATGTTTTTATTTCGGTTTTTCTTTTCGTGGAGTGGTATCCAATCTTCGACGCAATCTGGTTCGAAAAAATGCGCAAAATCATTAAAAAAAATTGTTGTGTTTTTAAGAAAAGCTTTGTTTTAAACAAAATAAATAACATTACTAACGTTTCAATTAAAACAAAGTTCCAACAACATCCACAAACAACTATCAGAAAAAACACCTTGCAGAATAATGCTGGTTTTTCCTCGAATAAAACAGTGTATTCCCCGAATAAGATCATATTGAATATCTGCCGTCAACTAAAAATAACCGTCAAACACGTAGCCTGTGAAAAAAAAAATCACCACCTACACTCAGAACCAAACAAATGCTCAAAAGAAAGCTAAAACATGAAAATTAATAAAAATTTAAGGTGTCCCTATTAATTTGGCAACCCACTGTAGGTGCGTTTTATTATCCACAAATCTATCTGGATCCGGATCTGGATTAAGTTTTAACATGTATTACAAAAACAATTTGGGATCCTGTTTTCTATCGGGATCTATTTCAAAGATCCAAAAATTAGTTATTACAGTGGCGAGTAGATGGCTTTTTATGGTAAGGTAGTGTAAACTACAGTGTAAAGAAAAGAGACAAGATATAATTTAAAATTTACAAATCCAAGGATAAAAAGAGACGGGCTTATAACACTGCTGACACTAAGATCCGTATCGTTTTATTTTCAAGGGAAGATCCAGATCCGGATCCAGATAGATTTGTGAATAATAAAACGCACCTAATAAGATGCTCTAAAGCTTCTATTTAAATGATATTACCCCTACCCCTAATTGACCATATAAAGGGTGGGTCAAAAGTTTCTTCTTAATTTGAAACTGATGTCGTTAGAGCATGAAGATGGTGATCATTTAAAGGATATTATATTCCATACTTAGCCAACAAAAATCTCAATAAATCATACTTTGTGATTCTAAAATTAAATCATAAAAGTTATTACTCGTAGGTGCGTTTTATTGTCAACGGATCTGGATTTATTTTAATAAAAACAATTTGTGATCCTGTTCTCTATCTGGATCTATTTCTCTGGCGGGTAGATGGCTTTTTATGATAAGGTAGTGTAAACTGCAATGCAAAGAAAAGAGACAACAACTGTCACTATGATTCGTATCGTTTTATTTTTCGAGTGATAATCTATTTGGAACATTGGCTACCACTTTAAATTAGGAAGTCACTTTTGACCCACCCGCGTATATCTGTTAGAATAGGTGTGTTTTTTTACAGCTTTAATAGGCGACGATAAATAAAACTCATCGGGGCATAAAAAAAACTTGGCAGCACTGTGCTGTGGAATGACATTTTAAAACAAAACAAATCTCATCTCTTTCTCATATCTTCTATCGAACATTTTTGACATTTCCATCCTTCGTCGCTATCTTTCACCATAGAATAAGAAATACTTCTTATTCAACGTCTTTCACAAATTAATTCATTTTTTCAGAAAACTTAAACTTCTTTGACGAATGTGGGTTTGGGTTGTGGGTAAATTCCACCTTCATTGCGTCCCATTGTTGCACCGGGATGGAAAAAGTTGATACGCAGATACGTATACTCTCATCCTACCGATTGTGAGATATTTTTGATCGGCACTATTGGAAACTAGATATTTGAAACTAGATATTGAAAACTAGATATTTTTAGCGCAGCTGTCAACGTCAACTGAATAAAAAACAATTTTCTTCTTGTTTTCTTTTATCTGACGTTTGTATACAATTCATCGCTTTGGTAGCATAGTTTTAAGCCTCGATAAAAATTATGCCCCGAAAATTCTCGGGGCATCGCTGATGCCCATAGTCGATTAGTTGTTGTTGCATTTAACATGTGAATTGTTTGCTCCAGGCATCGTTTTTTTTATCTTCGCCTATTGAAAATGTAAAAAAAACACTAACTTAATAGGGGTGTTAACATGGAAGAACATCTTGTACAACATGGTTCGATAACCATCAATGTTCTATCATAATGAACGCAAAACCAAACAGTATTGCATGGTTTTCAAAATATTTTGAAAACCTGGGTGGTTCGTGCAACCAACCAACCTGTGTGAACAGATGTTGACAACTTTGATATTTTTGTTCATTCTGTAAATTGTCTCGGCCATAAAACATTCAACGGAAAAATGGCATCTATACCAAATAATGAGTTTTAGAAAGATTTTTTGAACTTTAAAATTAGTGGTGGCCGATGGATGTGTGCTTACCTGTCAACCTCATGATGACAGGTTCGATCCCTGCCGTCGTCTATGTCGCTTTAATTCCATTAAAAAACCTTCTAAAAATTGTCATCAATGGGTTGCTGGTTTACTCATTACATGTTGTTCAGGCATAACACTAACAACATGTAATTGAGTTAAAACTAGTATGCCCAACAAGGATGAACACGAATAAAATAATGTGAATTATAAGCGACGTAGAAATAAGACACGGCATTTCTCCGCTTTAGCTCAGCCGCCATCCCTGGAGATAAAAATATCTGAGACAACCGCCAACAGTCTCGGAACATCGTGCCACACATCTTTCCTATCCTTCTTTCTCTTCATTAACTTCACGCCCGCGCTGTGTTGAAACATTTAAAGGGTAATCATAATCCCTTGAGAACTGAAATTTATAAAGAATACATTTTATAAGAATAAAACTCCTAACAAAATATAAAGAAGTGGAAGAAAATGCTAGTTTCGTGCTTTCTTCCTCTTCAAAAATATCGTTCATAATTACGGCTGCAAAAATTTGTATTGCCATACTGCTTCCGTTCACCTCTAAGATATAAAAATAATGATGTCATCAGTATCCTATGTGAACGCAAAGTAGTGTGTACAGTTATTTTCCCATGGAACCATGTTGTACAACCATGTTCTTCCATGTGAACCCCCTAATGTATGTAAGGCTAAACTAAACGATTGTCTAAAATCAGTTCGCTATTTTGTGTAACATATAATTATATGCACCTGCGCGGACATTCAACCAAATAGTTCATCTGTTTTTTATAAGCAACCAAACAGTTGTGTAACTAAAAATTGAATGTGCGCGCCTAGCCTTACGCTACTTAGTAGTAAATAAAAGCCTTTTCGTTCGTATACATATACATTTTAATTAATTGCATCGACTTAACATAAATCATTAATTAATTAACGTTTAAGAGCTTATACCGCCACCTAGAATTCAGTTTTACATTTTTAGAGCAAGCAGCGCCAGCGGAAAAATATCTCAACTACCATCGAAAAGTCACCGAGCATAAGTGACAAGTTCGATATTTTGACAATTTCATTAGTTGACAGTCGGATATAATTTTCTTCGTGTCCAAAAGGAACTTTCGTAAATCTGTTCGGTTAGTAGTGCGTGTTTTTTCACGATATTTTCAATTAAATTCGCAATTTTCTCATTGTTCTGTTGATTTCCATTGCAACTGTAAATATTCTCAAAAAGATTATCACACAAAATCCAAAGAAAAAACACAACAAACATCCTTTAATGAAGGAATGCATATATCTGCTACCGGATTCAGCCGAAATGCCCTGCTGGTATTATGATAAGAAGGACCTCAAAGTGACACCATCCATTCAGGATGGGATTTCGTTTGAGACAGAACGACGTTATCGCAAGGAGGGCGCTCGTTTCATTATGAATTGCGGCACCCAAATGGGCCTGGGACATAATACCATGGCTACGGGAGTTGTGTATTTTCATCGCTTCTATATGTTCCACACATTCAAGAGTTTTCCGCGTTATGTGACGGCGTGTTGTTGCTTACTGCTTGCTGGTAAAGTCGAAGAAACACCAAAAAAATGTCGCGATATTATTAGAACTGCAAGAAGTCTGCTTACAGATTCGCAATTTTTCTCATTTGGCGATGATCCAAAGGAAGAGGTTATGACACTGGAGCGTATTCTGCTGCAAACAATCAAGTTTGATTTACAAGTGGAGCACCCGTACAGCTTTCTTCTGAAATACGCCAAATGCATCAAAGGCGACCAAGCCAAGTTGCAGAAAATGGTGCAAATGGCATGGAACTTTGTGAACGACTCGCTCAGCACTGTTGTGTGCCTGCAATGGGAACCTGAGATAATTGCTGTTGCTCTCATCCACTTGGCCAGTAAACTTAGCAAGTTTACAGTGCTTGACTGGGTAGGACGGCAACCCAGCCATCTGAGATGGTGGGACATGTTTGTATCCGATGTAACAATGGAGATCCTCGAGGACATCTGCCACCAAGTGCTGGACCTCTACCAGCCCAGTCATGCCAACAACGATACGAATAGTCCTCCTCAGAAGCCGCCGAGTCGCGCCGAATCTCCGACAAGCATACCACAGCCGTTGCCGCAGGCACCTCCTCGTGATGCATCACCAGCTGCTTTGACAAATTCAAAAAGTTCAATACCACCTCAGCAGCAGCCGCAGCAGCAACAGCAATCCTTTAGCAAACCATTGGTCGAAGAGAAGATGGAAGTCAATACCATACCGACAACCTCATCGATAAAGCCATTACAACCGCCACCGGATCCTATGCCTTACATGTACACCGATAACTACATGCAAATGTACACACATGGATCGCACTATCAGCCTCAGATACCTGGATCCTCACAAATGGTCCCCCAAACAAGCGCACCTCCACCATTACCCCCACCGCCCATGTATGGCGCACAATTCCCTATGTCCTCGCAGCCCATTCCATCGCATTATGGAGGAGCTATCCCACCACCAATTCCCTCACATCGATCGGGGCCGCCTCCGCAGCATATTGGTCCCCCTATCCATCAACATCAAGTACCACCCAGTGGCGGTTATTATCAACCTCCATATGGCCGTCAACGGTATCAGCCACCTACGTAATATCATCCGGACTAGTGTGACTTTGACTAGGAATATAGATAAATGTATAAATTAAACAATTATAATGTTGAAATAAAATACAAAAATGCTATATTATCATTCACCAAAATTTTTGTATTTTTTGTATTTATTTAGTTTTGTATCAATGGCGAAAATAAGCTTATTAAAACATTTAAATTTGCAGGTCGAATTGAACAAAGTGCTTCTAGCAAAAATGGGCATCAAATTAAAATATAATTCAAGAAATGTGTTCACCACACATTACCAACATGATATGCACAGATATGGAAAACAAAAACAAGTCAATAGAAAATGCTTAAACCCAAGGATTGGCAGACGTCCTAAGCCTATAAAGAAAAATCAAATAAGCGAAGAAAGTTAACTGCCAGAAAATAAGTAAGTTAAGACATTTTACGATCTGATTCCCTAGCTTATTTCTGTATCGATATTTTTTAATGCAGACGGCCATATTGTATTGGTAGTTCTGTGTTGTCTGAATTTCGTATTCTGTTAATAATGTTCAGCCAATTAGAAGGTACGTTTTGAATCTTAAATCTTGGTGTTAAAGTGTAATAAGACTTAAAATCTTATGTGTCCTCCTCTGGCCGACGGCGTAGTTTGTTAAGAAGTCGTCCAGTTAATTTTAAATAACATTCTAGTATTATTATAATTAAAAAAATAAATAAATTTGATACGCCGCAGCTCATGGAGACCTAGGTCATAGTGACTTAAAACCAACGACTAATTTCTGCTTCATCACAAGGGGTAGTACCACTAAAAAAAAAACATTTTTTTTTGTTTTAAGGTAGCATCCTACGTCGACGTACTACGTTTGAATGTTTGAATTCACTTCAATTATTTTAAAATGCGGGAATTTTTGCATGGTAACTTATTGTTCTCGCAACCCAGATAGTGCTTTAAAAACTGTTGGGTTAATTATTCGCTTTCACCTCAATAATTTTTTTAAGCAAACTAGGTTTGAAAGTAAAACTCAAAAACTCTCGCATCACAAAAAGTGACCAAATATATAAAGAACGGTCTCTTAATTTAAAAAAAATTAATTCGGTATGAAATTTAGAAAAAAAATATAATTGACAAAGTTTAACGGAAAAAATATTAATAAAAAGTATACGCACCGTTTCACGTCATGATTACCAGCTTGATTGGATGGCTGTACAACGAACAGAGTCGTGTTGTCTTGTTCTTCTCCAGAGTTTTATCAGCGACTTGATGACATTGAGATTTGCAGACTGTAGACGGTAGTGTAAACATGTACTTGTACATATATACACATGTAATCTTACGTTCAGCTCTTCCACTTATAGTTTTGAATATTGACTTCCGACTTCCGAATGGCTGGCGATTTATAACCATATAGCAAAAAGTAATTTAGTGACGTTAAACTTACGATCTCGTCACCCAATTTATTAATCCATTTCGGTATATAATATTGACCTTAAATTAAGTTCTCAGTCAATGGTTGAATGTATTTGAGTTACAAATTGCTTTTTTTTTTAATAAACATCAAATAAGACCTAGAAGCAGTAGGTTAGGTTAGGTTAGGTTAAAGTGGCTGTCATTAAAGCGTCTGACACACTTAGACCATTGGAGGTCCATTGTGATACCACGATCTAATAGGGAACAAAAAAGGTTTCCTATTAGTTAAAACCATTTGGAGCTTCTGATGAAGCGAAGGAGACTTTTAATGTCTTTGCCTATGAGATCGCTTGGTTCATTATAGAAATGTTCTCCTAGATGAAGTTTGCGTCTGTAAGAGAGAGCAGGGCATGTACAAAGAAGGTGTGGGATTGTCTCCTCTTCCTCTTCGTCCAAGCAACTCCTGCAGAAATCGTTTGATAGCACACCGAGACGTGCGGCGTGTCTACCTATGAGACAGTGTCCAGTTATGACACCTATGACGGAGCTGATCTGAGATCTACTGAGGGACAATAGACATTTTGACCGTTTCAGATCCAGTTTAGGCCAGATCCGCTTGGTCGCCATACAAGTGGTACTATTAAGCCATCTTGTATTCGATTGTTCCAGAGCGATTCGTTTCAGCATAAGTTTACTTGTAGCTATGGGCATACCTATATTTGCCTTTTCGGGTAAGATAGGCATTTCCGTTCCAATTCTGGCGAGTTCGTCGGCTTTACAATTCCCCGGAATGTCCCTGTGACCCGGCACCCAGAATAGGTGAATGTTAAACTGTTTGGCCATCTCCATTAGAGACGAACGACAGTCTTGGGCTGTAATGGAGTTTACAGAGACTGATGCTAGGGATTTCAAAGCAGCCTGACTGTCTGAGAAGATACGGATATCCGTGTTAGATATCACGTTTTCTTTAAGCCAGGACAATACTTCCTTTATCGCCAGAATTTCCGCTTGGAATACGCTACAATGGTTTGGTAGGCGGAAGGAGAGACTAAGATTTAGTCCATCTGAGTACACTCCACCACCCACTCCGTTTTCAGTCTTCGATCCATCTGTAAAAAAGTTTACTGATTTATTATCTGCCAAAGTCCCTTCCTCCCAAGCTGACCTTGAGGGAATGGTGACTTCAAAGTTTTTATCGAAGACCAAAGAGGGAGTGATGTAGTCAGAGTGACTTGGTAGAGTTCCGAATAAATTCAGAATGGTGGTGTGGCCAATAGAGTTATTGGTCCATTGAGAGATGGCTTTGAGACGTATGGCTGTGCTCGCGGCTATTTGTTTACTGTAAATATCTAGGGGTGTCAGAAGCAGTAACTTAGATCACAATATTCTGAGAAATGTTACTTGGATCACTTATATTCTTAACTAGCAAAAGTTCGGTAACACTACAAAATAGAGTTCCACAAAACTTAAAAGTTACGAGACCTACCATTAGAGGATTAATATACAAATTGCAATTTTGCTTGTTTACGAACTCACTGAACCAAAAGTGAATCTCATAACTAAACATCGGTTTTCAATTAGAATCGAACTTCAACGGTTCAGAAAAATATTAAAGAAGCGGTTCACTGGGCCACGTCTATTCTGTAGTATTATTCAATGAGAATATTTGATTCAAGCTCATTTATCATACTCTCGTTTTTTTTTTTTTTTGAGAAAAATGAAGCCTTAAAATTGTTCACTTTCTGTTAAATCTAAATAAAGTACTAAAAGACGTTGGAATAGATTTTAAAAAGGAAGGATATTTTTGCAAATATACCGAAACCAGAAAAAAAATTGTTTTAAAGTATTAACATACATTTTCATGACATATTTTGTGGACAATTTTCCCGGCTTTAAGTAAATGAATGAATAATTTGTCGTTTTAGTGGAATCCCAATGGTCACTTGAGCTGATTTTTCGTTTAATTGCTGTTTAAGTAAAACGACTGACGAAATATGGGTGATCATATCCTTCTTAAATAGTTGAGCTAAAAAATAAATTATTTTAAATATAATTTACTTGAGTGGACTCATCAGTCGTACCTGGCCGAAATGCACTTTGGAGTTAAAGTCACTTAAGCTTTCAATTGAATTAAATAAATTTAATCATAAATTCAATTCGTATTTCATATACATATCTTCATAGATATAATTTGTTTATTTTACAAATTTATGTAAAAACTCTTTAAAATTTTGCTACAAAATTTTCAGTTTTTCAATTTGGAGCTCCTATTCAATACGAATCCATTTTCGAGATACATATTGAATTTGCAAAAAAAAATAAATTCTTTTTAAAATCCGAAATATATATGTACGTTATACCAATCTGGCCAAAATCGATGAAGCCGTTAACGAAAAAGTAAAAAATGTAAGCAACACACTGTTAATTAAAGTTTAATAATTAACAGTTTTTTACTTATTGCGTTAGAACGTTTTTGAAAAAAAGAAGTTTTTTAAACGGTTGTATAAAGCTAAAACAAAAGTCAGTTTTTTCTAGGTTCCTTCACTTAAGTACCTGGTTCTCTTCGAGCTGTTGCTCCACCAAAATTATTTATTTCTTTTTTATTCCTTCACTTAAATAGTTTAGGTGTAAGTTGAAGTTCCGACAAAAAGAACTGTGGGCCCACTATTTTCATGTTTTTCTTTCATAGTCTATTCGGCTTTTTTACATCGAACATAATATCAAATAGGTGCATAATCCGAAGAAAAACTGGTACAATATACGGAAACAATATTCCGTATATTGTACCAGTTTTTCTTCGGATCATTTCAAACAATAGAAAACTCAATTGATTCTAGGAAAAGTTTTATTTTATTTTTAATTTACCATATTTTACTACTAGGTAGACAGTTTAACATTTGATTTGTTTTGCTTTGCTTGTATTTGTTTATTTTTTTCTTCACTTTTTGGTTACAATAGAAATGTATCCAGATTTATAATACTGCGGAATAGATATATAATCTGCAAGTGGTTTTGCATCATTTCTTTGCTGTGCTTGTCTAATAATGTAAATTATTTTACCTAAAATAATAATAATAAAAAATTAAATAAATATATAAATTTAAAAAAGATATCATACCCAAAACATTACTCTCCATAAATCGCTTATCTAATTGTTTAAGTAATTCGAGATTATTTGTTCTTGTCCATTGATGTAAAATATCAGCGACTCGAACTTCTTGAACTGGTTCTGTTTCTTGTTTATCCTGAAATAGTTTTACATATACATATACATTTTACATTTACATATACATACATATAATATAATATATATAATTGAAAAGTTTTATATTTTGAAAACCATAACTCACCGGCTGAAACTCTACGGTAACATTGTTACTGCATGCGACTTCTATGAGCTTCATTAACTTTGGATAATTACAATTCTTTTTGGATTGGTGGAGAATAAATTGTTTGAGATTTTTAAATTCTGGTGGACTTGCTTGGAAGTATGATGTTATGAGTTCTTTGTTGAAAGGAATATGAAGTTTTTCCTAAAACAAACATATGCGATAATTAAACAAAGATATATGTATGTACATATTAAAATTTCACCTCATTTCGTTTCTTAAAATGTTTTTAAATTAAAAATTTGGATGAGTCATTTCACTAGCAGGTATTTCTATTATTTAACTTTGAGTCTTTTTTAAGTGTGTTTCTTGAACATAATTTATCAGTGCTAAAAAAACGCAAACGTTCTACTAACAATGTTGAATTTAAGGACACAACAATTGCCAACTCCTATTCTGAGTTCCCTTAGAGTTGAGTAAGAAACTTTCTAACTAAAGTGACAGTTTTTTTTTGCTGTTGAAGAAGGCTATTGATATCTCATTATATTTGTTTTTGTCTTTCATTTCGGCAGGCAGAAATGGCTCACTATGATAAGTCAAAAAAAAAAAAAAAAATCATTATACTCGTTCTAGAAGATAAGAAAGCGTAAGTTAGGATTTCAAAGTTTCTCGACCCACAAAAGCCGAACATGAAAATAAAAATGATTCTGATCAAAATGAGCATTCAATAGTTCGGACTGATAATATAGCTTAAATCATACCGCAAAAAAAAAAAAAAAAAAAAAAACAAAAAGAGCATCTCAAAACTACGAAAAGAAAATGATGAAATTTCAAAAGAAAGAAGACTAGGAAAGCAGTCACTTAAACGCCATTACTTCCCGAAGCAGACTTGGTTGAAATAATTTCCTTCCACTTTTGAAGCAATTTTTTTTACTGTTTTTTTCTGGTTTCTTCTTTGTTTGCAGCAGAAATAGTACACCTCTGCCATCACTATTTCACTCTTAAGTTCATTCGAAATGTACAAAAAAAGTGTTTTTCTTTCAGGAGCACTAGCTCTTAAGGTAAATGACAAATCCTCCAAGAATATCTCTTGCTACGAAAAGTGCATTTCACATTCGTTGCTCCTTTCAGGCAGAACATTGTAGGACCCCTTCATTTCTGCCATCAAGAGGTACACAGACATGGTTGAGAGTTGTAAGTCACTAGGCCTTAATTCTCTATAAGCTATTGTATTTATTTTTATAACCCTCCTAACGATTGGACAAACAACACCTTTAAATTTGTATTTTAAATGTACAATCCGATTCGGCTATTACTAAATTTATAAAATTTGCCCTAAATCTATCATAAATGATTATTCTCTCATTCATCTTTTTAACGAAAGTAAAATGTCGAAAGACTTACCAGTGCCTGCACTATTGTTCCTTCGTCTGCATTTAAAGTTGAAAATGTTGAAATAACTTGATCGGAGGACCTCTTAGCAAGCTGTAATTAAACCCTCAAAAACTTAGTCGGAACGAAACACTTTATTTAAAAAAAAAGAACTTACTTTATTTCCATCAAAATTATCACACGATGATCCTCTTTGGTAATTCTTGTGCGTTAGCTTTTTGGCCTCAACAACTGCTCCTTCTTTTTTTGAACCACCACCACTTCCTTCATCTATATAAGCCTTTTCCCGCGTCGTTAGTAACAAGTCATTCAAATCGAAACTCAACGACGATGGCGGAGGTTTGGCAGAACACAAAACGCTACTACTCGAACTCATACCTAGTCCCGTATTGCTACTACTGCTCCGGCTGCTGCCGCTGCTATTGCAATGTCCAAATGCCGACATCATGTGGAGGCTTCGCTTGTTCTTGCACTTAGGGCAATCCGACCATTCAATGGGCTTGCCAATCGTATTCGCGAGGAATTCCTTCTCCAAACAATCTAAGCATGTCTCATCGGAGAGATCTCGGCGAGTGTATGCGTTAGCGCTATGCAGTGGTGGGAAGCCAGCCACTCCAGCACGTTCATCTAAACTTCCGGCTGAACAGAGTGATGTGGTGGTTCCGCCGTTCTTGTTCATTTTCGAGTAGAGAAACTGCGTTTTGCGGTTCTTTGTCATGGAAATGCTTCGCTCTGTGATGCGCTTCGGCTTGGCGCCAGTCACCTTTGACCTGGAGTCATCGGTGGTACACGAGACGGTCACCGGAGATGTTCGATCATCATCGCCATCCACCGAATCCGACTTGATTTGTGTCAAATTGAGTGACAATTTTGCAAAGTCCTTGTTTGTGGGACATCGGTGGCAGAGAGTTGCATCGCCTCCCTCAATTGGCGAACTGAAGAGTTGCCTCTCGGGCAAATTGGGGCCTCCTACACTTGCTGAACTAGTGAGGAAAATCGATGGGGGATATTGCAATGAGCGAAGTTCTATCGACGGATCGACTTCCGATGAGGGATCAGGATCGAAATCCATTTCGAGGAAGTCTGTCTCGTCTTCGACATTGTTGTTCCTCGCTGGCTCCAGTGCTATGTCGAATTCTGCACCTCCGCGATAAGCGTAGATGCAATCGTCCGAATTCAATGAGACCTCCTCGTCGGATAGTGTGTTCTGCAGGACGATCAATTCGTCGACGTAATAGTTGTCACTGTTGTACGACAGATTGTCAGTGGAATTGTTGACCGAAGTACGGTTTGAGTTGGGCGGCGAATGTCCGGCCAGTGCAGTGCTGAGCAATTCATCTTCGTCACCGCCATTGAAACGGGTATCATTTGTTGCTTCCGTCTGCGACAGTTGCAAGCTGACACCACCAATGCCACCGGCTTCGTCGACAGTGGAGCTTTCAGCCACTGGCAGTTGAATAACAGGGATTTGTTGCTGCTGCTGCTGTTGACTGCGATGGCATTGGCATGTATCCTTCGATTTACCACCGTCTGCAGCTTTGCAGAAGTTCTCTTTGTCCTCGAAGAGATTGTTATTGTTGCACTTGCCCTTGTCCAGCCAGGGCCGCGGCGGATGATGGGCAAATTCAATATTCTTGTCAGTCGTCTGCGTTTCCATAGGGAATATGGTGCGGCGATGAACACTGACACACAAGGGTGAAGATATTTCTTATTTACTTATTCTTTTCGGTTTTTTTTTCCTCCAGTCTGCCTTGGGTGTTTTTTTTAGTAAGTTAGTAATTATCTACGAAAAATCCCACATGCGGGTCATGGGAATGATTTTTAGGTATGAATTTCCTTTTTCTTGAAAATGAAAAAAAGTGACTAATACAATAAATTCCTGCAAGGAAAATACACTTTTCTTTAGGAAAATCGTTTGTCGTTCTTGCGGAAGATGATAGATGAAGAAAATTCAATTTTCCTTTCTTTTTTGGTCGTTTTTCTTGTCGTATTTTCCTTTTTTCGTTCGTTTCGCAGCTGACAGTTTTTGGTTTATTTTTTCGGTTTTCCCTTTTGGTGTTTATTCTGCGGTGCAGTTACAATTGTGATATTGATATTATTGTGAATGTGAATAATTGATGGTTTTTTGAATGCGTTCAGGATGTTATCAAATAGTCAGTAGATTATTTAGTCCATGTGTATTGCGCCAAAACTTTAATTGTAGATCTGCAATTGATTTCTGCAAAAAAAAAGGATGCCAAATACAGAATTCATATTTGTTAGATAAAGAGAAAAAGAGCAAAATGCAGAAAAACTTCATTTCTGCTTTATAGGAAATTCGAGAAATGTAGAAGTCAAGATTATAGTAAAGACGAACAAGTTCATCTTTATTAAAGCATCTTGGTCTGCATTAGCCTTGTTTTTTTGGAAGAGTTATCCGTAGTGCAGTAGGATTTTACATGAATAACAAATACAACATCCGTAGTAGGATCACTGCTGATACTCGAATAAACGTCAAATCTCTATCCGCAGCAGGATTTCACTTCTCCTTTTATCGGCAGTGATCCTACTGCGGATGTTGTATTTGTTATTCATATAAAATCCTACTGTACTACGGATAACTTTTCCAAAAAAAACACGGCTATTTTGTAGATATGCGATATTTTCACATTTTTCAATAATTTTTGTTGACGGACGCATGATATGAAACAAAAAAATTAAATCGAAATGGAAGAAAATGAAGGAAAGTTAAATTTTCATTGCACAGTTTCGTATTAACGGGCCAACAAGTTATAGCAGTTTATAGGAAGTAAAAAATATAAAAAATAATTACACCTGTGTATTCTCTTTCACTTTCGGGTTTTGACATACATCTGCCTCTCTCTACTTTTCTGCATTTTGCAGATGCAGAAACATTAAAATCCACTTTAAAGTAGCTTGTTTTTGACGTCCAACTTGGGGTCAATGAAATTGAATGACTGTGAAAAACTGAGTCTTTTTTGCATAGGTTTCCTTGTATGAGCTCAAGACAATACATTTTTAATACAAACATTTTAAAGGTTTAATATTATTAAAAATATAATTTATTGATATTTTTTGTTTTATGATAAAAGTAAAACAGGTTTTGAAAAAGAACTTATTTAATAAATAAATAAATACTTGCTTTTGTAATTTCGTTAAAGTTTTCCATGAACGGCAACTCTTAAAAAAGAGATTATTGTAAAGAATTAAATAGTTGATTTAAAATTTTGGAGATCTTATTTCTTGGAGAATCAGAATTAAAACAAATTTGAGGATTTCTTTTAAAAAAAAAGTATCTAAAAAAATTACTTTTTATTTTAGTTATTTTAGTTCAATCCAGTGGTTTCCATGAATATTATAAATATGAGCACTATAATAGATTTGTTATCTGTCATATGGCTTTCAACTCAATCTGAGATCTCCAAGATAAATAAACAGTTCATATTAAGAATACTTAACTCACCTATAAATGCAGGTATGACCGGGATTACCATGATTGGATACAACATTGATTTTGCAATATTTAAAATCTTGATCGTTGTCGAAATGAAATGTTTGTGCTCGTTTGGTTTTCGTGTTATTGTATTGAAATGAACCCAAAAGTATTTCCCTTTTATTTGTCAAATCGTTAACTCCCTAAATTAAATAATGTTGAATAATAAAGAAATTTATAAACACCAGTATACTCTATATCATACATATATGTAAAAATCCTTTGGAGCATTCGAAATGTCACCTGTCAAAGACACTGATTCTTGTATATGCTCTACGGTAATAGCCCGAATGAAAATCTGCATAAAATATTAAAAATATATAAACAAAATATAAAAATATAAAATATATAAATCTGTGTGCAGTAAGTCCCCTATTACACGATGTCTCACGAGACGAAGCTCACGTAAGTGCGAAAAAGAAAGCAAATATGAGGAAATGAGATGCAAGAAAATATTCCCGGTGAGTACCGGGCTGATTTTTAGTAGTCTCATTTTGACGTTTCTTTTTCTCATATTCGCTTTATGTTGTGTTGTGCATTAAAAAAATACGAACAACGGTCAAATTTGAGACATGAGTCTCATGAGACATGAGTCTCATGAGACATGAGTCAACGTGTAATAGCTTTTGCCTCACGGGATACAAATTTAAAAGTAAAGCCAAAAATGATACATGTCTCATGAGTCAACGTGTAATAGGGGACTAAGATATCAATTTTGAGACCATATTTCAACTCTACACATATTTACCTTATGTGACAGCTTAATTGTGAATGAAGACTTATGACCTTTGAATGCATAACAACTTCCAAGTTGCATTGATGGATCCAAAACATTATTTGGGTCGTTAGCTTTATGTTTTATATCGAAAAGTCGATGCCAAAAACCAATTGAATTCAGAGGTTCATATTCAGTATGAACTATTGAAGCCCCTAGGAATATTTCAATGTCAATTCTCCAAATAACATACAAATCAAATAATTTAACCAATCGATTCCAATGCATAGTTTGGTTCTTCTTCAATGGCAATCTGCAAATCTGTTGGTGATGATTTTTTACAAAACCCACAACCTCTACCAGAATTGCCTTCAATAAGATCAAGTTTTTTTTTGACAGAAATCAATTCATCCCATAGTCCTTGTGTCCGTTTTTTAACAAAATTGTCAATTTGTGGTATGAGAGTTTCATCAGGCCTACGACCTAAAATAACTTTCTACATTGTTAAATGTCATGATTAGTTTTGTTATTATTATTTTCTACTTCAAAATGAACACTCACGGTTAAATCCTCTACTTCTTCCTTAAGCCTTGTTAGTCTAGTAATAGAAGAGAAATGTGTGTGCAACAATGAATACACAAATGCAGTTATCAAAATCCCACTTATTATAGTTACTCGACAGTCCATTTTAAAAATAAATAAAATATAATTGATTGAAAGATTAATATGAATATATTTTTATTTATATTTGATAGAAATTCAAAAATGAAAACAAGATGTACTATTGCACAGTAGGTAATTAGGTTTAAACATCAATGAGGAGATACATAAATTAAAATATATATGGAATGTCAAAATTTTATTTCGAAAAAGTAAAATATTTCAGCAAAATGTCAATTTGTTGAAATTCAATTTTTAATTATGTAGGTATTTTATTATTTTATTTGATGGTAAATGGTGAGAGCAAAGGCTTAAATATTGTAAACGTCAAAGTCAAACAACAATATTTTGTTAATTCTTTTTACTGATAGTGCCGCCGTCTAGTGTTCATAGAGTTCGCAACTACATTAATCAAATGATTCTATCACAGCAATGGTTAATGGCTGCAGTTGACTAATAAACTGCAGCCATTAGAAACACTTGGTAGTTGATACTGAAGTCAAAAAGAACGCACAATAATATGGTTGAACAAAATTTGCGGATATTAGCCGTGGTTTTTTGGTAAAGTTATCCGTAGTACAGTAGGATTTTATATGAAAAACAAATACAACATCCGCAGTAGGATCACTGCCGATACTCGAATAAACGTCAAATCTCTATTCGCAGCAGGATTTCACTTCTCCTTTTATCGGCAGTGATCCTACTGCGGATGTTGCATTTGTTATTCATATAAAATCCTACTGTACTACGGATAACTTTTCCAAAAAAAACACGGCTATTGTAACATAAAGAAGGAAAATTCAAATGTTGAATATATTGATAAATGCAGATAAGGACACAGCTATAAATATCATTAAAACTCATTGGTGCGAAATTTTAAACAGCCCATTATTAAGGTATAAGTATGATACTACTTAACAATTTGCTAACTTTATAGTAGTTTACTAACTCATCCTTAATTTTAAACATTTTCTAACTAGTATCGTACTAAAAGAATTTTCTTAATAAATTCCTTCTGAGCACACCTAAAACAATGACATTTCGTGTAAAAAAGTAAGTACACGAACCTTTTTTGATGTTTGCAAATGTCAAATTCATATATGAAGCTAGCACGATACTTAAAAAATTAAAGTAGGTATCCGATGATTTTAACTTTAATAAAAGGGTAGAGAAAGTATGATGCTATATTCGATTGCAGATTCATTGTTTTAACCTAGTATCATACTAAAACAGCTTTAGCATAGTACTAATTCAATTAAAATTTTGCGCCATTATATTTGCCGAATATAAAGATACATTCAATTCCACACAAAATAAAAGCAGCTGCAGCTTGTGTTAACTCCCACAAATTAATTTACAAGACGTTACGCCAACAGCACAAGCATCGATCTTACGTTAACATTTCGACTTCGAAAAGTTGACACCTATTTTTTTCGAAGCAAACTTATTTCCAAAATGGCTGTCTAGGGCAGTGTTTTGTATACAGAGAGGGAAAGAAAGAGACAATTTGTTTTATCATACAAATTTATTAAATAGATATTCGTGTTGTGTTTCTCGTTAAATTAATAAGAATATAATCCTTCTTGTTATGTTTTTAATTAAATAAATCTCGTGTGTGCTTGTTTAATAAGAAGTGTGCGGTTTTATTAAAAAACAAATTATGATTAGTACAATGGATAATCGGTCGTATGGTGCGATAGCCAAATCGAATGGCCGTGGTGAATTTGCGAGTCCAGGTGGGTTTTTTTTTTATTTTCATCGTCGCTGAAAAACCACTTTTCTTTTTGATTTTTGTTGTGTTTTTTTCAATGAAAAGTTATTAAATTTAGAGAAATTCAAAGATTTACTATTAAATCAAATGTAAATCAATACAATTCAGGTCGAAAATACGTGGTAAATTGAAAGGCTACCAATTTAAAAAGAAGCCTTCAAAATAAATGGATAAATTGTAACAACAAAACAAGCCTATATTCGTCATCAGAATTATAGTTAACTGTTTTTGTTTACTACTAACCAACAACAACAAATTGTGTCGATGTCCAAAATTAATAAATCAAACATAATTGTTCCCTTCCGCTTTGTTCGTTATGGTTTTCCAAGTCCAAGTCGATTATTCAATTAAAATTAATAAAGTTTACTGTGACGTCAGTCCTGTATGTAAATTCTTGTTCGCCGCCATCGGAGGGAAGAAGCCCATGTCACATAGATTCCTCATTTGAGTTTTCTTTTTTTTTTATTTTTTTTAGAACTCACGCCAGAACAACAGAAGCTTCTAATAGAATTAAAAAGACGAAAGCAGGAACTTTTACTTGAAATTCAGGTGAGTTTATTTATATTTTTTTAATTTTTTATCTAATCATAGCTCTAGAAGCAAGAAGTAGGTGGTGTCGACCTTGTTTTCGAGTGCCCTTCCCTGTCCCCCTTCACATTCACATATTCTGATTGTAAATGCATTGTGTCACAGTGGCTTTTAGTTTTAAGTTTAAATTTAGAACCATTGAGTAGGTCAATGACATTTTATTGGTTTTAGTTTATCGTGGCATGTTGAGCTGATATAAGCGACAAGCGCAAGCTTTGGCACTAGTGCGAGTATGTCACTCCGTCAGTCATCTGAATCTAGACAAAAACCACTTGTCTGTAGTCTTTGTCCTCTTGAATTTTGGGTCGCCTTATCCGAATTTCGTTTGCGACTCTTTTGAATTAGAAAAAGAAACAAACAAGAAAGATGAATAATTAGTGATACTGGTATCTGCAAGGTGAGGTGAATAATATCTTCTTTCTGTTGGAGAAGAAAGGTTGATCAACTATTGCAAGAAATAAAGAAAACCCTTCTGGGTTTTCTTTTCATATTCCGAAAGCCGAATTAATATGCTGACTCTGTTGGTTGATTTTGTCTCCTTTTAATAGTTTTTTTTTGGGTCAATGGACTTGAAGTGAAGATTTTGTGTAGTTGCAAAATCGTCAACCGGTGTTTTTAGGCCCAAAGAAATCACAATGTGTTAGGTGCAATGACACATAAAAAAAATAAAAAAAAAAAAAAAACAAAAAAAACAAAAAAAAAGAAGAACAATAAAGTCACCACAAAGTTATGTCCGGTAGTTGAGTTGGACGATGTTGTAGGTAGGATTTGGAACACATAATAGGCTAATGGGCTCTGCTTTGTTCTTTCTTTTGTTTTTGTTTTTATTTTTCTTGTCTGGTGCGACGTCGTCGTTGTTGTCTCGTGTGGTAATTTAATTAGGTGGGTAGTTTTATTTTTTGTTTGTTGCTTTTGTGGTGATTTTTTAGAACAGCGGTCGTCAAGTACCTTTTTATGTATATATAAACTAACATAAATTATTTATGCATTAAACTGGATTTACATTTCTGCCATATTGTAGGTATTCATTGTTTTTCTATTAAGGTGTTCTATGACGAAAAAATGGGTGCATAATTGATATAAAAGATAACAACATATACATAATATGTATGTACATTTATGTATGTATGTATGTAAGATATAAGTTTAGTTTTTAAATGTAACTTTTTGTCACGAACTTAAATGAATGAATTAAAATAGATATTCTAAACACTTTTGATGTGAGAACTCAAATAAAGAATTTTTTTAAACTGAAATGTCACATTCGATCGTTCTTCTACTGGTAAATACCTTGAGAATTTGATTCTAAATTTAATGTTTAACATAAATGAGTTGGATACATATGTACCTATATGTACAAAAATTTACAAAATTTAATCGAAAATTCACACATGAATTTAGTTAATATAAAAATTATGCATAGCATAGAAAGAAGCCTTCCATAGCATTTTACCATTTTATTACTGTATAAAACATTTTGTGGAAATGGTTACATTAATGTGGTAGTAAGGATGCTTACTTATGGGTTGATCTTTTGGTGTCCGAAATTAAAAATAAAGGTATATTACTCCTATAAATTCAGGGTACGGGAGTATAACTTCCATTTTTTGAAAGGAAGTCATTCAGACTGTAGGAGTGTAGGGTTTTTGATACATTATAGTTCAGTCGCCTTCAAGAATAGGAACAGTAAGGAGTGTTCGTCGGGGTCTACTTTGAATAAGACTATGTTTAAAAAAAAGGAACAGCTTTGTATAACTTTTATTTCAGAATAGAATGATACGATAAGGTTTCTTGACGACCAATTATTATTATTATCATTATTTTGTATTTGTTATAAAATAATTCTTAAATTTTAGCTTTTTAAACCAACAAAAATGCGATTCATTTTTAATGTTCGTTGGCAGGTTGTTAAAAATTTGTAATCCACTGTACATCACAGGATTTTTGTATGCTGCTTAAGTTACATCTTTGTAGTCGAAGGTATTTCTTAGGTTAAAGGTTGAATTTCATAGACATAATGTAGGTTTTGAGAAAAATATTCCAGGAACCTGTTGTAATTGATCTTGAAAATAAAAATTAAAACTTTCAAACAAAGAAGTTTTCTTAAATTAAGCTATTGCAATGGTTCCAACATAAATGCAGTTCTTGTAGAATTACAGCACTTGAACAAAGAGCGGACAGTTTGAAGTTTGTAAGATATGTAACATTCAAAACCAATTCAGTTTAAAATTTATTTTTGATTCCACAATCAAAGACTTATACAATTCTCGTGTTTTCGACAAGAATGGAGGGAACATACAATCTTCTGCCTTGTCCGAACGGCTAATATTTGTAGAACTTTTCACGAAAAGAGATAGGTACTCATTTTTAAAATTTGTCATTTCCTCACAGGGTTCATTAGTCCTAAAAAATGGTTTTGCTTTGAAGATGCAGCGGCTGGGAATCGATTGCACTCCATTGCCTTGATTGTCCAACGCACCTACTATTAGACACCATAGTAAGAAAAGTTCATAGCTTCTAAAAAAATATGTGTTAACCAAAAAAATTTTTCCACTTGATAATTCATTGATCCGTGTATCTAAAGCCATAATTTGTTCAAAATTTGTATGAGATTTTTGCTTGAATTCTTGAACGATCATTAAACAAATATCTATATGAAAATCTTGTTTAATTCGAGACATCATGTTTTGCGAATCGTCCATAGGAACGTGCAATGTAAAAACGCACATAAAAGCAGGAGTTACATAAACAAATACATATATGAACTATATAAAAGATTAACCTAGTTATCTATTGACATCTAAACTCAATACAGTTCAGTTAGTTTAAAAACTTAAAGTCTGGCACACACAATCAGTGCATCACATCACAAATTGGATTTTCTCATTTCCTAAATTCGTGCGTGCAAACAATAATGTGAAGCCTTACTCCGAATGGTTAAACTGAAAATACCTTGTCTATGTTCTATTCCAAACACACAATAAAACAGAACAAAAAAAAAAATATAAACCATTGGAATCTTGATACAATTTTCTCATCAATGATATAATTTGTTGCAAACTGTGGATTGTAATCTGTAAAACAAATCTAGGATTTTTCCGGTTGTCATTTAATTTTCGCCTTTTTAATGGTTTGGCAAAACATATATCTTCTTATATTTCATGTCCTTAATAGGGTGGATATTTGTTTTTGTTCAAATGTGAGTAAACAATTGATTGTAGTAATAGTCCTGGCTGTGTCCCAAAAGCTTTTAACTTGACCAATTCGTGAGTAAAAAAAAGAAAAATCAATATAAAGCGTCAAAGGAATAGATTATTATTAGAGGTAAACCAAGAAAAAAAATAAAAACACGATAGATTTATGTCCAAGCGATTGCGTGACAAACACTGCAATTACAACCTAAATTTTGTTTGTTGACTTCCTTTGTGTATATTGTAGAAACTTACATGAGGGGGATTTTTTCTATTGAATCCATTTTTGTCTTTTGTAGTTGTTTTCCTTTCGAAGACAAAACGCTCCCCAATGATGATTTCAAAAAAATAATGACCAGATAATGATGAAATAATTATACTTCCAAATGTAATCACTTATTTTTAAGTAATGGCAATAAATCATTTTTATTGAATTCTTTATGCTGATGAATTAATTATTGCAATTTAAAAATATAAGGACTATCTCTATCAACTGGTATATTGTCGATTCATTATGAAACCATCAGTTTGAACTCCACAGGGTGAATAAATATTTTCAATTTGCAGTTTACTATATCTCAGAGATATTATCTCTGACACCAAATCAGTTCCTTTGAAAAATAAGGGATAAGGAGAAAGGGAACTTCGGTCTCTTTTATCTGATAACGCAAGGGTTTTTATATTTACTTAAGATTGGTTTTCAGAAGGTTTCTGTAAAAAGGTCTAGGTTGTTTTTTTGTTTAGAGTTCCTTCTAGAGTTATGTAGCCTCTGTGACGAGCCGTTCAAAGGTAAATACTTCGATTATGTTGTCAGATATTAAGTGTTAGATCCTTTCTAAAGGTAAAGGTTCTATGTTGTTTTTTTATTTGGAGTTCTTTCTAAAGGTATGTTCTCTCTGTGTCAAGTCGTTCAAAGGTAAACAATTATCAGATGTTAAGGATTAGACCACCCTAAGTGAAGTTAAAAAACTTCCGTTACTAAAAATAAAAAATGTCCGAAGTACAAATGCATATGTAATGCATATTTTTCAACAAATCGAAATCGGAATTAAATTCCACCTGCACAATCCTTGACCTTATTTCACAACGAAAATGAATAACTGCATTACATTTTCTATTTGACCTTTTCTTTTTTCGTTGACATTTTCATCAATGCTTCCCCTTTGTGATTTCCATACACCACAACCTCAGATATACCTCTTTATGACTATATTTACACTTAAATACTTAATTCATTTCTAGCTCTCAAATTATATCCCATTAACATAAATTACTTCGAAAAGCTTATTGTTGTTGTTTTCTGTTTTTTTTATTATTTCTTGACCTCTAAACGTGCCAAGCCAAAAATCCAATTTCATCTTTTCTCGCCTCTCAAATTAAAGTCGGAAAGTAGATACTCGTGTGTGCATAATATTACAAAAAAAAAACAGAAGAACATGATTAAGAAAATTCGATTCCCTCATGACGATGACGTGAGAAAGAGAAATGGTTTTGTAATACTATTACCTATCTATCTGTACCCAGCTTCCCACGTCTCATCTTCCATATGTTTTTTTTTTTTTTTTTGCATAGAGGATGAGTATCATGTTTTAAGAAGCTGCAGAGATCCACACCACACATATTAAACAAGGGAATTCCCTTCATGCTTCCTATACTGTCTGTCAAATTCGTATTGATCCACTCTTGTATGTTTTGTTATTGTGGGAGGTGGCTGCTGGTGCTGGCTTACTTAATTCTCTTTATTCAGCCGCTGCTGGAGAGAAAATGTCATAAACTTAAATTTTTTTAGAGTATTTTTGTTTTTATTTTGCTGTTCTGGTATCTGGTCCTTGTAGTCTCTCTTCTTAGGAATCTCATACCACTTTTAGTGTTGCCGATGAGTTGAGATGAACGAAGTGGAGAGTTATCTAAAAATTCAGCATTTCAAATTACTCGTATTTATTGCATTGTATTAATCGAATTGATACCAAGTGACCATCCATTAAAATTAAAATTCAATCAACAACTACGATTCTTAATTTAAGTAATCATAGATAAGCAAAACCATCCCAGTTTATGAAACACTTAATCATTTTGAAAAAAAAAACTATCTTTTTTGTAGAACATTTCAGCAACCCAATGTTAATAATGGTTAGTGCGTTGAACTGCCATGCATAGGGACTGCGTTCTGTTATCAGTCCCAGCAAACAAGTTTTTCAGGGGTGTACTACCTCTTATGAAATGAGTTGTAAGTCACTAGGTTTAGGCTTTCTATGAGCTGTCATGGCCTCTAAGTTTATTTATTTAATCTTTAATAAAGAAAGAAATGATAAAGTGTAAGTTTTTGCACCATATAAGACTGATTCGGGCACCAGATGGTTATCGGTAGAAACTACCAAAAAGATCTGTTGAAAGTTTTCTTACCTCAAAATTCTAAATTCTTGAGGAAAAGCATAAAGTTTAAGGAATTAACTAGGAGCTATTTCATCATATAGGATAATAGAAGAATTGTAAAAGTAAAGCAGGGCCCGTATCGCGTAAGACTAAAGCGATCGTTCAATAATTGATTATCGTTTTGACAATCCCACCCTCTACATTTCTTTATTAATACGATAGAGACAGCTATAGTCAAAACGACATCAATTATTGAGCGATAGCTTTATTCTTACGCAATAATGGCCCGGAAATCGACGGATTTAATAAAAACCAAAATCGTAAAATCATTAAGTTTTATTTCAATTAAAATAAGGAAAAATTGACTCATGAGATCATGAACAAGTTTCTCAGATGGATTCAATTAAAATTATATGGTTGGAAATATTACGTTCCAAGCCAGGTCACCAAGTCAGTTCCAGAATGGAATCCTAAACATTTCAAATCTGTCTTGAATATCTAAGTACACCAGGTTTAACTTTTTAATTTAATTCCAAATTTATCGTACCTATTCCACCCACTTGGAAGTTGTTAAAATATCGATATATTTGTATGGTTTATTGGCAACACTGGTATAGTCATCCCATCCAATCCATACACTGCAGTACCAGACACCCCGACACAAAACAATAGAGAACCCAATTCATAGCCACAAGTAGTAGGAACGTAAACACTATGACTAGAGAGTAAAGTGTAGAGTATGCGGCAGAGTATAATGAGATATGAGACACAGGCACACAGTTCATACAGTGAGTAGAGTACTGAGTACAGCCACACGGAGACGGAACGGAACTAATATCTATCGACAAAATATATCCACTCAAACAATTTTTTCTTGTGTGTGTTGTGTGTTCCTTGGTTGTCTGTCTGGCTCTGGTTGTGGCGTGGGGCTCTGGCAAAAAACAATCATCACACTGCTTCTCAGTTTAGTGTGTAAAGTCAGCAGAGAACTAAGTCGAGGCTCCTGACTACTTACTGCCAATGTGTCGTAACGGACGGTGTCGGTGTTTCGCATTGGCTTGCTAGAGGAATTTTTCCACAAACATTAAAAAAATATAAATCTTTGCTTATCGAATGCTGTGCTGCTGCTCGTATTGATAACAAAACAAACAAAACCGCAAACAAAATAATATATTTAATGGTTTTGCCATATACTTTGCGCAACTTTCAGTGTTTTTTTTTCTTTGTTTTCAATTTTTGTATTTCTTAGTGGCGTTAAAGTTTGCCGCAGTCGTAGTGAACTATCAGACACAGTTAAATAGGATCTAATCGCGCAACGTTGGCTTGATTTGATTTGTGACTCTGTGATTTAGCAAGGCCATCAACAATAACCTAAAAGCCAGAACCAGCTGGTCTGGTTCTAATAATCTATTTAGTTGTCGTCGTCGATTGCGATTTAACAATCATCAAATTTTTATTTACGTAATGAGAATTTGTGTTTTTTTTTGAATGGTTGTGCAAAAATCTTTGACTTTTAAAATCCTCTCTATTTGAATGGTGGTTGAAACCTTTGTTTGTTTTTTTTTTTATTTGTTCTTACTTTTGTTGTCTCGCGACATTTTCAAGTGTAGTATTGGGGTGTAACGAAGCTCTCCAAAGTGCCAAACATAAAAAGAATTTATATATTCACTTCATTAAAATTGCATTGAGGCTAATAAAAAGCACATCGTAGTAGTTAAGTGACATACAACCTGGTTCGTGGTCCCATTTGGTGCATAAAACGCGGATAATACGATACATTCTATAAAACAAAATCGAGGAGTGGAGAGTGTCAATTTGAATAAAAGTACAAACATAAAAATACCAACAACAGCAAATGCAAAATAGGTAACCATCATTTACCTACCTTCCCTTTATGTTTGTTTCTCTTTCTCTCTGTTATAAGTGTCGACTATCAAGGTATATTTTGTGTGTTGTTTGAAAATTGCCTTTTTTTATTTAAAAAACAATAAATAAACGTTTGTTGTAGTCGGTCGGTCGGTCGTCCTCGTCGACGTTGACGTTGCCATTTCGCCGTAAATTATCATCTGTGTGTAGAATTATTTATTTAAACAACAAAAACTAAAATGAAAAAAAAAAATGCTATTGAGAGAGCAAATAAAATAAAATAAAAACAACTCTCCGACTGTAAAGAATCGAAAAGAAGATTTTAAAATGCAAAAAGTGATTCCAAGCCTTACCAAGTGATATCGCATCGCAATTCACATCACAACATCCATCCATCCATCGATTCTTTAATGTGCTGATGTCGGTCGGTTCGCTCGGTGATTTGTTCAATTTTCATTTCTTTTTTTTTTTTTGTTAAAGCTATTGTTGTTGGTGTTTTCTTTTAACAATAGCATTTAAATGTCATTTTGGACTTATTTTTTTTAACTGACATTTTGAAATTCTTGAATAAGGTGTATAAGCAGTTTGGTAGGATTTGTTATTTTATTTAATTGTGTATTTGTACATTGAAGACCGGATGAATGGTGCAAATTGCAAATGAATAAAGAATAGAAAATCTTTTATAAATTCAATTGATGAAATGTTTTCATATTTGAACGGATGTTTGCACCTACGACGTGGTATGTTAGGCTTTATGTAGTAGAGTGGCGCTTGTCATTCATTCATTGAGAAGTTATACATGGCTATAGTATCCAACTTAACATTCCACATCTTCTTCGATTGATTGATGAATATCAAACATTTCAACTTTATCTCAACTTCTGTGAAATGATTTTGGATTTTTCATTTCAATTGAAAAGAATGTAATTAATTATTTATTTCTAAGAATTCAATAATTAAAATCAAATTATACTTATTCGATCTTCTCTGTACAGACATACAACTTCTGAATCAAAAGTTCCATTATGCATAGCAACAATAAATACCACAAATATGCTAAAGTAAACTACATATAGTATTAAAGCAAAACAAAAAATAAAATTACAATTAAACCCGTTGGTGCTCTGATGACAAATGTTTTTCTTATGACGAATAATGAGCGCGTTGCTGGTACTGGGGCTTCCTGTTTTTTTTTTTTTTTTTTTTTTGTATATACGAGAAAAACGATGTTGTCTTTAAAACAAATCGAAAAGTGAATATTTTTTTTACATTTTTATTATTTTCTTAGAGTTGTGAGTAATTTCAAATTTCCATTCTCTTAATTGTCATTAATTAATAATTCTAGTGTCGAAAGGGCGGAAATACGATTAACATTAAAGGTCGTTATTTTTGCGTTTTCTTATGAAGTTATTACAGTCAGCGTCAAAAAGATGGTAGCACAGAATTATTTTGAGAAATATTATTCCCAAATCGTAATTGTTTTCACCTGGGCTCAAGTAATGTATGTACTTAACCACCAGTCGTTTCAATCTGCAGCCTAACGTCCCCAATTTTGTCCGCCTTAGTTTCCCGATATTTTGACTTAAAAGTGTACGGGATGCACTGTAAGTTATTATTGCATCTTTTTTGTCAGGCCTATACAAAAAGGAGCCCAAATCGTGTGAATGACGTTTGGCTTATTAAGGTCGTTGTGTTGCCTCTGCACCATGGATCTATAGCAGAATCAGAATTATGATTGATTTGAACACCATTTCTCTGGTTCATCTCGATAATGGACTATTTCTTTATTGCTTATTTAAACCAAAGTTATTTAATTAAAACAATGTATTGGTGCGATAATGGTGAACAACCAGGCTTGATGACTTACACCTGCCGTCTTCTAATAAGCGATTTATATAGTGCCCTCAGATCCTAAAGTGAATTGCACATCTGCTCCATAATTGGAGTTATAAATAGACACTGTCTCATAGGCAACCACGCAATGAGGCTTGGCTTTTATTCAAACATTTTTTGCAGAAGCTGTATGAGCGAGGAAAAGGTATAATCAGTTCTTCATTTTCTATGTACAGGCCCTGCTCTATCCCACAGACGTAGGCTTTATCTTGAGAGTTTTTCTGTGCTGAACTTAGTGATCTAATTAAAAGAGACATTTGCAGTCTCTCTCGCTTCATAAAGAGTTCCGAATTGTTTAACGAGTAGAGAGAACATTTCTAGATTCAGCTGCACCTCAACCTAAGATAACCTATATAGTGCAATAATTATTCTAATATATCAAATTTTTTTTATAAAAATTTCTAAGTCCACAATAGGTGTGTATGCGATGTAAGTCGGCAGGAATGGTAGAAACTTTCAATTTTCTGCAGGACCCGAATGCATGAAAAGCGTTCGTTCATGTTTTTTTTTTTTGACACTTCCTCGCAAAAAACTGTATCGCTGCAAAAAAACCTTTGAGGTGAAACAGGCTAAATTCGAAATCAGACGTTGACGTGATAGTCCTAGTTTTAGGCACTTATGCCGCGTCTAGCAAGAGTGATTCTGCGGTTTGATTTCTACACTCATGTGCACTACTACAGCAGCGGCCAGGAAGACAAGACTTATCTCAAATGTATAGTACATATTAATTGTTACCTTCTGACCTTCTAGAGGGAGTAAACTTTTTTTGTTGAAATGACATAGCTACTTCGACTTGTCATCGTTTAAAACTTGACTTCATGGTAGTGAAAGCACTTGTTCATCACTTCAATTTCGTTACCAAAGACATGTTATTGCGAGGAAGTTTCTTAATTAGTACCTAATGCGTATGATGTACGCACATCTTTTGCTTAAAAGAACAATGTTTAATGAACTCCATGCCAGTGCGTCGAAGATTTTACTAGAATTCATTTTAATTTTAACGTAGCAGAGAACAATCTCAGAAGTCATTAAGTCTGTATAGGAGGGATACCGAAACTGTATGAAACACGATATGGTTCCTTTCCACTCAAATTATCATAATGGATTTTCTAATCAATGAACTAGTACTGGGTGTAGATATTGAATGTGTAGGTCTTCCCGAGGATAAGTTGGAGTGTGAAAATAAAGTTGTTGGTAGGCCGTTTGTAGTTCTGAATCAAACGGCTTGGGAAGTTCACTAAAACACGGGATAGGATCTTATAGCCTATGTTTAAAAGTCTAATACCGCTTTTGTGTGGCGAAAATTAGGGGTTTTCCTTATTTTTTTGAAGATCGGGCAAATGGTAATTAACAATTAAATCAATTAACATTCATACTTCTCCCGATCAATTTTACAGATTTGTGTCTGTTTGCTACGTACAAAAGCTGTTTTTTAGAAAATCTATGTTTGTTATTCCATCAGGGTCACCTGCTTTGTTTGCTTTTACTCTGGCCAAATGAGGCTTTATTTTATCCTTTATATTGGGAAGAATTTTGTATTGTCATCCATATTGACAGATACTGATTACTCATTGGCCGGGTTTTGACTCTCCATGTGCTTAGCATCAACTGCGTGTTGATGTTAATAAACACCATTATCTCTCCATGATTTAGGGTGTGGATGATCGATTTCGCGTTTCTCGCGGCCCTTTCTTTGTTACTAAACAAGGATTTCTAATCCTTTCTTGAGTGATAAGAGATATTGTCATACGCTTTTAATTTCATTAAATACCACATTTTGTCTTTGCTTCACTGAGTACATTCGGAATCGAACCAAAAGAGTATCTCAGAGGTGAAGCACTCTTTGTAATGAATTTTTGATTATAGGTGGATTTCTCGAGAGAGATAAAGGGGATTGGTATTGGCGGTAGCGGTCTTTTCTGATCGTTGTCTTCCAATGTTGATTTTTTTCCACTTAGTAATTGATCTCTTAAGATCTTTTTTGAATGTATCAAAAAATCGAAGAACCTTATTGTCCTACCAAAAATGTTTTCTTACCCAATTTTGGCATTAAATCTATTTATTAAATTTTAATTAGAGCTTAAGGGCTCTAATGTACATGTTTTGTTTACGTTTCAATTGATTTACATTTTCTTAAATTCCATTGTTCAAACATGTGTTTTTAAACTAATTTGGTTCTTGACAGTGACTGTACATTTTCTTCCGATATCGACTGTATGTAGTAAATGTCAATTGCATTTTGTATACATTTGTAGTAACAACCAAGAAGTCTGTTTTAAAGTGCATAATGGCAGTTAAATGGAATTACATACATATACAAAAGAAAAACGTAGCATATTGTGGATGTCTATTATACTGTATTGTTTTTGTAGGTGTGTCTGACATTTTTTTTTGTGTATTTCTTTTTTTTATTTTTGTAGAATTTCGTGGTAGACTTTGGAAATACATGAAGATAATGTACAGCATTGAAATAATGCGTATATAAAATCTCATGCAGACAATTCTATTCTTACTCTTACTCATTACAAAGTCAAGAGAGGTTCCATTTTATTTTTCGTGATAGGCATACGTAATTTAGATACGCGATGGTTTGCATATATTTTTGTTGAAATTCTTTGCTTGATTTTTCGATAGAAGGGGGATGGTATGAATTTTGTCTTATATTCTTATATTATTATCTTTAAATGACAAACTTAAGGAACCTCAATGGAATAGAAGTAAGTAGTTATCCATTGAGAGTGATATTTCTTGACATTTGAGTTAAGCTATTAGAAACACGAACAGCAACAACAAAGAAAAAAGAAGAAAAACTGATGGTGTATTTAATGTTCATACTATATAACATCCATACATAATACAGAAAACATTACATACAAGGTTACATGGTGTTTCGGAAATAACGACGATAATTTTTTTCGATGTTGAAAACCCATCTAATGAAAAGCTAGAAATAGTTAACTCGAGATTATTGAAAAAGAATTATCTGAGTGATATTATCAATTTCTTGAAATATGAAAAAAGAGCGAGTTGTACTCGGTAGAATAGGATTTTTGATTTACGGAAGGAAAGGTCTTTGATCATGGTTGTGTAGCTCTTACCACAACCAGTAAACTGTTAAACAGTTAATGTTTTGACCAATGAACTTTCCTTCGAAAGCATTTCCGTCAAACAGGGACTTGGATTGGATGTTTTGGCTTTTAGTTTTTTATAATTTGCACACTCAAGGTGTAACACAGTGCGAGCTATTACGTTAAGTGCAGAGGATTAATAGGAGATATCGATGCAGATGTCTTGAAAGCTTGTGTATCACAATGAGGGGAAAAAGTCGAGAGGGACAAAGTATTCCACATTCTAGTAGTGCGGCCAAAGAAAGAGAGAGACAAATAAAAAGATGAGTATTACGGCAGAATTGGTCGAGGGCAGGAAAGCAACTGGCTCTCTCAATTGAACATTGTTGATGGAAGTGAGGACAGTGACAGGATACGTTACAACGGTGTTCAAGAAAAAGTTTCCTTTGGTTGAAATATTTTAAGAAAATTTTTAGTTATTGATTTATAAAATTTTTGAAATACAGAATTTCGAAAATCGAACTTTCGGAAAGAAATATAGACTAACAACCCAAATTAAAATATGAATCAAATGAAAATTACCTGAAAACGCAAGGATCCTAAATTTATCTTCATATCTCGAAACACCCTGTATATTCAACCTCAATAATCATAGACTGTTACAGGTCAATGATAAGCGTCTCCACAATACCATTCATAATTATGTGAGCTATTTCTTCACATTCATTGCTGACACAGTTGACTAGTTTTTTTTTTATTTTATTTTGTTAATGGGGGGTTATGTTAGCACAACTTTTGCGCTAAGAAAAAACAAAACATTCTAAGTCAATAAAAATAGAATTCTATTTAGGTACTTGACAACTATTGACACAAACCTTGCGGGCTACTATTACATTTGTTGTACAAAGAATTGATACAATATGACTTTAAATAGGTAAAATATGTACAACAGACCTTTTGGTTTTGATTTCAGATACCTTGCATAGAAATATAATCTAGTTTTTAACCAGGGTCAGAGGTTTATTTTAATACAAACAAGGACCGAGAAGGGATAACTTAGTTAAACTCCTGGGACTAGCTAGAATAGGGTGAAATAATCTTCAGCCTCGAGAGACAAATAAAAATTTAATTTAATTTTATTAGTTAACATTCTTTTGTTTTGCTATTTTTCCTTCCAATTTTCACATTTAACTCTTATTTTCTGTAGAGCTATCTTCAGTGTTTTGGTAACTTTAAAATGTGTCTTCATTTTTGCATAATCTTTAAAGGTCAGTGAACAATTTGTATGTATTATTTATCAGCTTTTCCCAAAACTCGCCGACAAGTTAACAAAGTCCTTAGAAAGTTGTGCATTTGTTTCTAAAACAAAACTTCCTAGTGTCATAGCCTTTCATAGTTGGAAACAAATATATTTATGGGTGCAAAATAGACATACACGAATAAAGCACAAATTTCCCAAACTCAAAACTGCCTTCTAAATTTAAATATTCACAAATTTTATATCTTTTACCGTTGAAATGTTGGAAAATATCTTGAACTTTGTCATTGCCTTTGTTCATGAAATTCACAAAGAAAAAAAAAACAAAAAGAAACTTTTAAACTCCCTCTAAAAACAAAAACTTCATATTAAAGAGGATTAAAAGTATTGCCTTACAGTATGCGCATAATAATTATTACGGCAACTCCTCCTTTGCCACCCTTTGCTGTGTCCTCTGACATTTTAAAAGCATTCCAGACAGAAGTATACATAATAAAAAAAAGATTAATTAATCGACGTCGCCGTTGTTGTTGCTTGCATGCAGCTCTCCTAGTTGCAATTAGTTCCGAAAAGGGTCAAGAGCTCTTTCAGGCATCAGCCTTCGAATGCTCTAGGGTTCTCTGTTTCAAAGCGTGAATTTAGAAGAAAAAAAAAAAAAAAACAACGAACAAACAAAGTACAATATTCCAAAACGCAATTAACTTTTGCAAAAAAAACTGTTAATAATTATGACAACTTGAAGTTTTGTGTTGTAAGAAGCATGCGATAAGGGAGTGAGACACGACTAGGATGAGAAGGAGGGTAGAGGGTTGCTATTGCTGCTGCTGATGATGATGATGCTTATACAATAATTCCTAAACGTTGTACTTTTGTTTTGTTTGATGGCTGGAACTTAATTCAACAGATAACACTTGCAGCACGATAAAGAGGTTACATTTTAATCTGCCCCATTAGCCAGCCGCCTATGGGGGGAATGTTTGTTTGTACTTTTAAAGCTGGTTACAAAATTATAAGTGCCGGATTAGGTATAAGACTTAAAGACAACTTGTACTGGTAATAGTCCTCTCATTTCCTAGGGGCGCAAATTGTTTGAGAACAAATTTATAACTGAACAATGTTTTGTTTTATAAAAAAATGTCTCATATCTCTAGCTTAAAGGCTATCTAATACAAAATTCGAGTGAAAATGAAATTTTCACACAAAATTATTAGCGTGAAATGTTTAACTGTATACAATTTAAAGCTGTTTTAAATAAAGCAAAGCTAACTAATTGTCAAATATAAAAACATTTTTCAAACTGCGTCAGATTTTTCCCCTACTCTCCTATCCCATACTAAAAAATAAAAAATTGTTAGGACACTAAAGTTTTCATTTCACCTTAACGTCTAGTACATAACTTGAATGGAAATGAATTTTTCATACGGAATCTTTGGAATGAAATTTTTCACTTGACATTTCACGTCGGTTAACCAAAAATATGCCAAATGTAAAAATTTCTCCACACCGTATGACATTTTTCCGTAATTATTGCATACCAAAAATATTCAAAATATGGTCATTGAAACTTTGTGGAATGCATGAATTTTTCATTTCACTGCTCGTGAATACGTTCGAAATTTCTTATGTGTCATATCTGTGATGAAACTAGAAGCGAAAAAGATGACATAATGTAAAATGAATGGCTCTTTGCATTCAAATTGTTGTGTTTAAAAATAGAACCTGTGAAATATGAATTTGAATTTTTCACGACAAATATTTTTCCATCAAATTAAATTGAATTAAATTTGGCGAAGCAAAGTCTCGAAAAACTCTGGACCATTACTGTGTGCGTAGTACAATCAATATTTCATAGTTGCCCGAACAGTGACTTGAAAAACTGATGTGTTCCACAAATTAGTAAACATAAATCGAACACGTTCCACAATCTTTTAAATGCAGATCAGAGGGGAAAAAAACGTATTGTGAATATGTTTGGCATTTCACAGTCAAATTTAAGCTGCGGAATATAATACTGAACGCCTTTTATTTCACCTCATAAAAATTATTAATTCCACAATTCCAATTTTTCGACTCGGGGACAAGTGTACACAAAAGCCAACAGTGGAAAACATGATACAGTCTAAATTTGCATTGTTCACTCTAGAGTTTTCTGATTTAATTTTCAATTGTTATAATTTAAAGGTCTTAAGATGAAGACCAAAATTTTCTGCGAAATTTAAGTGAATATGTGGTGGCGCCTATATAGTATACATGCCCTATTCCGGTCCTGGTTCTTTATAAAGAGTGATAATACTCTGTTCAAAATGTATTTAATAGCTCCATTCCGTGTTTACAAACAGGCAGGCTTAACCTGGAATTCACCATATAAGAATTTGTGTAAATGACTAATTTTTTTCGTGTCACATGATGGCATTCTCTTCCTTAAAAAGTAGGACGCGTCGCCACAAAAAAAAAAAATAGTGATTGTGAAATTCTATATATATACAGAGTGGCAACGTGAACAGCTGGAGTGTGCTAGGGGCTTTAAGTTAAGTGCAATCACCAAAGACAACAACAAAAAAGGGAAAGCGTTGGCATTTCGCCAGAAATAACAAAAAAAATGTATAAATGTAAATCTACCTCATACCTACTATGTAAATATAAATATACCTTTAAAGTGCGGTGAACTTTAAATGCACATACATATGTATGTATGCAGAAGAAGTGTATTTGCGATGTGTCATACTTTGTGCAACAACAATAAAATGAGGGGTCATAATAATGCGAATAAATTGAAAGGTGAATGCGTGCTCAGCGGAGCAGAACTAAGCAAAAATAGTGAAGTGTTGAATTTCTTGGATACCTATCCATTAATGTATTGCCGTTGTAGAATTCTCATTCAAAAGGAGTAGTAAAGGTATTGTTGTGCAGTTTTAGTCTCGAACCTGACTAGAAGCAGTTCCTTTGGGCGTTCCTTTGGGCGTAAGCTTTAAACTAGTTTTCTAATAATTCCAAAAAATTGTAAGTACTAAAAGAAAAAGTAACGAAAATAATATCTGGGTTTTGATATATGTATATATACTGAGACTTGCTTTGTCTGTGGACCCCACTGCTTTTACGCGCGAAAATTTGTAGCGTTTCTAAAGAAAACTCTTTATAAATTAACCCTCTTCAGTCTTTCTAAGCGAGAGGGTTGTTTTGAATGGCTTGGTTTATGGGTTTTCGCAAGGCTTATTACCAAACCACAGCTTTTCCTTGATTCTACTTCTTAGGGCCAGTAAGCATCAGCTGTTCACGTTGTCTAGGTATGTGCAGTAAATCACTTATCTTTATCACCAAAAAAAAAAGTATTGGTAACAGGACACAGCCTTGCTTAGCTCCAATGTCTATGAAAGTTTCAGTCTCAAAATATATGTGTAATCGCTACTCGTATAAAAATCCACATGTCCTTATACGCATAGCGAATGTTTATAAAGTACGCCGGTCGGTCATTTTCTTTCTGAAGGACAAACAGAGTCATCAAAATACCTCCTAAGTGCAACTTCATGTTTGCAGATTTGCAGATCATGACATTTAAAACCCATGAAACTACGGGAAGTATATTCAAAGCACTTTTTATGCTAAATTATGACTTGCAAGGTGTCGATATGATCGACGAAAAAAGATCCAAAAGGAACTTCAGCTTCTTTGGGATACAGAGTGTCTTCGAGATAATTTTTAATCTCTCGAGATACAAGGTCTCTTTATGAGTTCCCTTGATGTTTTTGGCGCTGCTCACTGTAAATGCCCTGAAGTGCTTTCGTCTTTTTGATCTTTGCTGCTTTCGTTGTGAATGCACCACTATGTGAATTCGGGCATTTATGTGCTATCCGCTGTAAAATCAGAAAGTGCTCCTTCCACTTTTTGAGCTTGTCCTCTCCAAACATTAGTAAAGACCTATCTGAATATTTTACCGAGTGCTGTTTGAAGCTTTAAACAGCTGTCTCCTTGTTACAAAATAGCATTTTAGCGTTTAGTCTGCAAAAATTAGCGCATCGTCCAATTGATATAATTCACATTTAATTTTAATATTTTAAAATTAAAACAGATGTAAACTGTTTTTTTTTGTTTTTAATGAAAACCATCTAAACGACTTCAAAAACAAAAACTTTCAAAAATATTGCAACCTTTTTACTTCAGTTTTTTTTTATATCTTCAATCATTAAATTAGAAATTCAGGAACTTAAAAATATATTGGTAATTTGTTAAGAAATTTAAGACTTTGAAGTTTATTTCTTGTTAAAAAAGACTTTTTCCGACTTCAATTGAAGTTTGTATGTACTCAAAATATAATTCACTTTCAAATCTCTCTTCGAACATGATTTGAAATACAATAATCCAAAAAAAAAACTATAATTAGATCTTTGTTTATAGTTTCGAAAATTCTTCCTGTAAAATTCTTGGCTAATTTAATGCCCTGAAGCACATTTTTATCAGGTAGATTTTCATGCCTTCATTTTTAGCTAATGCGAATGAAATATTAAAACAAACATCTATTTTTATTATTCATGTAAATTATATTCGAAAGATAAAATTTGGGAAAAGAAATATTTATAGCAAACTACGCAAACACACACACAATACATACATTAACTCTACATTAATGTGCTTTCCTAGACACCCCTTAGTTAAATTATGTATGTATATAATTCCCAGGGCTAGAAAATAGTATTCAATTTTGTTTGTTGTTCGTATCTTCTTTTGTGCGTTAAGTATTTGAATCACACTTCAAAAAATCAGTCCACATTCCTAGTGCTCGTTATCTTAATACGGCTTGGCGCGGCATAGAGGATACAAAATATCCCTTAGCATGAGCATTTAGGTTGAATAAAAATGCCTTAGCTCTTGCCTTAAGACATTTTATTTATTCAACTCACTATTCCCTCATTGAATAGATAGGATTTTTAACAGGAGGATATAAAAGTAGAAAACATCACACGGATGTGCGCACCGCGCCACCGATCGTTTTATCTAAATCCAAAAAGTGGTTACTATAAATATATATAATGTGTAAATTTGTGAGGTCAATGGAGTTGTAAATTCTATGAGTACACTTTTTCAAATACCTATTCAAATCTCGTCGTACACCCACCCACTCCGTTCTTCTCACTACCAAACTAATTTACTAACCAGCTAGTCCATATACGACGAGTTTGCATGTTAGGAAAGGGCGGGGGGAGGGGTATAGGTATCTTTAGATAAAGTAGTCCAATATACATATACAACGAGACCACTTTATAAATTGATGCAGTAAATTACAACAGTTTACAATAAGATTTCCCTCCCCTTTTTCTCCCATGAAGATTCCAATAAAAAGTGACTGACAAATAATAACAGTCGAAGTTCTCTATTTCGAAATAAAATAAGGGATTTAATAAAATAGTTATTTGAGAGTTTTTGGGTTTTTGGTGTTCAGAAGTTGATTTGAGAATTGAAAGGGACTATTTTTATTTTGATTTAAAATACTGTTTGTGCCAAGTGTCACTCAAAAATCTTAAATCGCTTTTTCTGGAGTTATTAATAAAACACAATTTTTTTGGATTTTGTAGAGATTTTTAATACATCGATACCGTAGTCATCCATGGAAAGAATTTGAGAGTTAAAGACTTAAACTTTATTTTGGCATCGTTTTTAATAGGCGTTTTTCTTTTTAAGTTCAGAGCAGGGAACTGAGCCGTCAAAAAAAAATCTATGGCTCTTTAGCTGAGACACATCAGATCGCTCAGGTTGTGTTTCTTTTTTTCCAATCAGAGAAGGCTAGGAGCGTGCTCTATGAGCTCAAAATAAAATGACCGAGCAGATGGAGTAAAAGCTGAGCGCGGCTAACTTCACATTTTTTTTGTCTGATATGACGGCGAAAAAAAAAACAATCAACAAATAGAAATGGAAATCGATTCTTTTGCCAGGTCAGTGTGTTTCATAACACACTTTTATTGAGAGCGTACTCGACATGTTCAAGCTGTGTTTAGTGCTTGATGTATTATTCATTTTCCGGCATAATTAAAAAAGCATTTTCTGTTATCTTAGAAGATTTATACCTTTTGTCTGATGGAATTTGACAGATTATAATTTGACAGATGGAAGACGAACTATATTTTGACGTATAGAAAGTACTAAGTGCGCACAGTCTTTGAAATTCGAAAGAAAGTTCGAGTTAGAAGAATATTCGCGTACATGATAAATTGACGAAATCTGTTCTATTTTTAATGAAAACTTTGCAAAATTGAGTCTTCTATATAATCTCAGTGAATTCTTCATTAGTTAAAGTGGAATAGATTTAATTTTATTCTCTCTTCTGGTAGGAGTTCTGAAGACGAGTTTTTAAAACTAAAAATAACTAAATATAAAAATTAGGTGATGTCATATGAAAGTATATTATGATTCTAGAGAAAAATTCCAAATCAAAAGCCTTCGACTAAGAGTACTTTGAATGTAATTCGTTTACAATTCTTCTCTATCTCTCTCCAGCCCATTTATGTATGAATTATAAAAGATATTTCATTGATGACACATGTTTAAATAAAACAAGAAAAAAAAAATAAAAACGAACGGCGTGCTCCCTTCTATAGATAGAAGAAAGATACTCTTGTCGGATAAAATTTGTAACACTTGCACAAGCGTTATGCTTGAAATTTATGCGATCATGTTGAACGGCACCACCATCAGCTTCTTCTTCTGGTTCTGGCAAAATGTGGTCGTTCGAATGCTGTCAACTATGATGCTGGGCAAAAAAAAAAAAATAAAAGATGACAAATCTTTTGAATCTTTTGAGATTCTTAATTGGATGTCAAAGAAAAAATAAATAAAAGGGAATAATGGGAAATGCTTGGGGTGATTTCTTTTCTGATCTCTGAATTGCATAATTTGTTTATTATAAGTGTTTTTTTTTTGTATATTCAATTTCGATGACAACTTAAATTGACAACTAGATGGCTGCACATAATTTATTTTAAAATTAGTAATATCTATAGGCGTGGAACGAAAGTTTTAAATGAAATTCATAAATTTAAAAAAATATATGTATGATCATGATTTTTTCAAACTAGTATTTTTAAGCTTCTAACTGCAGAGTTTTTAAATTTAATATTTGAATTGGCAGTACGCGAACAGACCATTATATTCCAAAATGTTTTTAATTCCCTTTTCTTATTAATTCTAAAATTCTACAAAAATTGTTTTTCAAAACGATTTTGTCATTTAAAACTTAATAATTTAAAGAAAATCAAATTTCGATACAAAGAATCATCGATTGATCAAAATTCGAATTTATAATAGTTTCGAAGTGCAGAAATGAATGTATACATCCCTACGAAAATGCACCGATTTTCTATTTTAAGGTGTTCCGGTTTTGTTTTTTTTTTCAAACGAAATAAAACCTTCAACTCAATTGAATGAACCTAATACCCATGAACTTAGTTGTTTCTGGCAAAATACGCAAACAAATCTATATAGAAGTGTGACCGAAAAAAAAGTACCTATTAACATAAAAAAACTGGCAACAATGCCAAAAAGCATTATGCAAGTATCTCATTGTTTTTATTTGAACTCTATTGACGAGTATCTGTTATTTAAATACAAGACAACAAAAGAAAAAAAAACTGTGATTTGCCATTATTATTACAAGTTATTAATTTTTTTTATTACAATTCCGCCAAGCAACAATCCTTAGATATGATACTTTACCTATACAATCATCAGTAAAATTAAAAAAAAAAAAACATTAAAACAAATTAAATAGTTGGCAGAGGCAAAACAAATTGTTGGCAGGTCATTTGTTTGCAACTGTTGTGGCGCGTACCGCACACATGTTTCACACTCATAATGAGTTTTGGCTGAAACCTCTTGAAATACCATCTTGCTATTTAAATTGATAATATATTTAAACGGAGTCGGATTTGGTAATTTTGAGGCCTTTTATCAGTAAAAAAAAACTTTGAGGGCCCAACGTTTTATTTTATGTTCTTAAACCTAGATTTTACAGGCGGGTAGAAATAGTCTGATTTGTATCATGTTTGATATTAAAAAAAAAAAACTAAACTGTTAAACTATATTAAACTATTATTTTGAAATTCAAACGAATAGCTAATTCGATACAATAGTCATTCGAATGAACTTATTCAGCCTTATTGTGAGTTTCGCCCGGAAAACATTTCCCCGAAAAATGTTTGTTCCCCCGAAATTTTTAAAGCTATTATGAGTTTCGCCCGAATAAAAATTTCACTTCGAATCAGGAGTGACAGTTCGAAAAATAGGCACGTTCAGAAAAATGAGGCCCGCAATAAATTCTCACTCCACTGTTTTGGAAACGGAGAATGAAATGCAACCTCCAAATTCTCTGTTAACTAAAATAGTGCTATATTTGAATTTGGAGCATCAGTTATTTGTCGAAATTACTTGCAATAGAGATAAAATTGAAGCTTCACTAGTAGTGCCACTCATTGTGGCTCCCAATTTTTAATTGGATTATCTGAAACGAATAATTTGCACACCTATTTTTAAACAGCATACTTATCGTGTTCGGAAAATGAACAGACCATCTTGTGAGTTTGAACAAACATATGTTTGTTTTGACAATTGTTAAATAAGAATTTCAGGATATAAAATTAAATTGTTATTTTATAATAAAGAAAGGATAATTATCATAAATATAGCATAGCATAGCATAGCACTTCGAAGGAATTTGAGGGATCACTCTAATCCTTTGGAGATCCGTGAGTGTGAAAAGGAATTAATCTTTATTTTTTTCCAGATTTTATCAGTACTACCTTATTCTTACTTTTTTCCACTCAAACTCACTTTTCACTTCTTCCAAAATTCGGCCACTTTCTCCCGATTTGCTTTAAGTGAAGCCCTTGGCAATTTCAGGATTCCCCTGCATTTTATTAAGCAGCATATCGCTTTGGTCTTTTTTTTTTATTGTTTTGCTCCTGCATTTTAACAAAAAACATGAATTTTAAATTTTCTTATCTTTAAAAAAATAAACAAACAACTTACATTTTCCGCCTTATTGTGTTCTCGTTCGCCTAATAAAAACAAGTGAAAATTATGGCCGTCAATGGCATATCATTCCGCTCGAAATGATTGTTCACAATAAGGGGAATTTTTCGAACATGAATAATTTTTCGGGTGAAATAGGCGAAAAGTGAAATGTCAATTTTCCGAGTGGAATGTTGTTCGGGTGAAACTCACAATAAGGCTGATTGTATTTTGACATTCTAACGGATATAATTCATCTTCACACGATTGCACAAAAATGAACTTGATTGAATGGATCTTATTTTTGAAGTAAGGTGTTTGAAATCAACTGACAATTCTATTTGATTTAGTATGACCAAAGTGACTTTTTTCTTTATTTTTACAGAAATATTGAGTAAAAGTTATGTTCTATGCCTGGTTAATATAAGTATTTGTTAATATAACAATTATGTTTTAATCAAATAATATTTATATGCACTTTTTATAAAGATTTTCCTAATTCAGGCATTTAAGAAAAATTCTCCATTGTATAATGTTGACAAGATCAGAATCTTATGAGCTAAACATACGCTGACTTTTCAGTTCCACAACCAAAGAGCGGGGTTGGAGGTCTGGAAACGAAAATAAATAGTTGAGGGTGCTGCCGTCTGCAAAATAATGAGGTGGATTAGAAGTTTCATTCATCATTTATCAATTTATCAGAATAAAAAAGAGTGTCGGTGACAAACTGGAGCCTTGGGGCATACCAACATTTATTTTGTAACTAGCAGACTTTAAACCGCCAAAAACAGCTCGAATTGAACTGTCAGAAAGGTCCCACGAAGAAGTGACTCATCGATAACAAATGAACAATTAGAGACCTTTGTGACAAACTCTATCAAATGCTTTAGAAAAATCAAGTGCAATCATTTTTGTTTCATCAAAATGATGTAAAAATTGGTTCCACTTTTCGGTGAAATATGCCAGTGGACCTATTGCTACAAACAATGAAGTCTAAATTTTTGTTGATATACAAAAATTAATTTTGAACTACGAGTATGTACCTACTAGCTTCGGTTTCTCCTTTACAAGCAGGATACTTCTCAGGCCAAATAAATTATGCTATTAAAGCAACACTTTTCAGGGCTCTCGCATTTGCGGATACACTATCACCTACTAGTTTTGGTTGGATATTTTGTCGAAACCTCGAATAAGTTTATTTTTTGCATAAAGAAAAAAGTTTGTATGTAAAAAAATACCCAAAATTATTAAATAAAATTCACAATTTTTCATTTTCAAAGCGTCCCAATAGGAATATTAGATTGGATAATCCGGCAGTGGTTGTCTAAGGTATATAAAAAAAAATCCGATTGCTAACAGACAAGTCGGGTGTACACTATGCTTTGTAGGTAATAAATCAATTATCAGTTCATCGGTAAAGTATTTTGTTTGGGTCTCCATATGTCAAGAAAGTGTCATCCAGAATCTTTTAGAAAAAATAACACAGATATTTTAGATACATTTTTGTTTTATGTTTCTAAGAAATTCCTTAAGGTAAAATAAACAAAATTTTCTTGAATTAGAATGTTTATTTCTGAAAATATAAAATATACAAAGCACTACTTTTAATACTGGTTGTGGTGGTGGTTTGTTTAAATCAGTTATCATCACTCCTCTGGGCTAAGATTGTTTACATGTCAATTGGCTTTGGCTGCTACTGTGTTGTGAAAGTCACGATTATAATTATAAATTTCTAGGATTTTTTAATATGAAATCCAATCATTTCGTCATTAGTGTCATTCATGACAAGTTTTAAAAATAGTATATTGACAGAAAATGATACATTCAAACAGAGCTATTAAAGCATCAACAACTGCCAGCACGTGCCTGTTAGAAGAATCTGCTAGCATATACAACAGGGCTACTTGACACAAGAATTTGCGGTTTTATTAGGTATTTCAATATAACTATTTGTGGAATGATTACATACTAAATGAGTCACTTAAACTTTTAGGTATTTTTTTTTACAAATCGTGATAAATTCTGAGCACGTTTTTGTTGAATGTAAATAAATACAAAAGTTTAACATCATAAAGAATTTCAAGAATTTTGGAGATGTCATTAAGTTCCGGCTGTAATTTGTATTCACACTAGTCAAGTTTTGGTTTTGACAGTTGAAAATTTAACTGAAATTTGAATTTGGTTTAATCACACAGTAACAGGTTGGCATTTCAAAGCTAAATATTTGTGTTTTTCAACTCGTTTTGAATTTTGTTGTTTTTACATATAGAATTTGCATATATTATTCCATCATAAAGATGTTGCAACGGATACCTATTTGGCAAATTTGAATAATGTTACCAAAAGTTCGAAAATATTCACTACGAGGGCGTTTTTGGTGCTTCCCATTTGAACATTATTTATTTACTACGGGCCCTGTGATGGAAGCCATCATTTGGTTCGTAAAACTTCATTAATGCAACAAGAAGAAAAAGAGTGTAAGTGATTCCATAAGTGTACTTAACAATAGAGTTAAAATAAGATCTAGGTTCGCCTAGTGGTCCAAATCTGCAAAACTAAATCCTAAATATACTAATACGTGAAGTTATAACTTGTTGTACTTTTGCGATGATAGGAAAAAGAGTTATACGAAAATATAAGGACACCCAATTGGTATATACCTACGTTAACTATACTACATAATTATTATCAAAACGCTCTCAGAGGGTGCTATGTGCTATAGATACTCATTTGTAACTGTAACTTTCACACAAACGAAATGAGTTAGTTTTTTCTATTGCTGTAGTTCAACACACTCCGACTATGGCACAAAATTCTTTTTTAAAATACTAAAACTCCTTTAGTAGTTGGAGCTAAACACAGGATGCCATGTGTTTTGAGCAAATATTAGTTTATGCAAGAACAAAATTGGAATTCGTATTAGTGGTTTCTTAAAACAATAAGCTTTTGTGTACAAAATTTTTAAAACATATTTAAGAAAAAATTTTGGTACGCATATTTAAACTTTTTATTATTGTTCGAATAAAAATTTAATTTACAAAAAAAATAATGAGCAGTTTTTAAGATATCGAATTTTCAAAAAAAAAAAAAATAGATTTTTTTCTTTCAAAAATTCAAAAAATATTTTTTTTTTTAAAAAAGTCTTAAAATGCAACGTTTTTTTAAACTTTTTAGAAGCTATTCATTTTACTTTTATAATAATTGTGGAACCTTGTCGAAACGTCGGGATCTCAATTCAATTTTTTTGAATAAAATACCATCGCGGTAAGTCCGTTAAGCAATTATTATAAAAGTAAAAAAAAAAAATTTTTAGAAGCTTCTCTAAAAGTAAAGATTAATCGAAACAAAAAAAAATTAAAATTCTCGGAGCCGTTTTTGAGAAAAATACGATTTTCGAAAACCATTTTTTAACATTTTGTATTGTAGGTACCTTTATTTTTAGATAAAACAAATTTTTTTCCTCAGATCTTGTAGATTATATTAAGAAAGTTTCATTTATCAAGTTTAAAAAAAATCGAGCTCGAAGTTTTCGAAATATTGAGTTTCGAGAAAAAAATTTTTTTTAAGATTCAAAAAATAAAACTTCATAATGATTAAAATCGGTTGTACTGTTTTCGAGAAAATCAAAATCCAAAAAATGGTTCCAAGGGGCTTGCAAGAATAACCATTTTTTGGAAACATTTTTTCAACCATTACCTAAAATGACGAAATGAAATTTTATGAATTTTTTTTTTCAAAATCCTGTGGGACAGTTTTTGAGAAAAAAATATTTATAAGATTTCGAAAAAAACATCGTATGGCAGATACCGTTATGTTTTGGTCTTAAAAAGAAAAGAAAAAAAAAAACGTGTGGGGGAAAAAACTTCAAAACGATATCTACCAAGTTTAACGAAAATCGGCCCAGCTTTTTAGGCCGTAGTCGACCCCTAAAACCCCTACCTGCGTTCGCCCCTGGTCCTGATTATCGGAAAATGGAGGCTATGGCTTTTATATGATTTTCCTTCCCTGTCTTCTCTATTTTTATCTGTCAAAATAAATAAATTTGTGGCGCTGTAGCTCGTGTAGAAGAACCAAATCCTTGTGACATCGACAGGATTGGAAAGCACCTACAATTTTTAGCTGAGTCCGAACACTGAAATTTATTTTTGTTTTTAAGTTGCATATTGTGGGAGTCGATCTCCTGACTTTTGGGTGTGACAGTTCAACGCACTAAACAAAGGAAACTTCGTTTTGTCTGTCTACATTTATTAAAAACTCCATTGCATCGAATACTTGTGTTAATTTATATTGCAAGAAAAAATGACAGGGGCTTTCCGACATTCAGGAACATAATGTTTAAGAGACTAGCCCTTTTATAGCTATTTCTAAAGTAGTTATTAAAAGTGCATTCTCGTAGCTGATATTTTTTTTTTTTGAGTTATTAGTTCCTAAGTTGAGAATCAAGGGTGTGTTTGGTTTTTCTAATGGTGAACGTGCTTAACACATTTCCATTAAATTATTAAAATACCAAAATGTTAACGCCCTACAAGATCACAAAGCCTTTATAATGACCCCACATACAGCGCGTAATAATAAATGCACACAATGTTGAAAAGAAACAAAACGTTTTCCCACATACGACCATGTTATGTGTTTTGTGTTGCTCTGTGTATAAAGGAAATCGCAGGACATGTATTCATTTATAGTTGGGAGTACATATTGTTCTCAACTGCGTGCAACAATCAAACATTTGCCTTTCTCCTCCATGGCACGCACATTTTACAATTATCACAGAATTGGCAACAACAAAAACAACAACTGTCGACCAGCTTGGACACACATGCTCCCAAAGGTTCAGGATTAGGCATATATTTTATGTGTCTCGTAAAAATGTTTACAAATAATAATCATAGATCTTAGCACAGTTGGAGAAAATCTAAATTAATGACACCAAGTAGAATTGGCAATGTGTTGCATTGTTGTAATTCTAATAGCACACCCTTAGGGACATACATAAGGAACCACAACACATTTTGTATCTATTAAACAAGCAATAGGGGTGAATTGAAGAAGTCATATTATAACGTCTTGTGGAATTTAAAGTTGAATCACAATTAAACAATGGTAGATTAATCTGAAAGGAATATGGGTTCCGCCCATAGTATTCGCTGCATTCTTTGTGGTGGACCTTTGATGAATTCTCGAAATCATTTGATGACAAAGAAAAAAAAAAACAAACATTTTGTCAATTTTGTGTTTCGATTAACAAGGTCAATCTATATATGATACATTGGATCCGTTGCATTGGAGAAATGTCAAATTGCTGCCAAAGAATTTTGAAAATTGTTTCACTTGTTTTCCGTCATTTCACTGATTCAACCGGTCCATATTTAATCTCTTGAATAGAAAAGTTACAAACAAGTCTAATTTAATGACAGTTTTGTCAAATGCTTCTACTAGCCAAAAGTGTCGAAAGTTTAAGTATGTACTTAAACTGCAACTTTTGCATCAAATCTTCTTTTAAATTCACCCATATTAGGATAACGAAAGCACTTTGTCAAAATCATCTTATGAGTTTCCAAAAAACCCTTTAGTGACCGCTCAATTTAAAAATGGAAAATACAATGCAGTTTAAAAAATGCTGACAAAAAATCCACACAATAATTCTTACTTCAAAATGTTGACAGATGAGTGAAGCTTATTATTACTTACCACGATCGTATCTATCTTTCTCCAATTTAATGGCTAGAAAAGTATTCACACCTTTTTTGTTTGATTTTTTTTTTAATAAATTGATTTATTTTTTGACATTTCATGTTGTGACATTTGATTTTGGTTTCTCAGTAAAAAGCTATACAATACAGTTTTTTCTTATTCCGCAAACACATTTATTCATATTGAAGAAAAAAATCCACGAGCAACAAATTGCGACTGCTAAACGTCAAAGTTATTCCGAGTTGACCCAATGCTAACCTCATTTCCTAATTTGAACAGACCTATCCTTTGAAATATGTTTTCATCATACTTGACACTGGATCGAATAGTAGGAAAATGTTGTCTGCTCCTTCATCAAAGGAAAAACTAATCTGGTTCAATACCAGGTGAAAGAGAGCGTCCTATCCGTTTTGAAGGTGTCCCAAATACCAAGATTCCTAGAAGCAATAAATTTAGAGGAAGAACTGTGAGGGCACATTAGATCTCTAGGTCGCATTGCAATACCCCCAATACATAATTCATTCATTCATTCATTTAACATGCTTAATCTGTCAAAGTGGCGTTTGCTAGAAGTTGAAGTGATTCTGAGAAAATTCCATCATTTTCAGTCGAATATGTCCAAGAATTTAACATTCTCACCTAACCTATTCAGTGAAGTATTTTTCTTTTGCATTCTAAATCGAGTTGAAGATTCTGACCACCAGTATATTTATTCCGTAGAGACTTGATCAATTATTTCTATCTTTGACCACCAGGCACGCATGCATTCTTGTCTCAATTCACAATAGTCACATTGATTGGTTTTTATTCATCTGTGAAAAGTTTTTGACCTTGTTAGTTACTCACAAACATCTAGCTGTCAATTATATTCGTCACACATTTTAATATTTAAGAATGACAGTCATTCAGCTACATATGTATATATATGGAGATTGCTCAGTTCTGAAACTCTCCACTTTATCAATGGAGTAAACAATCTAACTCGGATGCTCTGTTCTGGGAAAATGATTCACCATCATTTAATTCAGTTCAAAAATAAAACAGTTTCCTCATTTGCATCCGACGATAAAGCGGCACTTTTTATCTTAAATAAATACTCGTATATAAATAAAAACAAATAAAATATTTTCCGCTCAGAAAAACATTCAAATAAAATTATGTGATTGTGCAAACAATCTTTCTTTTGTACACAATAACAACAAGCGATAAAAAACATTTCCTGCGCGCAAATGATTTCAGTTTCCATAAATTCAACTCCGCATGAGAATCAAATAGTGCGCCTTCTGACTGCAGCCTTATCTAAAAAGAAAATGACTGCATCCAGCCTAATGCCTATTGCTGCAATCATGCCTTAATCGTCGTCGTTTTGTGTATATTACATATGATGCATACAAGCTATTATCAATTTTGTTCTAGTTGAATTTGATCATTCTCGCAAAAAACCCTGAGCGATAAAAACAAGAACATACATTAAATGTATTAAGTATAGTGGTGTAAACTTGTGGCGCACTTATAGGGCTGAATGTTTCTATTTTTATAAACTCTTGCATTCACTGTGTAAATAATACAAAAAAAACAACAGCATTCAGCGATATTGGGGGCCACCCTGCTGATCGTGCCGATAACGTATGCTAAACATTTTTATACTCAAAGCATGAACACGAACACTGAACACACACTTAAGGTCATTCGCACAATTTCGTAAGAGAGAAATGAATAATGAATTTACGTTTGTTCTATAAAACTGCTGGAAATGACGTAAGCTTTATAGAAGAGATTTGTTTTTCAATTTATAGCACATAAGTATTTCGAATAATTTGACAGCCTAACCTAGATCGGCAATAAAACATGAACCTAAAACAGACAGCAAAAAAAAAAAAAAAAAACACAACTAATACGAAATTTAAATATTTTTACCAATTTTCTTTCTTTTTAATTTTTCTGACGTTTTGTTTACTTTTTACGACTGAAAACAAATCGAATAAAAAAAAGAAATAAATAAAATAGAATGAGTAACATGTTGGCTGCTGCTTTTAGCAATCTGTCGATTGAGTTCGGATTCTCATCCAAAGTACTGATCGAAAATATCAAAATAAAAAAGTTAAACTTTATTGTTGAATGTGAACCGATTGACCGTTTAACTATAAATAATGATTTTCAAATGAAAATCAGAGGTTAAGCGTGATTGATGAAAGTTTTCAATAATTATTATTATATCGACAGAGGGTAATTGAATTTTGAATTGATGTAAAAAGATTGCGAGGCGACGTACTGTATAAAGTTGACTTGAGGTCAAAAGAGTTGTGTTTTGATTATTTTTATTTACATTGAAAGGTTTGTATTGACACGGGTGTGACACGGGCAGCTTTTGACAATTGCATAAGAATTTTACACTTCACTTTCTGCGCATAAACTTTCAACTTTTGAGAGAATGAAATTCTCTAAAAAGTGTTGAAACTGAAAAAAATGAATAAAATTGAAAAACTATAATCATATCAATAAAACTGTTGTTGAATTTACAAAAAATGTTGTATTTGGTTATAAGGATCCATTTTATTGCCGTTCCGATTGTGACTAAAACTCTTAATACAATTGTCAAAGATTAATGCATTGGTAGATTCCAAAATGTATCAAATGTAAATTCATAAATTTGTATTGATAAATTTTTAATCGATTGTGAACAACAAGCAAAAACCTATTGTGAATAGTTTCGTTTGAGATGAGTTCTTCTTTTCCGATTCAATTTGGCTCGGTTCAAGTGGTGAACCGTTTCTGGGCAGCTCATCAGCCATTTCATTTCCATAAATGTCACGGTGTCCCGGAATCCATAGAAGGGTGACTGAATTTGTTCGACGAAACAGCCTTAATTCACTATAATTAGGTTCTTTTTACTTATTTACCATTCAGTGTATTTAGGAGTATGATCGTAAGAAACAAAAACTAACTCTGTAGATTGGTTGAACTGGTGGAACAAATCCCAACGACCGCAAATTGGATTTGAGCAAGATATTAAAAGGCGAAAAAGGGGGAATCATGTCTTTTAATTTTAAATATTATATATTTTAAAAAATGTCATTGATATACATTTGTATGAAGAAATTAAAACGGTAATTATTGCAACTGAGGGGGGCCAAACCAATTGCACCAACTTTATGACACAGTCAGTTTTCTAAAGCACTGTGACACCTGCGTTGATCCAAAGAAAATATTTATCAACATCGGATTTGCAATTGGTGAAAATTTGATAAATATTAATATTTTTGACAACAATAATACCAATATTGTCAATTGAACCATTCACAATAGATCTCAAATCTGAAGAGCGTCACAGTGTTTATCAAAAATTTGAACAGTTCCCAGATTGTGTAAATGTGTGTAAACGAAGATTACAGAGGTTTCCAAGAGTCTTACAACAAGGGTTTAATACCTTTTTTAAGAAAAAAAAAGTGAAAATAATTTGAAAAATAACACGGTTACGGGTGTGATACAATGTTTAACACTTAAATTCGAACTCGGTATTATTTTCAAATTCAATAAAAATTTTTGTTACAGGTGTGACACATAATACTTTATGAATACACAATATAATCTGTTACCTATGGTAACGCCTGGAGCAATGAACTGCCAAGTGGTTCAGAATGCATTAATTAATTCTTCCATGAATATCTCATTAGCATTCACTTTTAGGGAACAAAAAACTACTAGGCAGTTTTAAAAATATTCTACAAAAAAGATTAAAATACTTTTTTTCGTATGACTATCTATTGTAAAGATAAATTTGTCAAATCAAATTAAAAAAACGTTCTTGATTTCCATTATATCTCTTTCAAAGAAGAATACGTTCTGTTCTTATCCTGATCTTAGGATTAGGTTTTTACTTTTTACTCTCCCTATTTTTTTCATATGACTTCTTTTTCTTCTACAAACTTAATTCATGTATCTCAAATATACAACTATCTTTCCATATCAAAGAAATACCTACCTTATTTGATTAATTAGTTTTCTATCAAAACCAGACATCATCTTCTGCTCGCTTCCTATAATCAAATTTGGATTCTTCGAAATGATTAAAATGCATTTCAAGGCTCATGTATAACATCAGATTTAATAGCTGATCAAAAAATACGGAGCCCACACGTCGTCGTCATACTTCGTTGTTCAACCAATTCGAATCTACATTTCTTCTCATAACATCTTCCTTTGATTTTGACGTATGGGGTCATTTGGTTCTTGATGCACCAAGTCATTTTTTAAAAACAACTCACGCAGGAGTGTCTGGTGGATTTCATTGTCGTCGTCATCGTCGTCTTTGACTTCGTTGTCGGTTTCTAGTTCCTAATCCTTTTATATTTTTTTTTTATAATTTTTCTGTGCTGAGTGCTCTTGAAATAGATTGGTCGTGTGTGTTAAGTACTCTCAAGGGTGTGATTTTATTTTCTATGTTTTTTTTTCAAATATATTTTGTGGTGATTGCAGACACAGCGTTTTATTTTTTCCAGTAGCAACGCTAAAGACATTTTTCTTTTTATGTTGCATCGTCTTGATTGATGGCCCCAAAAACACGATTTTTTTTTGTCTCCTTTCTTTCATCTTTACCTCATTTGATGCAAGAAGAGCATGTAAGTCAATCAAATTATGTAGGCTGCTTCATAAAGAGTTGAAAAAGTGTCAGCGGTGCATAGGAAAAACTAATTGATAATATACTTGGGTTAATATGCCGAGATCAAATTGTAACCATGCATGTTTTTATGTCATTTAATTTGACATTTAACAGGCCAATTAAAAAATTGGTAATGGTATCTATTGTTAATACATAAGAATGGTGTGTAATCTAAGAAATAAAAACAGTTTATGTACTCTTGCGAGTTGAAATTTTTATTTTTGTATTTGACATGATCCAACAATCTGAAAACCAAATTATTAACTTCATCCCTTTCCCTAACCCTAACAATAGCCGTTTCAAACAAAATCCATACCAACAGACTAAATCCGAAATGTGTCTTATCTTCGCTGAATCCCAAAATTCTTCAGTTTCCATTTACAAAAGTTACAAACTCATTTAAATATCATAAGAGTTTTCCATTTGTGTTTCATCGAAGCACAGAAAACACATATTCCTTTCCTTCCCGTATTTCTTTTGTCTTTCATCTAGTACTAATACGGGTTTTCTAAATCTGTCAATACTAATGTCGATTTCCTTTACTCACTAGGGATTTTGATCCCTTGTCAAATTTTTTCTTTTGGTGTGCGTATTTCGTATACATGTAAATCCCTCTTCAAATACGGATTCGAGGGATTTGATCTCTGTGAGAAAAAAATCGATTTTTTTGGTGTAAAGGAACGTGAAATGTGTCGAGAGATCGAAATCTTCACACAGAAATTGATTTCTCATGTGTAAAGGAAATCGACATAAAACTGTCAAGCAAAAATTTGTTTAGATTGACAGAAATAAAATGTTGGTACTTAAACTGTAATTCTTTTTACAATAATCCTTCTACGTATTTATAAAAAATAATTTAAAATGCTAATATTCATCAATAAAAATATTTAATGTCAGTTTCAACATAGTCAAGATTTTGACGTTTGTGAATGTTATTTGGTGAAAATCTCTTTTAAGAATTTGACTTTTGAATACACTGTTGAAAGTAATGCTCTCTTCATATTCGTGCGTTTAAAATGCACTTCGGAGATTCTACCAGACGTCAGTGACAAGTAGCAACCATTAGGATAAAATTTAACGTTTAAGACGAGTTGCGAGTTTGCTTTGATAGCTCGAAATTAGTAGGACCTTTTTTTTTTAATGAATATCACAACAAAAAACATAAATGTTAAAAAAATACCAAATTTTCATTTTTTGTATTCTTTGTATGTGATTCGAGCTTTACCACTTTAACAATTTTCATAAGTCTACAACAATCGGAAGTGCGCCATTTAATTTATAAGAATTTTTGAAAAAGCGAGTGGATGCAAAGCCCCTTGAACGGAAAGTTAAAATTTTCGATTTTACTTTTATACGCACCACGAAATAACACCGTTCTACGGTGACGGAAAGTGCTCCATTATTTTGATATCTGTCAGTTAGTCTGTAAGTTGAGGTTTTAGCGATTTTCGAATTCATATATCTTAACAAATACCATGAACTTAAAGCTTCTCACATTATTGGTACTGTAGCAAAAAATGGAGTCGAATATCGTCTGAGCTAAAAAAATGTAGTGCCGCGAACTTGGGTGGGCAGTACTGTGCCCTTTGATTAGATGATATGGAACTTATCTGTTCATTTGGTACAGTGAGAAGTTTTACATCTGTCAATTATTTTAAACCTTGGATCAAACCAATCGACCAAAAAAGTTTAGAAATATTGTTGAAAGGATGAAATTTAACCCAATTAACACACTAAAGCTATGTAATCTAGAGTCTGTTAGTTCAAACTACCATTTCTACCAATCTTATTTGTGTTTTATATGAATTTTGGCAGACTTTGGACTAAACTTGGTTGAAATTGATAGTTTTTTTTTGACGTATGTAATAGCATGACGTTTATGTTTTTTCCTAAAACTACTAACTTCTACAAATTTTAGTCCAAATTTAGTCTGGCAAAGTTAAACACAAACAAATTTGGGAGTTATTGGCAGTTTTTGTAAGTAAAGGAACAGGTCTAATATCACGACTACGACACGGGACGACGAACTTCTATGTATGCATATTTTTTTATACTCGCAAAATGTCAATTATGTATCGGGATTTTGTTTTAATAATGCTTGGGAAAGAATTTGGAATAGGCTCTGAAAATCTTGGACTCTGAAAATTTCTGGAGGAAAATGATTGAGGTAAATAGTAATCCATTCCACTTGCGCTAAAAATTAAGAAAACGAAACCCACAAAATTACAATTCCAACTCTTTGAGAGAAGCAAAAGGTGAGAGGAGATATTTCTGAGGAATTTTGTTCAGACTGCTGAGATCTCAAAAACGTTAACCGGTTAAATGTAAACAAATTTGACATATGTACATAATGTTTACAAACTGTGGAATGTAAAATTACTTCAAATCGAACAGTCTATAGTGTGTACTTTAGTTTTTTTTTTGTTTAATCTAAAGAAAACTTTTATTTGCTCACAGCAAAATGCAAACAAATCCAATTTCCAATATCTACGAGTATATCAAAACACAATTAAAACGAATGCAAAATGTTCTCATTTCGAGAGTGCTAACGTCATCCTTACGTTGTGTAGTGTTGTTTTGTTGTGTCTGTTCGAAGTTTATTATTATTTGTTTCTTATTTATTCATTATTAATAAAATAACACATTCACCAAGTGTTTACTAAGTGCTTAAATGTGTCATAAATTTCCTAGAATTGTCTTATTATTCATTGAGTAAATCTTGTTCTGTTATCATTTTATCGATTTGTAAATGACGTATTTGCGTGTAGATAAATATTGGAATCTCCATTTCTATTCCATGTGTTAAAAACACGTGGGTTTTATATTCCATTCATTAATTATCTGACTACATGAGTGTATTGATGTAAATTAGATTTAAAATACATATGTAGTATATCATATCATAAATATAATCTAGTGAGGTTATTTATTGATGCTTATTTTAAACACATTTCTGTTTGTAATTGTTTTCAAAAAAAGATCTGTTTTATTTTAAGAACATTGGCTGTTAAACAGAATTCGATAACTCGTATAAAAATTAGTTTTTATGACGTGTGTATTAAAAAAAATCCTTATTTCTGTAATCATTCTTCAATTCGCTCGTTGACGGTGTTTTAAAGCAAACGATCCAATGACAATGTTTCCAAGTGAACGATCCATTTGACAGAACTTATATTTCGATGACATGACAATAATAGTAGAAAATAAGATTTTTATCGAGTGCGTCATTTAATGTTATACACATTTCTCTAGAATGACATTTGTGCAAAATGGTTATCATATACATACGTTCTAAATGATCGTTTATCACGCAATTTTTGACAGTTGCCAAGAGAAATTTTCTTCTCTCTGTACTTCAGTCGTCAAAATTAGACATGTTTTAATTGACAGGTTTTCAATTCCATTCTAATAATGTATGAGCTATTTGTTTTCATATAATTTTGTGCCATTGGATGAGATAATATCTATGGGTTACACAGAACTTTTAAAAACTGTATATCATAAAAATCAATTTGACGCAAAGTTGGTGATTTTTTTTCTCAAAAAGCAATCATTTTACACACAACAATATTTAAAAAATAAATGATCAAAACCCAAAAATAATGGTTTTCCGATTTAACTCTTAAATATCGTAGTTGACGAAAAATAATCAATACTCAGTTTGTGGATTATAATCAAAGTGCGCGATAGTGTCCAGCCAAGTTCACGGCACCACACACTTTTTACAGTATAAAACTCAGGCGATTTTCGACCTTCTTCTAACTTCAGTACCAATTAAGTCAGAAACAAATTCACAGCATTTGCTGAGCTGACACAAATTTCAACTCTTTAGCATTAGTGGTTTCTGAGATATATGACTTCAAAAATTGTTAAAACTTTAACTTACTGACTCACTGACAGATCATGAAAATAATGAATCGTTTCCCAACACAGTAGAACCTTGTAATTTAGCACAACGGTAGGTCTTGTGTTTCATATAGAGGAAAAAATCGAAAATTTGAAATTTTCCATTCAGGGGGAGTGAAATCACGTTCTCACATTTACAAAAAGTGTGTGTGTAAGTGAGATCTAAAAGTACGCTAAGTTCAAAATTTATGAAGTTAACTACGAAATTTCTTAAGTAGAGAAATATCGAAACAACTGCTAATTATGTGGGAGAATTTTGTTATTATTTTTACCCACTAAAATTTGAGGCACAATTTAAAAGGATATGGAAAAACGACCAGTGAACCCAACAAATTTTAGTCAGTAATAATATGTGCATTGTGAATACGTTCAAATACTGCGTTAAGGTACATTTCTTAACCACCGCGTGCACAATTTGCCCGCCGTCAAAAGGGCAGTTATAGTGTTGCCATAGCCATAAAATAATCTGTGATATTAGGTTAACAATCTTTTTTTTAATCTTGTTAATTTGTTGATGTTTAAATTTTCAGTGTTAAAGTCAAATTCTTTTCATACAGTGTTAATTGTCATATTCAAAAAAATATTTTGTTTGTAATACTTCACATCATAAAATGTAGCCAAAACTAATTCAATATAACCCCTGATGAAGCCGGAAAGAATTAATTTAGTTTTTTTTTTTAAATTAATTGCATTATTTTCAAAAGATCATTAAGCCTGATTGTCTACACAACAAACCTAACAGTATGTGATCAAATACCATTACACGAAAAAGGGATTTCTATTTCTATGCAAGTTAACAAATTTGATATAATTTGACACCTAAAATATAGGAAAATAACTTACAATCCTAAATTAATTTATTGGGAATCTAAAATATATATATATATATATAGATTTGCCCGCCTTATTACATATATCGCGATAACGCTATCGCCATCGCGTCAGTTTGCGCACAGCTTTAAACGTCAAAATGATTGTGGAACGTATTCATTATGCTTATGTCAAGTGAATTTGTAGTTTGCCACTGGGGCGTTCGAATATTTTTCTTTTCATTTAATGGCTAATAAGATGGAAAACCCTATAAATAAAACAAAAGAACTATTTGTTAGTGAAAGAAAACAAAAATGATCATCCGCCATAAGAATAAAGTGTCAATTTACTTTGATTTAGTTTGCCATTTCGTGTTGAGGAGTTTTATGTGTCATTGATTTTGAATTTGGAAAACATGTCGTCTTTCAAATAATTCACGCGATTAGGATTTGTGTTGTGTCGTCTTGTAGACTTCTTCAGAGATTGTTTGTTTTTGTCGTTCTCGTTGGTTGTTTTTGTATTTCCCTTAAGTAATTTCTTAATTTACAATCGAAAAAAAGAACAGATAAATTTAAATTGGAAGAGAAAGTTTTACAATCATACAAATGGATTGATTAAAATATATTTCGAACAAATTATCGAAATGAAATAAATGTCAATGTACTTACTTATTCAGATAATGTTATTGGTAGCTTTGAAAATGAAATAAATTTTTCTTATCATCCACTCGTTAATACTTGAAAAATTTATTAAATTATAAAATATTAAATAATTGGAAACAATATTATGTATGTATATCAATTTTGCAGACGGTGCGGTAACAAAGATTGGGATTATGATTGTGATTTTGTCACTTAGAAATAGGTTATGTTTTGAGTGAAAATAACAACAGATAAAAATTCAAATTTGACGTTTAAGTATTATTAGTATGAGGTATAGCGTTGTATCATCTGACGCGCTATTCTATAAAATTTGTCAAGGCTAACGGAAACTTTTTTGACTTTAGTGATTGGATTATTTAATTTTTCTATGATGAATGCTCAAATAAAATGGGTAGTTATATTCCTCACCTCAGACAATTCCGCCGTAAAACTCGTTTAGCGATGAATGCACTTCAGTTTACCCCAGAGCCTAACTTCAGACGTACTGGCAAATATAGATAGTTTTTCTCTAGTCGCACTACTAGAATGTGTATTTTTTTTGTGTCCTCGATTTTTCCCCTCATTGTGATGTATAAGCTTTCAAACCCAATGCGCATCCACATCTCCTATTAAATTTTCTCCATTTTTCCTAAAAGGTCGTTCTGTGTTGCATTATAACATTCTAAGAGTAGTCATAACCCCTTGAGTGTGTACAAATTAAAACGAATTCTGGAACATTTTTCGATATCATCTTCGAAAACGCACAACATTCATTCATTCGCTGACACAATTCGAGCTCGCCAGAATGAAACGAAATTGCGTACCATCTTATATTTTATAACAATGAGACAATCTTGTTTGATGGCTCCCGTAAGGGCAGTGGATTTAGTTTGAAAGTATTCCAAACGTCTCTCTTTTCAAACTGGGTAAAATTGCTGTCAGTTTCATTGGATCTGTTTGTTACCGGAAAACTGTTTGTTTTGTTGTTTTGTAATTACATTTAAATTGAGGTGATTATGAAAATGCCTTAATATGTATAGCAAAACGTTTAATTTCGAAGATGATTTTGGAAATTATTCGAAGGTTGCACTATTTCGTGCTGTGTGGCCATAGTAATAGTATAAAAAATTTGCATAATAAGTTCATTTGTTAACTTTCTGAAATAACCTTTTTTTTTAGACCAAAATCTGTCAAAGTTCATAAACAAATATTAAGAAATAATTGACATTTTCGTAAGTAAACGAACGGACCTATTCACTGTTATCCAATACCGGAAACACAATGGCTCCAAAAAAACAGACTACCTGTCACTTCGTGTCAAATATTAATCCCTTGCAACTTGATTATTTCTTGTCTGATTTTTTTTTTCTCTTCGAGTAAAGAAAACTAAGCCTGTTAAACCTGCTTGCAGTGTGAAAGTGTATAATTTATTTTTATGATAATTTTTAATGTCATTCTATCCTGCTAAGACAATAATATGCGACAACCCCAGGTTAGCTTAAGTTTCGCAAGTCGCAAGGTAATTTAATGCGATTTCAATGAGAATTAGCCAGTATAGAGGATTTTTTTTTATTGTAGTCGTCATTGATTTTCTTTGTCGTCGTAGTTCGATGGCTCATTTCGTACATATAAAATCGATTGACTGTAGTTTTCTTGAGAAAGACACAAAAAAGGAGAAAAAAAAATCCATGGGAATGTCTGTCGATGGGTTTCCTTTCCTTGGCTTTGTGGAAATACAAGTACAAACATATGTAGGTATGTTTAAGGATGCACTGTGGAGAGTTAATTCGAATGTTGGTAAAATAAATACATTTTATCAAAAGTTTTACTTTTCTTTGAAAGAGCTTCACTGCAATAGCTAGAAAATAACCTTTATAATATAATATTTATCATCAATACTATTTACCTACATAATTCACAATAGAGAAGTGAAATTTAAATGTACTCCAGACATATATGTACTTAAACACACTGCAAAGTACTCTTCTCGGAATATCCTTAGTTTTAATGGTTTATGCGTTGAACTATTAACAGTAACAGGCTTTTCAGGGGTACTGCCTCTTGCAAGGATGTGACAAATCCCTCAAGAATATCTAATGTTATAAAAAGGGCTTCTCATTTTAGAAAAAAAGTTCTCTGTTTCAACCGTTTCTTCCCTCAATATTGGTTGATTGTTGTGAAGCCACTAGATTTTTCTATTCGATGAATTGTTGAGTCTCAAAATTCATCTATTTTTATCAGTCCATCAGCTGACCCCTATAGCAAAAAGCGTTTACAATTCTCAGTTAGAACCAACTTTTAAAACATATGTGTAAAAATCTCATGGCTTTTTTGACCTTTTGCTTTCGAAATATTATAACAAAATATTATGAAACAAAAAATCGAAACAAAACATATTTTCTTGACTTATGAATCAAACACGTTTTGGTTTATGAAACAAAACAGATGAAACAAAACATTTCCACAAATTTTTCAGCCTTAGAAACGCTTCCAAAAAACTTTTCAGTTTTCTGTATGACTCCATGTGCCAAATCTCATGTCCTGAAATATCTTTTTTAGACCTTAAACGAAGTATATGTACATTGTACAAGCTAGAGTAAGTAAATATTACAGTAGGCGGGAAAACAATTTTTCTTGATCATCTGAGGCAAATCCAAGATTGAATTAAATGTTTTTTATGTATAAATTTTCTGGCTTATGATATCTTAAGATGTCAGCTATAACCTGCAACTTCACGCTGCAGTTAGGCGAGAAATGTTTGAGGATTAGTAGGGTTTTATGATTTTTAGACGTCAAGGGCGTTCAGCAACATCGGTGAACATTTTTTTTTTTTAATATTTTGTACGCACTAAAGGGATTTTGACTAACCTTAATATGTTTGAGTACAGTGCGAGCATTTAGGAAAGTTGGAGAAGATTTAAAAGGAGATGCTGATGTATTCAGAACCAATGTCTGAATGTCTTTATGTTACAATGGGAAGGAAATATAGTGCCGAGTAAAGCATTCCACATTCGTGTAGCGCGGTCAAGTGTAAACTGATGATGATGAGCATTCCCATAAAACGCGAGCATTACGGTTAAATTGCCTAAGAGGAGAAATGCATACTGCACTGTTCGATTCCTACAAACTACCGACGGATTGTTGATTTCGACTGATTCCTATCAAAAATCAATGTTTGATCAATAACACATGGATTCATTTTTTTTTAAATTACACTAGTTTTTAAAACCTTAACATCTCGAAAGCAAAAGATCAACAGAATCCTGAAATTTTGACTTGAAAACGTACGATATAAATTATTTTCGAATATTTTTAAAGAAACATTATGATAGTCATAACCAAAAATCTACATAGTTTCGTTTTTTTTTTTTTTTTTGAGAAATTCCCATGACAGTTGGGATTAGGCGATATTCGAGAACTCAATAATCTGAACAGGCTTAATGCGGTTTAGATTACTGCGATGAAGAAAAAGTTTTGATTGCACTTTTCAAATATAGTTTTTTTTTGTTCTTTGTCGCAAAGAATCCAATATAATATTACAACTTTTGTTACTCTCTCAAAATGAAGCAACATTGTGGTAACCAATCCTTTTAACCAGAAAACCAGGAAAACTTCGTAATGATTCTCACGTCCATTGCAACTTCGTCGCTGCATGCCAGTCATCGTCATATAAGAAAAACATACATATTTCAACATAAATGCGGTGTATTTTATTACCCTCTTCATATTTCTGGTATTTTTTTTGCTGTTGTGTCGTAGAGGAAGAAACCTCAAGGTGTACAAGTTTATTTTTTTTTTTTTTTATAAAAGCCCCTTTTCCTATTACAGTGTTGTTGTTGATACCTCAATTAAACCACAAACAAGAAGAGAAAAACAATCAATGTACCTTCTACTATCTTCTTGGAAACATTAAACCTAAAAATATTAAATAAACTATAACTTAAAAGTGCTTACAAAAAAAAAAAAAAACAAACCTAGAGTGTATAATGTCTACATTACAACAACAACAAAAGAGGCCTAGCGTCTCCAACTGGTTTTCATCGTTACGCCGTCAACCGAAGAACAACAAGAACAAGTCCATCCAAGCCGACAAGAAATTCCAAAGAAGTTGCATTGACCTCTCATCACAGAGCACCTTTTACATAAAACCATCATCTTCGCCGGGAGATGGTGTAAGCAGCTCGTTGGCGTCCATTACCCCACCATCACCACTGCCTCTTGCTGCAACATCACCGTTGTCATCTTCCACTGCAACGACCATCACTGCTGCCAATTCCAGTGATAATCTCACAGCCGCCACCGCCGACGACGACGACGATGATAGACGAGGTCTTGTTAGCGGCAAAAGGGTGAGTCAATTCTGTTCGCAATGCTGCTGCCACCTGCAACCGAAGAAACAGCTTCCAACGCCACCAACTTCGCCTTTGCCACCGCACCACAAGTCACCATCAACGTCGTCATCTTCGACGTCGTCGTCCTATTACCGACGAGAACACAGCCTTCAACATGAGACAGAGTCTGACGAGAAGAGTGATATTCGCATAATACGTATGGCCAGTTTGTCGGACGAAAAGACTTCTGTCTACACCAAGCGTTCCGAGTTCAAGCGCATCTCCACTACAAAGACTACGCAAACTTCCTTTATATCACGACCAGTGGAACTATTACTCAACGATAGGGGTGAGATTGTGTCGAGGATCGATAAGCAGCGCTCAAATAGCCTGGGATGTGTTCTTGACGAAAGCGATGACAGTTCTTATTCGCCAATAATATTGAGCTCTTCAAATGTTCTGGGCGGCGGTGTTTATGGTGATTTCAAATACATCGATGATAGTTCGACGTCACATAGTGAGACGAACGTTAAGGAGAATCTAACAGCCGTGCCGTGCAATAATAATAACAACAACAATAACAACAATGATATGTGTGAAAATTGCAAAAATGTCATCCAGCAGAACAAGAATAACTGGAAGAATTCATCTTCAAGGAGTAAAAAGGTAGGAATGTTATTTTTTTACATAAAATAAGTGACTTGATGGCATTTAACTTTTAAGATAAGATTTATTTGTATTTAAAAGTTTTTTTTGTTGGCTATGAAATATAGAATTCAGGGAGTTAAGCAGGAGTCATTTTGTGTTTGACAGATAAGCTGAGTATTAACAGAAGAGAACTGTCTTATGAGATAACCAATTGGAACAAAATGGCTGTTTATGAAAGGAAGTGTCAAAATTGTTCTATACTTGAAAATCTTCATCAAATTAATTTGTATAGTAAATCGAATAAATTTTATTTCATTTTAGTCATCAACCGAAACAAAGTACTAAACTTCAAGAGCGCCATTTGCATTTTAGTTATTTATTAAATTTATTTTGTGACGCTTATTGGAAATGAGTTTTTTTTTTATTATTCATAAGTTTATTTATACAAAGGCCTCAATTCAAAGAAACCTACAAAAAAAAAAAAAAAAAAAACGGATTAAAATCCAAAAATGTTTATTTATAAATAGTTTTGTGATTTAACTAATTTTACGTATCTTCTTTGGGTCATGCAACTTGTTTGATAAGGAATTTTGTTTCTACACAAGTAGGTATACACACATAGAATTAATAATTCTTGAAATCTTAACCACAACGAGACTTGACCACAAACAGACTAACTCAAAACCACTATGCAAAATATGTGCTAAAGTTCGAAATAAGTTCCTACGTGCTCATGATAGTGTATGAAATTTTCAAGTCAGTAGTCCACAATAGTTCCTCTTTAAGAAAAGTACGTGGAGATAGTTTTGTTTAAATTTTAAGACGTGGAAAAAATATCTGTATGTCAAATCTGACACTTTAATCGTGTGTTTTGACGTTTTAATATGATTTAAATGGTGGATAAAGTGTTTCGAAAAACTCACCTCAACCGAAAAATAGAATTAATTCGTGAAGATTAGCTTGTTCATAATATTCTAAGACTTTCTTAAATTAAGATATGTATTAAATTAACGACAGGGCTACAATCAACTTCCTTTAAACTTTGAAGCACCGACCGTGGTTGCTGAATTCGACCCTGGCCATAGTTCGTTCAATTACGAAGTTCGGGAATATCGTCCCAATTCAGTTTTCGTACCAGAAAAAAATGTGTAACTTATAATGTTTTCGATTGGATTTTTGGACCTTTCTATTTATTCTTGATCTTGGTCCAATCAAATATGAAAAATCGTTTCCCTAAATTTACGCACACACTATCGAACGTCACCTCCCTTATCTGCATCCGTAATTTTGCTCATCGCACGTGCTGTGTTTATTACTATAAGGATCTCAATAAACCCTTGAGGCGGAGCGAATTGGATTAAACAAAATGAATTCTTCATAATTTATTATCTTTGACAAGAAGTTCGATGAATAACTTAATGTGTAGATAAGTACATGTTTTTTTCAAAACAACATCCATTTCGACAGATGACTAATCATGGATATCTAGTAAATTACAGTTTTCGACAGTCAAAAAGATTGTTGCCGCCTTGAAAATTCACAGTTAACAAATAGTCGGATTTGAAATATCCTTTAACCGAAACCCCATTTATATCGCTTGGAGTAGAATTAAGTTATATCTCTATAACTATAACATTTTGTATCAGGATATTACACAAGTAAGAAAAATGATGTTAAACGAGATAAAAAACCTGACCCCGTTTGATGGACAAAACATTAACGTGAATGCGTTTATAAAGAGTACAGATGATTTTCTCCAAAGAATTGAAGAAACTGCAATTAAAAAGTTTGCAATAAATTTGATTTATAGAGAGAAAATTCAAGGAGAAGCGAAAAATACTATTCAGAATGTTGACAAAAAACAGGATTGGAAGACAATAAAAAACATTTTAAGACAACATTTTCGACCAGCATTTTTTACAGAAGAGTTTTACTACAAATTAATAAAAATAAAAAAACGATTGGTGAGTAAACTGCTTGAAAAAAAAAATTAAAAAAAAAAAACATTATGTCGAAAATGAAACTACATATAAAGATGTTCTTAAAGGCAGACTGTAAAATTCCACTGTTTGAAAACCCAAAACGAAATTTGTTTGCAAACGCAGTGTTTTATATAACACACTCATAGGTTCGATGATATCGCTTGCGGCTGAATTTTGCAGCAAAAAAAAAATCGAGTTCACGACTAAAATACTCATAGTCACGAGAGTGTGTTCGTAAACTTCAAATGTGTTTGCTAACAAAAATTATTAATCAAACAGATTTGCAAGCAGGACGATTGCATATTTGACAATAGCAATATCTGCGTCAAAAAATTACATTTACATGACGATTACATTGATCTTGATTTGACGTTTTCGAAAACAGAAAAAGTGTTTTTTTGATGCTCAGTTGACTGCTATTAACTATATATATGAGTTTCTGCTAAAATTATTCTTTTCATTCTTCTTTAAAGTGCATACTATACACATCTTTATGAAGAACAACATCCTAAAAAGCAGTGAATATCGTAAAGAACTGTTCTTCTGTAAAAACGATTACTTAAATGAAGAACGACTTCATTGAATGAACAAATTACTTCTTGCTCACTATTTTTATTCTGCTTTCATTATTGTGCGACAAAAAGTATAACAAATTAAAAAAGTGCTTAAATGAACAGCAACTTTTGCAATGTTTTTAGAAACAGACATTTGACAATGGTTTTCACGACAACGTTGTCAGATTGAAAATTGTCAGTTCAAACGATTGACAGATGATTGTTTATTATAAATTAATCGATCCGTGGGCATGTATCGGTTAATTAAAGGGAAATTGTCAGCAATTGCCAATACCATAAACAACGACATCTGACAGTCCCCTGGAGACTGAAAATAACAAAAATTGGTTGTTCAATTCAGACGATTGTCAGATACCTGACAATTTCATTGTCACATGGCCGTTTGACAAAGATGTTTCAGACAACATTGTAAATTCACACAGTTGTAAAACAACTGGGACATTTTTTCTATCGACAAACCTGGTACTATTGTCAGCTTTGACAATCGCCTGTAGATAGCTTTTGGCTCTAATTCTTCTGATTGACATTGTAGAAATCAAGTGGATTGTGTCTTCACTGACTTAAGTGATGCATTCATGGAACTCTCGAATCGAATATTGTTATTGAAGCTAAGATTTAGCCCCCATTTTGTTGTTTCAGTCTTATTTATGCAATAGATCATACTTGGTTCTTTTCAGTGACCATATCTGCACAACTTTTAACTCTGGAGTACCACAGGGCAGCCATTTAGGTAGTTTACTTTTTTTTTTATTCATAAATGTCTTACTGTTTTGAAGCACTCAAAGTGTCTTATTAATGCAGACAATGTACCAATCTTTAAAAATTATTTCAAATATTTTCGTGATTGTGAAGAATTGCAATGTGACCTTAAATCATTTTTCGAATGGTGTGTTCGTAACTGTTTGTTTTTTAACGTCGAAAAATGTAAGACCATTAGTTTTACAAGATACATTTCGGTAACTTCTTTTAATTATTTGTTTAATGGTGTATCATTATCACTTATCAGCAATATGTCTATCATAGGTGTTTCATTCGACGGAAAGCTTGAATTCATACAACACATAAACTCTATAACTACTAATAGATGCATTAATTCAATTCTTGGTTGGGTCAAGAGGTATTTAAGACAATTTTTAATAAAGACAGCTTTTAATAAAATTAGTTCGTTCCATTCTGTAATACGCCAGTCAAGTTTGGGCACCAAATTATGCCTGTCTAGGTCAGGGGCAAAAAAGGCTCCTAAGGTTTGTAAGGGTGGGATAATCCCTATGATCTCCCTTCTTTTCACAACAGGCTTAAACTAATCGATATAATATCTAGTCTTGAGAGCAGACGTTCTTATATTATGTTTTGTATTTTTCTTGTACTTTTTGTCTTGTATTAACTTTATTATTCCTCAAAGAAACTTGAGGAATTTGCCAGAATGCATAAATATTTCAAACTGTTAGACTTATTATGAACGATTATCTCTTCTTAACAAAATGTGTAAATTTTATATTTTTTTCAATGATTAATATATGAATTTAAATTAACTTTTAATTAATTGACAAATTATAAAAAATGAATTTTGAAAGCTAAAATATAGCTCGTATGTATAAATAAAAAATTCCGACTTGATTTTCTATCGAAAAAAACTATATACTATACTATAGCCCTAAAACCTAGATTGGCCAGATTTTGTATATTTAAGCTTTACCTGCGAGAGATAAACCTTGGGTGAAAGCAAGTTTTAATATGCTTCCAAGAATTCGCGATCGGATTGTTGATTCAGCTGGAGCGTTAGGCTATTGTTTGTTGTCATTTTTTCATGCTTATTATTAGGTTCGTTAGAAACAATTGGATGGCACAAATATTTATTTTTTAGTTGATAAAGCTTAAATATAAATTACAAATTAATTCTTAAATTACCCAAGCTCTAGCCTCATCTTCTAACGCGTTATCTTGGCACAAATAATTTGAATGACAAATAATTAAACAAAACATTTGAAAGATGTTTTGTAACCTGTTATTTTTCGTGCCTTTTTACTTTGTCTCGACTTACATTGCTTCCGATAGAGTTAAGACCAAGGTAAAAGCACAAAAAAGACAAAACATAAAACTTACAAAGTGTAAATAAAAGAATTCCGAAAAATTAAGATAATGCTCCAAGGAGATATCAAAATAGAAAATTTCATATCATCAAAAATAAAAAAAAAATTCAGGTTGAACTTTGAATTGGAATTTCTAGTGAATTTTGAATTTAATTAATGAATAAATAATTAAATTATTCACATTCTGGTTTACAAAAAAAAAAATAAGATACAAACCAAAGCAAGACATTAAATCAACTTTTTCACATTAAATCAGCATTTCTTCGAAGACGTCTTTTGTTTACCTACTATGAAGGTTGAGGTTATGTTTGTTATCACCTTATTAACCTTGCTCTGCGGTGAAATGTGTTTCGTGATAGTATTGTTCGACTTGAATGCACCGCAAAATGTGAATGAACTTGAATAATGACAAACAAAACCAATGGCCAAGCAACATCGATTACACAGAGCATTTACATACGCTTCGCTTCTAAACAAACAAACCAATTACAGTCGAAGATCTGTAAGTAAAATTTTCAAGGTTCAGTTCAATTTTCGAACTTTGACAGGTTTTTAAAAATTAAAGTAAATCACTTTTGAATGACATTTTTTTTTAAAGACAAAAACGAAATATCATTTAACAGGTTTTGTTTTTCTGAAATTAAATTAATATTATTAAAATGGGGAAAGGTTGTAACACTAATATTTGGCAGCTTGAGTCAACCCATAGATTTTATTTTAAATTTTGCTTAATCTGCAACGAATCTTAGTTACACGAAAGAAATATTTCAAAATTCCAACTTTTCGTAGAATATTTAATATTAACAAATTTATTGAGTGACATATTGTACACTTTTCATTCTACTTGATCATTTTCTTTTGTATAATCTCCCTGACAATTTGTGTTCTGAACAGATTGTGGGCCGTATTTTAATTCCTCATTTCACCAAAGATTCAAAAATAACAAAAAATATAAAACATAATTTCCTGATAATTAGAGAGCTTCGACTGTCTGTAAATTTTTAAACAAACAAGCTTCTGCGGTTTTCCATTATGATATTAGTATGTAAAAATGAAAATTGAGACTCCTCTATCCCTATTATGTCTTATGACATCACCTATTTGATATAGTGGACGTGGTATACGAGCGAACAAACTTAAGTCTTAAATAGTTTTTTGTCTTCATTTTTATACAAACTTCCCCCCATAAGTATAAGGGAGTCTTGTTTCTTTTGTTGTAATGCAGATGCTAATTTGCAAATATTACGATAAAAATAACTACACAAACGATACAAGCATTTCTACAAACCAAACTATACGAGTCTCGGAATAAATTCCGATACGCGATGTGCAGAAATTTAAAACAAAAGAAAAATATCTAAAGAAATGAATTAAAGTTTACAACAGGGTCGCACGGAATTGTCTATGTGGTTCATAGAATTCTTGACTTCAGTAAAAAATTATTTGATTGAAAAACATAATCCGCATTTTGTACAACATAGATAGTTCCTTACATTTCGAAAATAATGTTAAACGCACAGTCCAAATCACGAAAAAAATTATAGTTGAACATTTTTATTAGGCGTGTTTTATTGGTAAAGTGCATAGTCAGTGCTGTTATATTTCACTCGGTAAAAATAAAAAAACAATAATTATTCATATGTTTGCTGGCTTATTTATCGACGATGTCTAAGTCTTGTTGAGATTTTGACATTTTACAAATAAAAAAATTACGAGGATTTCTGAGATGTCATTTTTCTCAACATGTCTTAAAATAATCGTGTTTCGTGGAGAAATTCAAAGAGGTGAAGACAAGTATTGTAGCACAAGCCCTCATCACTTAGGTTTTTTCAGAAATTACCTTAGTATGAGTGGATCAGAATTCTTAGACTTGCTTAAAAGGATGACAGGTGTTACCTAAGGTTGCATATTAAGTCCAATACTTTAAGCTCTCTTTATTGACTTTATTCGTGATTTTCTTCCATAAGAAATACTTTTTGCAGTCGACTACATACATAAACCCTACCTACTGTAAGTCTGATATAATTATTCCAAGTAAAAGTTTTATTAAATGTTACGCCAAGATTTTTTGCGAAATCAACAAACTTGAGGTCGGCGTTATTTAGATAAAGTTTCGGAAAATATGACATGTCAACTGGTTTACTGGAAAGAACCAAACATTTTGACTTTGAGAAATTTAGACGAAGATCATTCGCTCTAGACCACCACAAAATTCTTTCCAAATCTTCTTTATTTCGTATGCAACATTTTTTACAACACCCAAAGGAAAACTCTTCCGAACCTTCATACATATCAACTGAAGAGCTTAAAAGACATTTATGTAGGTCATTTATGAACATTGAAAACAAAAATGGCCAAAGTATTGAACCTTGTGGAACACCTAAATTCATTAAAGGAAAATCTGGTATGGAGTTATTTATAGCTTCTGTATGAAATCTACGATGTAAACAAAAAAGAGACTTCCAGTTTGTCGATGATACAGAAAACTTTAATTGATTTCGAAGCATACTACATAGATCATTGTGGTTCACCGTGTCAAACTCTTTAGAGAAATCAAGCAAGATTGAGAAATTTACTTGGTCATTGTCCTCCGCTTGTCTGATGTCTTCTGTTAATTAAGGCAGTAGTGCAACTAGGTTTTGGACAAAAACCAGTAAATTATAATCTTGATGAAATCTACATGTCTGGTTTTTCATAAACCTTTTAAGAACCTTAGCCAGAAAGGATAAAATGGTGAGCGTTTAGGAAAGTTGCAGAGGATTTGTATGTCTGAATATCAGAATAAATATATTGTGGCAGCTTCGAATTAACAGCAATCTGTGCTGCACGAAAATTGTTTTATTCTTGCGAGCTGACATAAGGAGTGTCATTGAAGACGAGCTTTGGAACCGAAAACGAAGTAGTATTTCGTAATTTTTTTACAAATGACCAAAAATGTTTACTGCCTTTGGCATATTGTAACGAGTGATTTTTTAAGAGCTATCGGAAATTAATTTCTATATAATTTAATGTTTAAAGATTATTTCATGCAAATGTTGGCCGCGGCCCAAATGGTCCATCCGCTTAGTCCAGTTTTGACAATATACTCTTTCTAACATTTCGGGGGGTATCTCACGAATAAATGCTTCAATGTTGGCTTCCAGTGTGTCAGTCGAAAGTCGAAGCAGGCTTGTCACTATAGACATGAGTCTTAACATAGCCCCACAAAAAATAGTCAAGAGGCGTTAAATCGCACGATCTAGGCGGCCAATTGACCAAATCACCGAACTCGCCTCTCAATTGGTCCATTGTTACGTGTGCTGTGTGTTTCATGTGGCACCGTCTTGTTGAAACTACATTTCATGCAAGTCAAGCTCTTCCATTTTGCGCAAACAAAAAAGTTTGTTATCATCGCACGGTAGCGCTCACCATTCACAGTAACGTTGGGATTCGCATTCGGCCCAATGATTCCGCCAGCCCATAATCCACACCAAACAGTGACTTTTTCTGGATGCATTGGTAGCTCTTGCAATGACCCTGGCTGGTCTTCACTCCAAATACGGCAGTTATGCTTGTTCACGTATCTATTCAACCAGACATGAGCTTCGTCGCTGAACACAATTTTTCGATAAAAAAGTGGATCTTCGGCCAACTTTTGAAGAGCCCATTCACCAAAAATACGGCGTTGTGGTAGGTCGTTCGGCTGCAATTCTTGCACCAGCTATATTTTTAAAGGCTTTACACCTAAATCCTTCCGCAAAATTTTCCACGTAGTGGAGTAACAGAGCTCCAATACTGCGAACGGTGTCGAATCAATAAAATTCACAGTCATCACTAACACTGGCCTATACAGCTGCGATATTTTCCTCAGTTCGCACTCTACGTAAGCGTGTTGGTGATTTAATGTCCAACAATGTAAATTTAGTCACAACCCGAAGCCGCCTCAGTAGGTCGATTAAACTGATCATAAAATGAAAGAAGCGCGCGATGAACTTTCTTAACAAAGCACGCATTTTGATAATAAAACTCAATAATTTGTGTTGTTCGTTTGTAAGACGATTCATGGTTAAATTCTAGACCACACTGAAGATGTTAGACAGTGACACAAAACACGAAACTCGCGTGAGCTGTCAAAACCAATGTTGCCAAAAAGAAAATAGCAAAAAAAATCACCCATTAGTATTTTTTGTCTTTATTGTTTGTCTTACAAAAATTTTGATCGCCGAATATGGCCATTACAGGTCTTTCTAGCTCCTTTGAACTAATTCCGGATTTCCTCGGTAGGGTTGGCCTTATAACATCGGAAACTTACTTCTCTGACCCCAATAATTCACTTTCAGTTTGGTAGATTTTTCCCTATTCGGGAGAAAATTTCTCATTCAAAAAAGAATTAAATTTGTAATCATATATGCCCCGGAGTCCACTTCACTATCGAGCAAGCACACTGACAAATTAAAGTTTCTGAAGAAATGGTTAAGACCGACCTTATTGGCTTTTTCGTATTTCCAAACGGTTCTCTTAGAAATGTTTTCTCTAACTTAGTTTTGTAGACATGAGAAATTTGGAGACATGACACAATGGTCTGATGTGCGATGATGATACACTAATAGTGTTTTTATCAGGGTGTAAGAAACAAGTCTTGGGTTGCATTGACCTGAAATTTCAGCAAGGAGTAAGCTCGTTAACGAACTGATTCAGGCTTTTAAACTCAGAAAAAAATCTCGGCATATCTTCCTTCAGGTGTAGTCTGACCAGAATAACGCAGCCTCCAAGAATTGTGTACATTGAAATCGCCCGTAACGAGGATTTTACTGTGCAGATAATGGGAAAAAAATCTATGAATAGAGTCAGTCATCGCATCGATTTCATTAGAAGTCGAGTTACCATCCAAACTTGGACTGCACAAAGCATGTTTGAATGATGGGCTTATGTTAAATTTAAACCAAATGAAATTAAACACAAGTCGTATTGCGGTTGAAGCTAATAAGCAAGCTTATTAAACTCATTAAAGTCTTAATTATTTGTTTCCCAATTTATCTTAGAACTTAGCTTTAAGCAAATACTGAGCCTTAAAAGCCAAGGGACATGCAATTCATTTGCTTATTTTTTCTTCAGAGGTTAACGTAGGCATATTCGGTCTATTATTGAGTACGATTTTTTATTTCACGAATGCATTACTTTACCCTAACTTTACCTATATAACGCAAGTAATAAAAGAAAACATCTTCTTTTTTCTCCATGTTACTTAAAATGCTGAGAATGTTAAGCGAAAGTTGTAGATATTATTGTAGTTTCTTAAGCAATTTCTATTTTCGGTATTTTGTATTTCAGATACGCATTGCATGAAGTTCTTTTTTTTTCTACCAAAAGAGATGCATTAAAATGTTTTCTTTCATTAAAAGTATATCTACGAGTAATGAAATTAAATCAAATAAAAAGCAAAGTGGGTTTTTTTTCTGAACATTTTTATTAGCGAAATTAGTGTTCTTGAAGTATCCGTACTTGGGTATGTTTGTTCATAATGAACACAACAGCATTGGCTATTTAAATTCATACTTTAACTTCACTGAAATTGAATAATTTTTTTCTGTTTACACATACACATGGTTTAATATGCGTGGAATTTTGTTTTAGCTCAATGCAATTTAATTTGATTCAAATATTAGATAAAATGATGCCATGGAGGCTGGATAAAAATAGACGTGATGTATTCTACATGGAAATGTGTATTTTTTTTTTGAAGTAAACATGATCTGCAACATGTGAACTTGACACTTGTTTAGCAAGAGTTGGGATTTACGAGTTTACATTAAGTACATTGAGTTGAAATTTAAAATGAAAATACGATTTTTGTCTGTTAAGTTATCATCTGAGCTTTGATTCTGTGAAATGATTATCTACTTATGAAGAAATACCCTGAAATTATTCATAAATATGTAATGTGCGAAAGTAAGTTTTCCCACTTTGATGTCAACGTTTTGATTCAGAATGTTTTGGCTCACATAAGAACATTCTGGCACATACCGATCCCCTGATTACACCACTTTGACAGAAGTGAAAAGTAAAAAAAATGGGAAATTTACTTAATATATAAAATCCTATACTTTATGTTTAATGGAGAGTGAATAAATTGGGATTAAGTTGAACTACGAGTATGTTGGGTTATATCGGATATTCTGGACTACACGAACATCCAACTTTATAGAAACCCAGAAATGCAATCATGAGGAAAACTTTATACCATGATGCTTAAACACTTAAGGGGAGGTTCTCCTTTTTCAGTGTCAAAAATTTTTTTGATATATCAGCCTGATTTTGGTCCAGACTCCGAAAAATTTAATAAATTTAAAACAACAAAAAAAAAATGATGACGATCCGTCAAGTAGTTTTAAAGTAATCGTAGCCAACAGTTGGAAAAACGTGGTTTCGAGAAAAACGCCTTTGAAGTTTTTTTTTTCGAGTCATGCCAATTTCCGAGACAAAAAAGTAGGTCTCGTTTTTGTTCTATAAATTAAAAAAAAAGTATTCAGACAAACGGTTTTAGCTACACATTCTACACATATTTTACTAGAAAAAAATGGAAGAAATGCATTTTTGGTCCCCGAAAGAGGAGAACCTCCCCTTGAAACTAACTAACTTTACCTACCGATATGAAAATTTTTTTTCTTTCCAAGACACTTACGGCTTGACGGTTCCGAAAATCTAACATTTCTCCGTTAATTTTGAAGTTACCGAACAGACCGTGTATTTATGGACTACAACGGTCCATATAGACCGATATTTTTCTCCAGTAATGTTTTATTTTGTCATAATCTGAATTTAATTTTTGTATTTTCTGATTTTAAAAATAAATAGCTACGCAAGTGAAAACTTACATCTTCTGTGTTGTGCTACGTGCTTTTCTTGCTCTACTGTATTTTCAGTAAAACTTTGTACTTTATGTGTAACTTAAAATGTGTGACTCATATGGTATAACGGGTCTAAATTATCTACAATTCAGTTTGTAAGACCTAAATAATCAAAAATATATCAACTTAATCCTAGATTATTTTCAAAGCCTTGTAAACTGTTTAAATTTCGAAGAGAAGAATATTTTAGGCACAGGGATGTCCTTAAATGATAAATCCATAATGACCTGTGGGCCTCCAATCACTGTACTTCTTATAAAAAAACTATTTTGAAATCCTTTTTTCCTCACAGAACCGAAAGAAAACTCTTTGTTTGAATCAAAGTGCAAGAAAGCTATCAAAACCAGAGAATCATTTTTTCTGGTATATAAAACTATTCCCTCAGTGAAAAACCATGTAAAATTTAAACAAGCCAGAAATTCTTGCAACGCCTTGATTCTAAGAACCAAGCTCTTACATAAGCAACAAAGTAAGTAAAAGCTTTTGGCTATTACTTGAGAATATAAACAACTACTTCGTTATCAGTCCCACGCTCATCTACATTTTCTGATAGGGACAGAGTTCCACGTGTACCTAATGACGTCTATTTTTCTTTGAAACCAATACATTTTCAAACCCGTGCAGTTGCTAGAGTACTAAAAGATCTCGATATTCTCAAATCTGCTGCCCCCGATGTATATCACCAATTGTCTTGAAAATGTGTATTTTCACCTTAGCTAAACCACTGCGTAAGTTTTTTTTTTTAATCTTTCCTATTCTTGAGGCCATTTTCCCTTTGGATGGAAAAAAGCATTTGTGCAACCTAAAATAGGCAATTCATTATAACCCTCCAATTGCCGACCAATTGTGAGCAAATGAAATATCCCAATACGACTTTCTTTTCAACAGATCCACTAGTGATTTAATGGTTTTTCTCACCGAAAAGAAAGGAGCAATTTCCCTTCTGACCGTTCAATACAAGTTGTTTTGGACGGTTTCAAGTCACAAAATAAATGGTGGTGTGCCTCAAGGCTCCGTATTTTCTCCAGCACTATTTTTTAATTTTATAAATGATCTCCTGTCTGAAATTGCTAATCAACTAAACTACTTCATTGATGACAGCTTGACTCACCTTCATCTTCTTTAAATGTCGAATTAATGCTTCCAAAACTCAAAGCGGTCTTCGGTCGTTAAACTGAATTTGCCATTATACATGAATAGATCTTGCATCGAAGAAAATAAAAAAATTTTGATTCTTGGTATGTGCGTTGCTGCGAAATGCCTAGCTTTTCCCAGACGGTGTAATAACTTATTTTACTCCTTCTGATCTGGCAACTACTATAAAGCCGGCATACGCCCAAAGTTAGAGTATAACTCCCATATAGGGTCAGGCACATCCAAAACACTACTGCATAGAAACCGTCGAAATGTCTCTTGCTTGTCACTGTTTTATCACTACTTATTCAAAACGTTGTTTTGCTGAAATATCCTGTTGCATTCCTCCCCTTAAACAATTTCAGCGTAATACTCGCTCTGCTAATAATGCTCATCAGCCCACCCTCGAATCTCACTTCGCACGTACCGTCAAATTTAGAGATTCTTTTTTTACCCGTACCACACGAATGTAGAACTCCTTACCCAACTTTGTTTTTCCTTTCCATTTCACAATCCAGACATTTAAGACAGACATGGTTAACTCCTGCTCAATTCTCCCTATATGTCCTTAACGCTCGTACTGTGTTAAAACATTTTAAGGGTAATCATAAACCTTTGAGTGCGCGTCAATTATAAAATATAAAAAAAAATCAACGATCTAAAATTGTTATTCTATATTCAATACATATTTGATTATAGCAGTCTGTTTTTAGCTCCAACTAGTTAAAATGTTGTTTTAGTGTTTTAAGAACTAAATTCGTGCTTCCGAACATTTTCACTAATAATATATACGAGTAATATATTTCCTCTATAACTTAGTAATTTACAGTTTATGCATTAAGTGAGATCATTTTTGCAATATTTCTTTCTCTTTGCTTTATTAATTTGCCACTGAAAATAATAAATTCTCCAAGCTTGTTAATTTAAAAATGATTCAAGCTCAAAAAAACTTACACGGGATGTGGATGACACATCTAGTGGTTGCTGCTAATGAACGTCTGAGTTATCATTTTACACCAAAGTAAACAACAGGGTCATTTGGGCTTTTTACATTAATTTATTTTTGCTTGATCAATGCAATATACTCTGGGTTGGAATAAAAAAATTAATTTTGCAAAACAATTAAAATTTCCATAAAAACAGCAATGCAATTAAAATAATAGGAGTTGTTGTGTCATTAAGTAAAGAACCAGGTAAGGGTGAAATATTACATGAAGGGTCAGTTTTTCAGTACTTAATTGAATCTGAGTTGAACTCAGACCCGGTTTTTAAGTGCATGATTAGCTTAACTTCGATTTTTCATTTTCAATTGTCAACATTAGGCGTTATTCTTTTAAGCCACGAGCGAGCCTGAGCGAATAGAGCTCGCTCCGAAACAATCTTGACCTGAGCGCTCTAATCTATTGAGTTATGTAAAACAATTGATCACTGAACTGTCTTTGTATCATTTTTTATAATAAGCTGTGCAAATTTTCAGCTTTTTGTGAAATTGGTGTTTTCAAGAATTTTTTCTTTTCAATTCGATCGAGCTCTGAGCCTAAAAAGAAATACAAGTTGACTATGATGCCATAATGCAAATTGCCGTTGAAACAAAAATGTTACATCTACCATTCCTTACATTTCTTTGATGCAAACAGACAATCTGCCTGCCATGAGAGATTTAAATATTCGTGCAACAAAGTTTTTTTCAAGGGAAATGTAAAACATAAATTAAACTTAAGAAAGGTAGCTAAAAACCACGTTTATGGAAACTGAACAAATTTAACATTTTTTTTCTAAAATTCTTTCTTATTTTATTGTCTGCCCTTAAATAACGCGGGTACATCATAAAACCAAGAGGAGGTAATAAAAACCTGCTCTACGTGGAAGCAATAATAATTATTGTAAAAGAGCTCCTTTAAGAAAATTGTATACAACATTACCACCGAGTCTTTTACGAGGGTTTAGTCAGAATACCATCAACAGTCCTATTTTAAGTTCCCCATAAACACATGCTTCTCACATTTTATGCATCCAACGCAGAAGTATATAGGAAATTCGTTAACATCTTCATCATGTCTGAAAGAGGAAACCATTGCGTCCATATGTTGCAGTGGTCATTATTCGAGAGATTGCGTCATAGTAGCTTTGTCTATACCATGAAGAGACCAAATTTTAATTACCCAAAACCATAAACGCAATGAGACAAAAAGAAGACAAAAAAAAACCAATACAAATAATAATTAGTTTATAAATTCAAGCAGAGTCATATAAAAAAAGAGTCAGTTCCATGGATCATATAATTATTAACCCACTAAGGTTACCGCTGGCCTATACTGCTCTGCTATTGATGCTGGTTGAGCTGAAGCTGATACTATTTTTTTTGCAGTTAATTGAGTGCAATGAGATAAATGAATTACTTCCGAACATGCCGCTGTCAGTCACCGTGTGCCGTCATCGTAATCGTCGTTGTCGTCGTCTTTTCTTTGGCTTCGCTTGACCAAACAATTTTATTATTATTTTCTGCTCCAGATATGTCTTAAGAAACATAACATACTTCAAAGCATACAAAGCTAACTAACAATATTTTCTTTTATTTTATTTTTAGCAAATCAAAGATGAACTGTGTGAAGTAGTATCAGAAATGGAGGCGCTAGATGTGCCCGAAGACTGCAAACATTCCAACAAAGATAAACAAATGTCGATAGGCCGTAAAAAGTTTAATATGGATCCAAAAAAAGGTGAGTTTTTAATTTATTTTAAAATACACCAATAAGTGATTTTGAAATAATTTTGGGAAATTTTCATTATCTTTCTATTCTTAGGATATTACTAAACCATGTCGTAATGGACAAATCTTCCAAAGAGCATCTATCTCACAATGAAGGGCATTCCGCCTTACCGGTCAGATTTGACATAATATTTAAGGGCTCTTCGGTCCTCTCGAATAATAATACACAAAGGGTTGGTTGTTACCTTTTTTTGGATTTCCTGATTCCAATTGACTTATCTTTGTATTTTCTTTTTTTCGAAATCAATACCTCAGAGAGTTTCTCTCTATTTCTTAGATTGTTCTTTGAAAAATACTCGTTCCTAACCTTATACAAACGTATATAACCGTCACTAGCCGGTCTGCAATAAATAATAATTATTATTCAAGTAAAGGAAAATATTGTCAATCAATATTTCCTTTCCGGACTTTGTTCCTTGTACAACCTTTTAAAGAAACGAATCATAGAAAAAAATACTCGCCAAAAACCCATTTTTGGAAAAAACCACAAGCGATAATCATCATCATCATATTATTTTATAATTGCAATCATGTCTCGCTGGGCCTCATTCTAGATTCTCCATGTGCCACTGTAATCATCATCATCATAATAATAATTATGGAATGCGACAGTGACAGCGACATTTTTATTGCTCATTGTGTTTGCCCATCAAGTCCAACGCTAAGTCAATAGATTCTGCCTTGCCTTGCCCTTGTCACGCAAGGCACTTCTCCTATGAATAGGCTTTTTTTATGGCAGTTAAATTGATTGAATCAAGGAAGGGCGTTAACGCGGGCGGCAGCAATTTACTTGGGATTTGATACAATCTTCGTTGTAAACGGTGTTGCGCTCGCTGCCTGCTTTAGCGTATCAATGGATCAAATCATCAAGCACATATTGTTGTGTGTAATGAAGAAGAGCCAGCTAGCTCCTCTGTGATGTATCAAAAGGGTAAACATTATGTATGTTGGTATGGCTTTATTGCGAACTTTACGTTTTGCCGATTAATTTCCGGTCTTGTCAATCAAATTGTTCTGAAAAATATAAGCCCGTCCTTAAATTTTGCGCGTTGTTGAGTTGACATTTGATTTCCGCTCTTGGTTCAACGATTTTTGATTAATTGGAGCTTGAGAATTGATTTATTTGTTACTAATTTTTTTTTATTTGTTCTTATTTATTTATAGGTATTGAATATTTAGTAGAGAACAGACTGCTGCGGATGGATCCTCAAGATATTGCACATTTTCTATACAAAGGCGAGGGACTAAATAAAACTGCGATAGGTAAGTTACACACATAATAGTTGGGTAATAATTTGTATTTTAAGTAGGTCGTTCGGTCAACCCAAAGGTTTAAACAATCAATTGCTGAACCATAAGCAACGAGAAAAACAAATTCATTGTTGAAGGATTTTTGTTTTAGCCCGCATACGAATTCAAATGATGATGATAAATTTGTTAACGCTTATGAGTGTAATGTTTGATCTCTAGAAATTGATGTAGATGTCATTGATTCTGGCCACACAATGGTCTGATTTGGTGTCTAATACGATGTGAAAAAATATTCTGCAGAGTGAAAAGTCGCTTTGGATAGGTATTTTTATATTCCGGTACATCACGAACAATACGGCCTCTGGTTCATTGTTGAATTCAAGCTGATCCCCCAAGCGCTTTCAAGAATAATCGCAAACGCATTTCTTTTTCCCATTCAATTCAATTTCAAATTGTAGAGGTTCTCTTATTGTCAATAGAGGTGTTTTCGACTTCCACTGACTACTGCACCCCCTGCATTGATCATCAATAAAGATTTTAAAATTATGTTCCCATCCAGAAAGGACTTGAGAGATGACGTCGTGACAAAAACTTCGACACAGCTATCTTTACTGATGGGACAAAGATTGAGTGTGGTATTGGTTCAGGAATCGATTCAGAATGTAAGACTTTTAGGCTACCCGACTTTGCTATTGTTCTTCCAGCTGAATTATTGGCTATCAAGGAAGCAAACATGATCCACACCAGAACCGGAATACGGCTTTTATAACAGACAGTCAGACGACAGTTAAAGCCATTAATTCTAGTAAATGATCTTCCATGAATATGCCTGAATATTAACCTCAGTGTCACTCTTATCTGGGTTCCGGGCCATAGTGGGATTAATGGGAACGAACGGACGCACGAGCTGCCATCAAGGATCAACCCATCATTACTCACTTTTGGAAAGAGTCAACATTATTAAAGGCCAAATTATTTCAATTGGTCTTAAAGATTCAGACCGCAGGTGGAGCAGTTTTACTAACTGCATTATATCTAGAAAGCTTATAAAACCCGAACACTTATCTGATATGCAGACTCACGCAAAACATAGCCAAGATCATTGCTACCTGTAGCGGACACTGGCCAATAGGAAAGCATACAGCGAAGCTAAGCATTGCTCACAACAGTCACTGTTATAGTTGTGAGGACCAGTGGAAAAAGTATACAGTCATTTATTTCCTATGAAAATTCACTACATTGGCCATATTAAGACCACGATCATTAGGAAGGGCATATTTTACTGAAATTGACGGACTTTCGGAAATGAAGATCAAAGACTTGATCTCTTTTCTAAACCCGATGAAATCGCTCTAGAACGAACTTCGGTTATTTCTGTGCCGCGCCCTCCATTTGATTCTTTAGGACTGAGGGATTTGACAAAGGTTTATGGGTTGGGGGCCGGATGATCACTCAACCAAATTAGCTACTGTCTCACCACAAGTTAACAAGCTTCCCAGCTTGGCACAGTGTAGATGTTTGCGGATGCATGTGTTTGTCCGGTTGAGTGATCCGAATTCCCAATGATTTTACAAAAACTAACTCACAATAAGACAAATGAAACCCAACTTTATTCTTTCTTTTTTGTGGAACTCAATCCAAGCTTGATGACTTCGTGAGCATATCCACGATTCTGCATATCAATTCCATCCACAGGTTCAAACGAGTTATGATATCACACACAGGGCCATAGGGCTAGATTGACAGTTCTCGGCATTTCTACCTATCTACTTACCTTACTGCCTTGCTTGGGACATTACTTATATGGATCGCCACCTATTTTCCTTATAGTACCGTCAATCTGGAATTTAAATTACAAAAAATTGCATAAAAATGCATTTATTTCAATTTGTTTTGGTTCACGAGAAAATGGTAAACTAAATTAACATTTCGTTTTCCAGCAACTATTTCCAATTTATTCAAATTTTATATCATACCCACTTATGTTCACTAATTTTTTTAAATTTTTATTACAGGTGACTATCTTGGCGAAAAGAACGATCTCAATGAAGATGTGCTCAAGGCATTCGTTGCACTGCATGACTTTACAAATCTCATCCTAGTTCAAGCGTTAAGGTAAAAATCAATTAATCTTCACTCTTCATTTCCATTTTTTGTTCTATTTATAAATATCAAAGTAAATTCTTTTCTTCTTTCGAAAACTTCACAGACAATTTCTATGGTCCTTTCGATTGCCTGGTGAAGCGCAAAAAATCGACAGAATGATGGAGTGCTTTGCCCAGCGATATTGTCAGCTAAATCCTGACATCTTTACTAACACAGATACCTGTTATGTACTCAGCTTTGCAATTATAATGCTCAATACATCCCTACATAATCCATCGGTAAGTCAATTTTAAATTAGTCATCAAATATTTAAAGATGCTCCAGCAATTTCTGCACTGGATGATGTTAAAATAACAAACAAAAAACTAGAAACTAAACCGATTGAAAAACAAAAGCATAGACCGGCCAGCCACAAGCTATTTTGAATACGATACCAACCCAAATCAAAGCTAAAACAAACCGACTTCGTTGTACAAGTAAAATAATACGCTTTGCTTTACGAGGCGCGTAAATTATGTTTTTTTTTTTTCAATTTTTTAAGCTAAAAATAGGTTAAGAGTATTAGTGCTGCGGCACGATAAGAAGAATTTTGTTGTTGATTCGATCGTTTTTAGATGCAAATTATATGCATGTTGATGGATATTATAATGTTTAGCTTGCATTACTAATTTTATTCTGTTTTTGTTCTTAGGTAAAGGATAAGCCAACCGTGGAGCAATTCATTTCAATGAATCGTGGTATAAATAACGGTGGTGATCTTCCTCGTGGACTACTAGAATCTTTATATGAATCTATTCGAACTGAGCCATTTAAAATACCCCAGGACGATGGTAATGATCTAATGCACACGTTCTTTAATCCAGACAAAGAAGGTTGGCTATGGAAACAAGGTGGCAGGTAAGAGATTTTTATCAAAACCAAATCAACCCAATTTGACTAAAATTGTATTTTGTTTATTAGGTATAAATCCTGGAAAAGGCGATGGTTCATATTGAACGATAATTGTTTGTACTATTTTGAGTATACAACTGATAAAGAACCAAGGGGTATAATACCATTGGAAAATATTTGCGTAAGTTAATTGGACTGGGGTTGTTATTAAAACAATTGTTTATAATTTTTGTATTTGTTTTGTTTGGCTTAGGTGAGAGAAATTCATGACAGAAGTAAACCGCATTGCTTTGAACTGTTTGCAACAGGAGGAGCTGATATTATTAAGGCTTGCAAGACTGACTCAGAAGGAAAAGTAAGTTAATTATCAACAAAAAACAAAAAAGACATCGAAAGATCTAATCGAATTACATACATATTTGAATTTCTTAAAATTGATTGCAACCATCATTCTCATCTTAAATTATTAAGATTAGGTTAAAGTTGTAGTTTCTTATGAAGTATTATTATTGGTGTATTTGATAGATTATTAGATAGGAATTCACCCAGATGAAGTATATGTCTTTGAGAGAGAGCAGAACATTTACAGAGAAGTTGAGAAATAGTTTCATACACACCAACTTCTGCAAAAATCATTTAAATATATGCTAAGTGTCGTTAAATGCTCGTCTTTTAGACGGTGTCCGGTTATGACAATGTAGAACTCCTCCCATTATTTCATCACCTGTTTGCGATCAATTAGAAATTTATTGAATGCCAAGCCCCGCAGGTATATCTGGAATGAATATTTTTTTTATTGTAATAACTGTAAGATAGTGTAGTCAATGTAATAATAATCCGAATGAAGGAATGCTCAATCTTGTCAATCTTTTATTTTTCTCAAAATAAGGTTTTAATGCAATTTGTTCGCTCATTATGGTACCTATAAGTCTGTTAATAACACAATTCCTAAGAACTATTAAGATATTAATTTAGTTTCAGACATTCCACATTATTTAGGGTTCCGAAACGTTACTTACCTTTTTCAAAAGGTATCCTTTTTTCTAACACACTATGGTGACTGACCTACAACGGAAGACTTTCTCTTGCATGTGCCAACTGAGTCGCAATGTTTATCTTTCTGTTACTCGGGTATCGGGTTAGTTTGGGGCCTGTCAGTTCGTATACTACATGAACAAGCCAAATTGATTTTTGAAACTGCCCTTGATTTCCCTGTATGTGTATAATCTCAGTTTTATGTAGGTTCGTATGTTACCGGCTGGCCCATGTTTAGGTTTGTGAAATGAAACAGGGGTATAATTAAAACACGTCTTTATTGTACACAATTTCACTAACTTACTCACTAGACGGACTGTCAAAGTTACCATCAAGACCTTATGTATGAGTATTAAATGGATATGGCATGTTAGGTTGTAGGTAAATTGGCATACTAAAATCAAAAACTTGGTTATTCGTTAACCTATGTAGACCTGCTTCTAGAGCATACTACTCTTCTTAAATACATATGTATATGCGTAAGACTAATAAACTTATTTAATTTATTTATAACTTTCTACAAAGATCCTTATATAAAAATAAATCATTCTTCCTTTCAGGTTGTTGAAGGCAAACATACTGTCTATCGAATGTCCGCAGCAACAGAAGAAGATCAACAAGAATGGATAAAACGTCTAACACAGTCAATAAGTCATAATCCATTTTATGATATTCTAGTACAAAGAAAGAAAAAGGCACTGAGCAATAGTTAGTATTAAATCTAGATTAACAAAAAAAAAAACAACAACAAACAAACATCGAAGAGATCCTTCAAAGAAAAAACAAAAAAACGGTTAAAGTTTCATCTGGTCTGGTTTCCTGTTTGCATGCAAATAATCACAAAACTGCTAAATTACTCTACACATACAAAAAATACACACACACACATGCCAACTATTTACACCACCGACCGTCGTCGTTGTCGATGTCCTAATTATAGCAAATGGGTTCTCCATATTGTTTAAATTAATTTGTATAATTTTTGTTTTTGATTACGTAAAAAAAATTGTTTTCTATCATTAGGACAAACTAAATTGTTTATAAAAATTTAATTTACAAAAGCATGCAACTACATTATATATCCATAGATAAGTCCCGATTATATATTCTATTTTAAGTAATCCGTTTTGTTTTTTGTTGTCGTCTCTATTGTGATATAATTTATTTTTGTTTAGACTTATAATTAAAAAAAATATTATACAAAATTATGATATTTTTTTTGCTAAAAAAATAAAGACAAAAAAACGTTTAAAAATTAAGAAAAGAGAGGATATATAAAATAATTGCAATAAAATCATTATACAGATCATTTATATAAAATCAAAAAAAAAGAAGAAAAACAAATCCATGTAATTAAATAAAATGCAAAACTATTATTAAAAAAAAGCAAAAGAAAACATATCTTAATCTATTTTGTAAAGAAAAAAGAACACTTTGACAGAAAAAAATACGAATGCTAAATGATTCGCTTGATGCGGGAAAATGTCTAATTTGAGCGCACAGAGTAATATATTAAAAAAACCACACAGATTTATTAAGCTATTCAAATTTAATGCAACCATTTTTGTCCAAAATCTCAGAGAAAATTGTATAAGCTTAAAATGTATTACATTGTTTTTGTAAAAAATAATAATATTTAAGTAACATATTGCTTTGTAAAACTTTGAGTAAATTAAGAACATAATTATTCTGAGCGACTTATTAATTGAAATTGTAAATATATCATCTGTAGTTCTAAATCCAAATCCTGATTTATGTCAATAAATATCTATATTTCGGCAATGTTCCCAGATGTATTCGAAGAATTTAGAATTCTACAAAATTCTTTCCTTAAATGTATTCCTAATATTCTTAATGAGCTTATCTCTTAAAAAATATTGCTAATGAGCCATTCGATGTAGAGCCATCTTCATCGAGAATGTTGAACAAATTGGTCAGGATTAAGAACAAAAATTGTTTTCTGTATGACCTGTAAGTCGTACAGACTCCACACAAAATGATATATTGTGTTCTCTGTAGCGCCAAGGTTGCAAATTGTGCAGATATTTAAGCTCTAGCTTTGATGTTGAGCAATCCTCATCGAGATTTTAACAGCATACCAATCATTTCGCATTAGTTATTGTCTTTGAACTAGTTTGACACATCAGCGTATTTAGGATTACAGTACTAGTCATGGAACTGTGATTGTAACGCTCTGTTGGTGTGTTCCGTCCGTCCAATGTTTTTTCTGCAAGTTTGGGCAAATTCCTAAACGCATATCTTGCGCAAATTCTGCTAAGCAAACAGTTCCAAAATGCAAATACAAAAATCTCTGCTAAGCAGAGTGTCCCAAAATGCAATCGATGCTACTTTCTTGCGCAAATGCAGAGGCATTTGTGCAAATGTCAAACATTTCTTGCGCAATTCTCTTACATATGCGTATTCTGATTTTCTATATCTGCTTTGCAAGTGTTTTGCTTTGCAAATCTTGCGTTTAGGAATTTGGCCTTTGATACAAGCTTCCTTATGCAATGGAATCCAATCAGAATATGTAGACTAGTTAAACTCCATTCCGATTTCATCAAAGAGCTCTGGCCTTTCACTGGCCCAGTATATCCGTTTCCTCACAATAATATCGGATAGTTTTCTGGGTAGTCTACTTTCAGGAATCAGCTACTTTATCCCATGAATCCTGAAAAAACGATAGGTTCGTTCGTACCAAAAATCTTGCTGCGAAATTTGAATTTCGTGAAAAGTGGTTTATTTTCTGGCCTATTATTTTTGTTGTATTCCTCTCTAATTTTCTCCGATTGCAAATCGTTGCGGAACATTTAATTTACGCACATAAAAGTTTTGGTAGCTCGAAAATACAGCACATTCGCTATTTCGGGTCAATATTTGATTTACAAAACGTTTACCATGAAACAAAAACTAACGTCATTGATGAATATTGGTTGAGAGAAACTACCAATCGATATTCTTCTCAGCAATTTGAAAGCAAATTCTCAGCAAAATTCATCACTTTTGCTATCAGAGAGCCGACGATGAAGTATTTTGAATTCACTTAATCATTTATTCTTTGTCGCAGGTGCTCAATTTATATAATTATAATTATTAATAGACTATCCATTTCACTTCTTACATATAAATCTTGGTAAGATTTTTGCTCCTGCATCCTATTGACATAGTTAAATTGACTAAGAAAAATCTCAAGCTTTTTCTTGTAAAATTCTAGATCGACCTTCTTCTATTAATGTTGCTTAAATACTTTTTTTTTGTGAGAAAAATTGTTGGTTTACTCAAGTGAACCGGAATGATTTTTTTTTTTACATTTTTTAACAATATAATTTTCATTGAGATATTGTTTAATAGATATCACTTATTTTTGCAAAAATCCTATGAAAACTTGCAGAAACGTTAAATTATTTGATGCTGTGATACAAAATTGGACATTAAACCGCTTAATGCATTTATTGTAAAAACTATTTAATAACACCGTAAAAATATTATAAATAATATCAAACCAGAGGCTTAAATTTAATTAATTCGAAAAGTCAATTCGTCTCAAGACAGCCTTTTTTTTCTATGCTTGTTTGACTGATATATATACAAAAAGGAATAAACTGTTGTTCTGATATGAATTTTACCGACACAAAGTTCCGATGGACCCGGTCTGATTTATCGCAACTAGTCAAAGATTATTCCATCTTACCTCAAATACGGCGCTTTAAATTGTTTCAACCCAAAAGCTGTTTTTTATTTTTCCATTTTAAAACCACCTAGCTGAAATAAGATGAAACAATAGTACTCTGACGAGTTATGATCATTCAGCTCGGGGAGATATTTTTTTGACTTGCGATGATATGAGTTAGAGCTTCAAGAAGTCCTCACCGCCATATTAAGATCATATTGTATAAATATTAAAACTTTAATCTAACTTTTCTCAATCTTTTATAATCCTCGATAATTGCTGACAAAGTGGCAAACTTACAAAAAAATTCAAAAAAAAAAAAAAAAAACAAAAAACAAACTTTCACTTTTAATATATTTATTGTATGGCCTTAAATTTGCTTAAAATAATTATAATTTGTAATAGATTCTCTTGGTTTATACATAATGTAATGTACATATGTATTTACAAAAACAAAAGAAAATCAATTTCAAAAGCGTGCTTAAGTCTTAAGATAATAATCACGCGCTGTGATAGTTGATTAAGGTAGTACTTTGTATTATAGATAGTACCTAGTGGTGTATGCTTAGTACGTTGAACTCTTACACGGAAAGTGTGTGTCTCTGGTCTTTAAAAGTGCTTCTCATTTAGTCATTCGGACAACTAGGTTCATTTCCAACAGTTGTGCCTATAATTTATATATTTTACATATACGCTCGAAGCTAATATCATAAATTAAAGAGAAGTAATATTCGATATCCTGAAATGGAAGATTTGTCCAATAATATTTCTATGACCACTTTAATTGGTGATTCACGAGTCGATTCTGAAAACAAATTAAGAAGCAGAAGAAGAAATGTCATTCTAACTTAGGGGTTAAGAACGGGCCTCTGGATGACTAATCGAAAATGTCAGAACATAAATGAAAGGAAGTATTTTGTATTCCGATTCCGATGACTTGCTGTCAGTTTAATCTACGTTAGCAGCGGAGGGTCTTCACTTAAGAAAACAAAACTAAAACTAAACTCAAAAATTTCAGAAATCTGCAAATATTGCATTTCATATGAATTCGTTGCATGCGTTGATTTTCTCACTTGAACTTAGTTGTATTCCAGGAATTCCCTCGGAGGTAAAAATTAAACCGGAAAAGTTTTGAGAAAAGAAACTTAGAAGACCTTCAGGGTTTTGTGAAAGTTGTCTGTCTCAATCCAATTTCACAAGGGAAGTACTTTTCTAAATCACTATGTTCATTAAACCTGACACCCCTAAATATAACAACCTGCATACGTACCGTTCCTTCTATAATAGTTCTAGCCTTATGATAGCACATGATCGTTTAAGTTGAACTATTATGAATATTTAAGTTTCATGTCAGTAAATAATTTAATATCTGTTAGTTTTTTAAAAGAAAATGATTGTTCCAAGTTTGAGGTAGGCTGAAGCATTCACTAAGAAAGTGTCATTTTTCTCCTCTAGATCCGGGTGCACACAAGCCAGCGAAATCTGCTTGGTATAAGTAAATTGTTGCTGTTACAATTTCAATGCAAAAAGATTTCCGAAACAAAGCGGAGTAGAGTGTTCACAAATTATATTCATGTATCCCAATTTCAAGTGCTATCGTTACTATCACAGAATGTGTGTGCAATGTCAGTGTAAGTAAATTACATAAATAAAAATAGTAACTAACAAGCAAAATGTCTATTTATTTATATTTTTAAATAAAACTTCTTTATAATATGTAATGTAACAAAACATAAATTCAAACATTTCAAAATTTCTTTTTGTAAATATTTTTGATTGTATAAATTCATACAGTAAAAACCTACATCACTCTTATAATAGTTTAGTTAAATAAATTGGATTTATTTTTTTAACATTAAAGAGTTTATAGTTTTTTATTTTTATTTTTACTTAGTACCTTTAGCTTTTAACTAAAAATATTTACTGTGTATATAATTATATTTTTTAATTTTTACCCCAAGTGTTATGTTATAGAAAAAATAAAATAAAATCGAATTTTTGTTAATTTTAAAAAAGAAGGAAAACAAAAAACCCAAACAAGAATGAAACGAAGGAAAGAAAAAAAAATTTATATATTTGAAAGAAAATAATATCACGACAAAATAATTAAATAAACTTATTAAATGCAATATTTAAAACAAAAATATAATTATAAATATAATCCGTTTGGAGAAATTATAAGTTTTCCTCAATTATATATAAATATTAATTTATATAATATATAATACGTATTTACACATTTAAAATTATTATTATAATTAATAATAAGAGTGTAAATTATACATATATATATAGCTTTAGTATAAATACTTTATAATTTGTAAAATAAATTGAATTTTTTTATAAACCAATATTATTTTATGCTATACGTAAATTAAAATATGAAAACAAAACGAAAAAAATAAACACATTTTACATAAATTAAAAAGAAAAAAAAAACTTTTTTTAAATTATACAAGTATACAAAATTTTAGTGTTCCAAAAGCTATTTAAACTTTTGGACATTATTTAAATAATAATATTTCTACAGGCCTATTCCAGGAAATCTTGAGCTTCGTGTATTACAATCTATTTCTAACTGTTCCATGTTAGATTTGATTAAAACCTCGCATTTTCTTGACAAGAAAGTAATTTAATCTTTAGAGAAAGTTTAAATAGGTTGTATAATTATCTTGGACATGATACTGCTAAGCTCAGTTACATTTCTTTAAGAACTAGTATCATGCGGAAATAATTTTGATATTGTACACACTCAGCCACTGCCTAGCTTGGCACAGTGTAGATGGTGTCGGATGAGTGCGGTGGTCCGGCTGAGTGAGTGAACCAATTTTCGCATGATTTTGTAAAAGAAAACACACAATAAGAGACAAGATCCTTTCATACATATGTTTAAACTTAATCCAAACTGGATGACTCCGTGAGATTGTCCACAATTTCCCACATCAATTCTATCCAATGGTTCATACGAGTTATGTTCATTACCTAAACACTGGGCAAATTCATAACCGTATATCTTGCGCAAAGAGTTCCATATGCAAATACAAAAATATCTGCTAATCAGAGTGTCCCAAAATGCAATCGATGCTATTTTCTTGCGCAAAAGCAGAGGCATATGTGCAAATGTTAAACAAATTCTTGCGCAATTCTCTTATATTTGCAAATCTTGCATTAAGGAATTTGGCCACTCATTCCACTAACATTTTTCGCCAAAGTTTTCAATCAAAATAGGAAAGATCCCACTGCCAGTAATATCATTAACCGTCACACTTGAGTCTTATGGGGTCTTCCATTGGTAAATTTAAATTTCAATTCAAAGATTGTTTTTTTTTCCTTTTCACGGCGAATGGAATGCGATTTCAAATTGATTTTTTGTGGTTGTATTCATGTAATCTACTTTGGGTAGGGAAATCTTGGCTTGATGAATTAACAAAGTGCTTTCATTTTGTATTAGAAAAAATTTCCTCCATATTTTTTACCTTATTTTCACAATTGAACAAACCGAATACCAAATTTGCGAGCTGACATGAAGGTTACATCTGCCCAAGAATTAAGTTTTGAAAAATTGATTTTAAATCGAAAAACAAATCTATTTTTTGCCCAGTGGAACGCAAAAATTGCCAAAATCGGCATTATGACAAATCAAAAATAAATTGATTTATTTTGCCAATAGAGAACACTATTAAAATAAATTAAATATTCAGCTACATAGATTTGATATTTCAATATTCCATTAATGTTAATACATTCCCAAAAAAATGTTCCATCAGTTCCAGCACGGCCTAGGCCCTCTTTCAGATTCACGATTGATTTAACACCAATTCTGTAACACTTGATGGCAAATTGTTTGCCAAAATGTTGAGTAGCTTCCTGTTTTCAACCTAGATGCTACCCTACAGTACAACCCAGATCTAAACTGAAGTGCCACCTTGCCTTACTTTTGAGTCTTGAAAATATGTTGTTTTGGTTAAATTCCTTATTTTGTCGCCTCCGCACTTTGGGTGGTTTCTTAGATTCTTATAACTACCCAAAAATATGGAGAAGAATAAAAATAAAGAATTTGAATAAAACAACCGAGCATTTTCGAATTTGTAAATTTTAAATCAGCACTGAAAAATACCCTAGACACGACATTTATATCTTCATATCAAAAGCTCATCCAAACTACACCCAACCACCCACAAACTAAATCCAACAAAAGAAAGTGCATAAAAAACATTTATATCCACCCGAATTCACCATAGCACTCATCTTTACAAACAATTCACCATCAGTGTTTCATTTTTTCTCTGCAACAAAGTTCAGTTATCAGTTTGGTGTAGAAAGCGTGTTTTTTCTCTTTTGCTACTCGGTCTTGTGATAAAAAATATTAATTTTCTTAGTAAATTTTCAATATTCAGTCAATCATTTTTGAAATAATTGTTTTTCAATTTGTGTACATTATTTTTCCAAAAAAAAAATAGAATTTTCCTTTCGTAAAATGTGTGTTTTTTGCAAAACAAAATAATTCCGACGCGTCGTTGTTTGTTGCTATCGTCAGTGTTGGTAATGTTCCGTTCGTTGTGACTTAAACTCGGAATCAAGATTTTTTCGGGTTAATATATTGTTGTGTTTCTAAAATAGGTTTTTAGTTAGTGAAGATTTGTTGGTTTTTAAAAGTGTTGAAAAGTGCGTGTGTAATTGAAGAATTCGAAAGCAACATTTTACAAATTTTTGGTAAGGTATTTAATAAATCTTTATTCCATTTACATTATATTTAATATTGTCAGATATTGACTAGAACATTAAACTAAACTACGAAAGCATATTACATATACATATGTACCTAATACATATTTTTTTCTAATATAGAATTTATTACAAATACAATTTCCCTAAAATATTTCCCTCCGTCTAACATTGTGAACATGAGTGATGCTTGAACATTTCTCTCGCAATTTCTTCTTCTCTTTTTTTATCTACTGAGAATATCTATGCTATGTGAAAAGTGAAGCTACAAATGTTTTGCCAGTTTTCATAGCTATGTAGCATCTTCTGGACTATGTATGTTCTCGGGGCTGATGGCGCCAGTACTTCTTTGCAAATCTTGACGGAGGGACGTGCGTCGTCTTCTTGTGAGTCCCTGGACTGGAGTGTTTGTTTTTCCGATCTTGTGGAGGAAGGCGGTGAAATAACCGGTGTTTTCGGTCGTTCCACTCAGTCACGTTCCTGATCAGCCTCGAAGAAGGACTTCCTCTGCTTTCTGAGCTCCAATGCCCTTGCCACTTCTGTATTGGCCCTTTCGTATGCCGTTTCTAATCCAATTTCCGCCTTTTTGTCGTAGTCGTACTTTCCTTCTGTCGCTAAGAGATCGTAGGGAGTCACTCCTGCGACTACAAGGACAGCTGGTTCTGACACCGTCTTTGTACTGCCGCCATGAGTTTGCGGTATTTCTGTTGTTTAAGTGTTTTCGCCTAGATTTCACTTCGGTCCCGATTTGGAAATCGATTTGAGTAGAAATTCTCATTTTTGTCAGGAGGACTATCTCAGTTTTCTCTGTTGCCAGGCTGAGGTCATGCTCATCCATCCACGAGTTTGCTCGTCGCATGACCTGGTACATATTTCTTTGCGCGTTTTCGGTGTCTCTTGCCGTGATCGGTGAATTCGTCTGCGTACCCGACCAGAAAGGTGTCTTCAGGCATCTCCACGCGGAGAATGTAATCATAGGAGATGTTCCAGAGGTCTGTTCCTAATATCGATCCCTGCGCTATTTCTAAGATTTCTTTTCAATTCGAGCTAGAAACATGAGTTGTGAATTAAATTCTAAATTATAGGCTTTATCATAGATCAACTCTCGATCCCTGAAATAGTCCTTCACCATCCGCAGGAGATATATCTACTGAAATGTGGAATCTCCTTTCGAGTGCGTCTAGTACATATTTCGGTCCACCTGGCCGAGTTGAAGACATCCCGTACGTCCAAGGTTGCTAGCAAGACGATATTCCTAGAGAAGTGGTTTCCCTATTGGGCGATTTGGGCGGCGTTCACTACTTTAATGGCTCCAATCGTAGCGCGGCCTCTTCTGAAACCGTACTGCCTCTCTGACAAATCACTTACCATTTGTACCCCCGCTATCAGACGAGATTTAAGCAGCTTTTCCAAGAGCTTACCCGCGGTGTTCAGGCCTGTATACCGATGGGGAATCCGGGTCTCCTTTGCCTTTGCTGATCAGCACCAAGCGTTGTTTTATCCAGCTCTTGGGAAAGATGCCTTCCTCGAGGCAAGTGTTGAACATGTTGAATAGTAAATGGGGACATTTTCGGGCTGTCACTTTTAGTACTTCTGTAGGAATTCAGGAGGAAGCATTTTTGTTTTGCAGCGACTGTACAGCTATGCTTAACTCTTCTTCACTAAAGCCTGTCATTGGGCCAGTGTGGTGTTGGATGGCCTGACAGCATAAGTTGGGAAGAGTGTGCTCCATCTTCTCTTCATTCGGGAAAAGGCCCTCTTGAGCTTGGATATTTTGGTTCTGAACTCCACAAGGACGTCTTCTATAGGCTCAGCGTGTCGTCTTCTTCGCATGGTTACTATGCGCCGGAGTTGTAGGCATCTGTGTCGAAGCGCAGCTATCTTCTCTGCCCACCAGTATTGGCGTTGCTTGTTCGGGACATTGAAAAATCGCAAGCGAGCCATATTCGTTGCATCGTGGCTTCAACTTTCATTTCCGCAGGTCCTAGAACATCGAGCTTGGCTCTTTCTCCTTTTTCGATGATCACAGAATTGAAAAGGTTCTCGTTAAACCTGTTTATGTTTCACCTTGAAGCTTGTGTTTGACTCCATTTAGGAGCTCGTTGATTCTCTTCTAGATCAAAGAAAATGTACTGGTGGTCGCTGCCCGTTTGCTCCTCGATTACTCGGACCAGACTTAAAGGTGTTAACAAAACCAAAAGAAATTATTTAATAAATTAATAAAATTTTTATTTGTAATCATAAAATATCAAGAACTATGACATTCATCTTATTGTTATCTTAATACTATTTACGGAGTACAACCTTTTCGATTACCATACAATATTTTATATTCAGGTACAATTTCTTTTTTTATCAGGGCATTCATTACAATAACATGTTTTTCACGAACTAAATCTCGTTTGAAAACCTTAATGCCTGGACTATGAATTAGAAAAGCGTTGGTTAGCACATGATATTCATAGTCCAGCAGACACATGGCGAATCCCTAGGAAAAAATAAATATTTCTTTATCATTAACATATAAAACAAAAATCCCACTAGAACTCTTACTTGTATTCGTTTGTTCTTTTGGCCTTCCCATGTGACTCGTTCATCGAAGAACGGTTCGCGATTATCACTCACGTAAAATGGCTCCCATACAATTTGCTTTGATCTTCTTTGTCCCACTATGAAAACATTCATTTCTTCTGTTTCATTGGCCGCCATCCATTCGGTCATATTCGGAATATTATGACAAGAACTGCAGACTTTTTTGTGAAACGGAATAGCGGTTTTGTTGTTTAAGAGTTCTTGGAGTTCAGTCTTGGTTTCAGGCATTCTTGCGTTTTTTGTGATTTCAAAGGCTGCTAAAGGAAAAACCCTGTTAAAAGTAAACAAAATAAACCTTTGACAAGTCTAAAAGTCTAAGCCCATACTACCTCGGTCTTTCACCATACAGCACACTTGAATTCCGAATAACCATTTTCAGAAATTCATCTACAAATCCCGGATTCGGATAGAGTTCGATATCACTTGCAAATATGAAGTGAGTGAGAGCAGCTTTTCGGGCAATATTTCTACCCACATTAATTGGATAGACAAGATTATGGCTTTGTTTGTACATTGAACTTCGGTTAATGTTTTCATATGGCGGTGGAAAGGAACAGTCATATGGCGAATTTAATGCATCAGTTTCAGTCAAGGGAATAATTTTTGGCATGTGATCTTTGGGAAAGTATATGTGAAAGGTCACATAGTATTGTATGAGGTCACTTTCTTTGAAACAATTCCGGACATATTGGATAGCTTCTAGTGTTTTATTGAAATCCAATCCAGGAGCATAAATTGCAAAGCTCACGGGGGCATTCCATCTGAAAATCAAACAAAAAGTTGCTATTAAGAAGGGCCTAATAAAAACAAAATGAAAAAAAAATTATAATCAACACTTTATAAATTCGATTTCTGTATCGATCTGGGAACAGGAAGGATTTGCTTACTTTTTTTTTTAATAAAAAGTGTGTCATTTTGGATTTTGTCTTGAAATTTCTCGGAAATTGTTTTAATGATTTTGATTATATGTACATCTATTCAATTTACACTTGAAATTATTCCACGTTTCCTGTTGGTTGGTGTTTTTTTTTTTTTTTTTTTTTTTGAAAAATTCAACACTCCCTAATTTTTGATTTATTTCCGTACATATTGATAATCGCTTAACCGATTTCGATATATGTAACATACTTTTATACAATTCCATAATTCTACTTCCATATATGATTTCTCTTAAACAAAATCATGATTTGTAAGCTTTACTGCAAACTGAAAAAGACTCTTCTTTAAAGGATGCAGACCTTGTGAATTAAATGGACTTCGTTTTCAGTCAACAAAATTGGCGATAATATGCCGAGAGAGAACAAAAAAGTTTGTCGCACTTTAAGCATTCCTAAAATAAAAATAAATGTTTTTCTGAAGTTTACCGCCGGTGTTGCAGGGCGTATGTGGAACATTTTTTTAAATTAATCGGCCCTAGCGAGGTATCCGTTCGGAGCAGAAAATTCTCCGATTTTGTACGATTCGGAGGATTTTTGTTCGAGGTATTCTTCCGAACAGCTGTTCGGAATTTTTCTCCGACATTTATTTTAACGCACCCGGCGAACTGCGTTGAAGTGCGATCAAGTGCTTTATTTGTGAAATTTCTGACAGCTTAATTCAATTGCTTTTCCGATTTCGTCCGACACAAATTCTTCGCGGAACAAATTGTGCCAAGGCGTTTGTGTATCATTATTCTTTCCGATAGGATACCTCGAAAGCAATTTGAGCCTCCGACAAAGTATGCGTTGCGGACAATTTTCCGCTCCGAACGGATACCTCGCTAGGGCCGAATATCACACATCAAAAATCATTTTTAATACAAAAACTATCATAGCAATTTGGAATTACCTTATAGGAAAGTGTAAAGTTAAGCAAAATTTGTAAGTCATTTGCAAATATCAATTTGACTTAATTCCTAAATTCGATAATGATATTTTTTTTGGAGGTATTGCACTCCGACCGACCTGGAGATCTATTGTGCCCCACTTAAAAATATTGCTCTTAGGAATCTTAGCATTTCGTGCACCTTCAGAAAGGATAGGTCCTTCTCTTCCATCTGGCATTGTCCCAAATGGTTTTTCCTTTGGTGCATGAATAGACAACATCTTCCAAGTATAAGATCCGGTACATATGACACTGCTTACCATACCAAGTAAACCTAGATGTCTTCTTGTCTAGTTTGGAAACCTGTTATTATTCTTAGATTTTTTTCTACTAGTTAATGCAGTTTTCGAAACGTTGCTGGTTGTAATTGCCTCAGTAGTTGTTTTCAATTCTTGGATCTGCTTGATTCATCTTCTTCTTAAATTTTGTTTTTGCTGACGTTTTCTCCTATTCCGCAATAAGACTCATGCCCTGTTAAAAGGTGTTGATGCGCCTATTTTTGCTAAGGTGTCTGCCTCTTAGTTTCCATGAACACCCACGTGACCAGGTGCCCAGTGAAGTGTGACCCTGTTCTGTTTGCCAGATTCATTTATCCTGTTTATGCACTTCCACACCAATTTAGAGTTGATGGTATATGAGCTTAGTGCCTTGAGTATCGCTTGACTATCTGACATGATGATGTTACGATAGTTTTTTTTTCGAGATTTCATTCCACGCATTTCCCTTTGGCTACATACTTCAGCTTGGAAGATGCTGGAGGACTGTCCCATCGGTATGGAAAGTTTGGTTCTAGCCCCAAAGATTCCTGCACCAGTCCCTTTGCTTGTTCTCGATCCATCAGTGTACCACTTGATATTTGTTTCGAGGGTATAGTTTGTTTCTTCTACTACCAAATCTTTTTTGTTTGTTTTTCTCTTGGGATGTCAAGAAGATTTGTTACTGTAGACCTGCTGATTAAGTGTCTTTCCCTGATACCAATAATTTTGTCTGTCCCAGTTCCTTCCTTTGAGAATCTCATGATACTTCCCATTGTCGGACTTCTGATGACCTCTTGTAGAAGGAATAGATGGAGGACAACCTTCTTAGCTGCGAAAGGGCAGGTTCTCCTTGCTCCCGTAATACAGATCAGACCAAAAACATAAATGTTAAAAGAAGAGCCAAGTTCTTCTATACAAAAACCTTTGTGTAATACAAGTGAGCCGTGAAAAGTATGAGATCTAAAAATATGCCAAGTTCTTACTTCATGAAGGTTTAATACCGAATATTTAAAGTAGAATAATAATGAAAAAGCTGCAATGTAATAGAGAAATTTTATTATTTAATGATTACTGACTAAAATTTGATGGGTTCACTGTTCAAGTTTTTAAAACCTTTCGAATTGGGCATAAAAAAAAACTTGCCAAGTAAGCCAATCAAATTATAGTCAGTAATCATTAAATAATAAAATTTCTCTATTACATTATAGCTGTGTCGATATTATTCTACTTTAAATATTCGGTATTAAACCTTCATTAAGTAAGAACTAGGCGTACTTTTAGATCTGAGTACTTTTCACGGCTGACTTGTTACAGAAAGGTTTTTGTATAGAAGAACTTGGCTCTTCTTTTAACATTTATGTTTTTGGTCTGATCTGATTTTCCCAATGGAGATGAGAAATTTATAATTTTTTTTACAATGCGAGGAAATGAACAGTTTGAAGGTATTAGCAGATTCAATCCCAGTAGGCCTAGTGGATTCATCAACTATACTTCTTCATCCAATAAAAATATGCAGTACACGTCTTATAGGAGAGCTTATTTCAAAATCAGTAGCGTGCTATATTTTTGCACCATATCTACTAAATTAAAAGAACTCCCCCATAAAAAGTGTTTGCGCGCCCATAAATTTTCGATTCATTTGACGCGGACCCGACGCACAGTGTGGCGACTAGTGGAAAAAAATAAAAAAAAAAATGTGCCAAAAATGTGAAGCAAGTATGCCAAATTCAAGGTAATAAGTCTAAATGAATGAATCGACAGTTTATTTATGATAAAGTTCAATTTTCTGTTGTCAGAGATCGTCAGAAGATCAGCAAAATAACAAATAGTGATTTGTAGGATTTGTACTTACCGGTTGAAAGAGCGTTTACTGAAGAAAAGAACAGAACATTCGATATTTTTTTCGCTATCCTCACAATCAGGAGAGAAAATATAGTTATTCTAACTGCATATTTTTTTTTTACATGTAAATTTAAATTTTTTTTGAGAGTCCAATTCAAAGCTTCTTTTTTCGTGTTAAGCACTGACTTTGATAAGTCATATATTTTGTGTGGTGCCATATGGGAAAAAAGTGTTCTTATTTAAAGAAAGAAAACAATCATATCTTTTAAAAAAAGTAAGTTTTTTTTGCAACAACTTGCACTTTTTCTTGCAACAAGTGTTTGTTTACGAGCATTTTTTACAGAATATGTTCAAACATAGAGCTTTTTGATGTTTGGTTTTCCAACTCAACAGCCCCAGTACCTGGTGTATTGCAGTTTATGGATATAAAATTAAATATGCAATCCAATTTAGAAACTGAAGATCAGAAAATCTTAACAAGACACGCATCAACAACTTGCTCAGAAATAAATAAACGTTGTCACTTCCATCGCTTATACACTCGAAGACTCGGATAGTGATCTTTTTTCGTAATTTTTTATTTTTCGGCTTTTCTTTTTGTTATTACTTTTTTTGAACAATTATTTTTGTCAACAATAAAAGCATCCATTATATTTTGCAAGATCTTTTATGCGATATATTCTGTATTTGTTGTGCTTTGAAAAAATGTATATTTTCCTACTAACCTTTAAAATATCACAACTTTTGTATATCGAATAATCATCAATTTTTTTAAATGTTTGGCTTCTACCTAATCATTTTACAATTGTAGGCGTGGCAGTAGGTGGATTTTTGTTCAAATAAATTTTTCTTATCAAACACATTAATTTTGTACATTTTTTTCAATATCATACGAAAAATTAAAAAAAAAAATCAATTTTATAGCAAAAGTGGGCGTGTCAGTGGGCGAAATTTGCGCTATTTTAACTCATAATTTCTTCACCGACCAGAATATTAATAACTAAAATCACTATCGTACTAGAAGTTTACATGTAACCAATTTATTACCAAAAATGGGCGTGGTAGGGGGCGTGAAAATTCCTCAAATTGAGTTAAATCCCCTATTTATTACATTTAGCAACCAATTTTTGATCACAGTTATCTTGATTTTGAAAAATAGATTTTTTTCCACTACCTGCATACAATCGACGCACTGTGCGACGTCCTATTGACCGCACATATGAGTGTGCATTGTGCACTTGCACTGAGCAATTCCTATGGCTGTTTGTGCTATTCAATTTCAACCCCCTTTAAATATTGATGTGCATTCAGAGTTACCCTTGTGCATTTGGTAACATGTTCAGTTTTTTTTCCTTGGGTTTCTGTTGATGTGCTTTTGATTTTAGAGCTGTAAAAAAGGGTCCATTTAAAATCAACACTACCACAACCCTGTGAGATCTTTAATGAAAGACAGATTTATGCAATCCACTGTACCCAGAATGGGGGGCAAACGTCCTATCTTGCCCACACTGCATATTTTTGTTGGACAGAGTATAGTCGGATAAGTTAGTATATAAAAATTATAGTATTCTCATGAAGACGAACGATTGGGCTGCATCTTAAGCATAGCGATAGTACTTGTTAGATTTGTCTCTGCTAAATTTAATAATAAAATATTCACCTTTTTACAACTTGTTTTGTATCTTATCCTACTCTCCACTGTAAAATCGTGCGCTAATTTGAGCGCCATCACCAGGATAGCGTTGGCATCACAAAATCAAGCTCCATGATAATACTATAGGTTATACTAAGCGAATATTTCAACATACTTTCTCTCGGAAGTTTTCTGTCCAGAAAATCGAAGCCATGAGCAATTATAGACATTAAAATCACCTGCGATGGCAACTTCAGTGAGAGGGTAGTTAAAAATAATTCTGGACAAACAATCAAAATTTGTATATGTAAAATTGATTTCTCAGTTAGGGCTTCTATATAAAAATCAGTAATGAATTATGTGTCTATGGACATGAAATTTTATTCACCATTGGCTTGGCTAATGATTTTTGTTGCAATATTCAAAAATATTCAAACAAACTTAGCGATGAACGTTATGACTTAAACCACTGTTATGGTGAGTTTGGTTTTTTTTTTTTTAAACGATGCCAATAATTTATTGGCTCTATTGAAAGCCAAAAGCATTTATGGCTCGAGCTTCGAATATGAAAATTGTGCAAACATCATTTTGAGACAAAATTTAGAGTTATAAATACAAATTAAAACATTTCCACCACATCCCTTACATACTGTTTGAAACAAATGTTCCACATACGCCATCGCACACCGTAATTAGGCTGAAAGAAACATTTATTATTATTTTCGGGAAAGCTAAAAATTCAGCAATTTTTCCTATTTCAGGTTTGACTATTTATGTCAATCTAGAGTTCGATGTTTCCACTAATGCAAAATTTGCAATGTAAAAGTTACCCAATATTCTTCTAAAAAGATTCATGGTAATATAAATGTCAAGACAAAAGCTTATACAACAGCAGTGGTAGGACGAGTCTTCTTGGTTCTATCAAAGGTATTTTACCGAAACAACAAGGCAAAAGGCAATAAACCGATATTTCATTTATCGAAAAAATAATCTCCTGATTTTTATGATGAAATACGAATATATAAAACCAAAAATAAATAATTATTTCATCGGTATCAGAATTGGATAACCCGATAAATCATATTTCTCGTTATTTTTTCACATTGCATTTTATTTTAAAACGCAAGTCCATTGTAAAATCTAAATTTGTTTGTAGAAAAATAGAAAATAGATTAGATTAGTAAACCTTTGTTCAAATTGTACTTCATAGGAATGTAAGGTCCAAAAGATCTTACTCAACTTCAGAATTAGGTGAAGTTTTGTTGAGAATCTGTTTTCTACTTTTTGACTTTATATAGAGGAAATTTTTACATCCATTACACGAATAGTTCCTACTCTAGTCTTTCCCTTTTTGTCATTGATTATTTGTATGCCCTTGGTAAAAGAAACCGATACAAATTCGAATAGTTTCTTCAATTGAGGTTGTTACAATAACCGAGTCACCAAAAAAGCTGAGTCTTAGAATTTATTGTGGAAATCAGAGTATGAAAAATAAAAAAAATATTGTTCGTTGTAAGAGAGAGGAAAAGTTATTCTTAAATCCATTTAAAAAAATATTTACAAATTTCTGTAAATTTTACTCTATCTCAGTTTTTGAATGGTCATGGTGTCTTTTATTGAATCCGGGTTAATTCAGACTCAAAATTAGTTATGAATTTGTATAGCATATTTTTTGGGTCCTGCAATTCCGTTTGTCTGTCTGTGTGTCTGTATCTACAGTCTAAGCCGCTAAACTGATTTTCTTCAAAGTTGGTATTTAAGGTTCTTCGACGGTTCCCTAAAGGAATATTCAAATTTTTGGCTCCTCCTAACGAACTAACGGTACCTATCATACAGCCGTTATGAAAAATCGTATTTATCTCAAAAACGGCTCTAACGATTTTGATAAAAATAAGAATTAGCCTCATTATTATAGGCATTGTTTAAATTTGGTTTTTCGACTTTCTCATTAACGGCTCGAACGATGTTGACCAATATTTTTATATATGAGCTCCTTTGCATTTGAAATAATGTTGTATATTCAAATTTGAGAAAATATAATTTTAAAATAAAAAAAAAATGTACATAAAAAATTGGTAATCATCGTTCTGTAGCGCTTGCCATTGAAGGTGACCGCCTCACCAACGTCGTTTCCTAAAAAGTACGGACATCATTGGTCGCCGATGCGACGGCCCAAAATCCACACCAAACAGTAACTTTTTGAGGATGTATTGTCACCTGGGGCCTATTGCACCATCTTACAAAATTGTGATTACAAGCATTTTTTTAACAAATTTGTAAAAAATCGTGACACAATTTTGTAAGATGGTGCAATAGGCCCCTGGAGAACGTCATTATCGTCCTTTATATGGCAATTTTGCATGTTAAGTGGATCTCTCTGCAAAAGTGAGCCTCGTGGCTTCAGATGATTTTTCGGACAAAATTGGAGCCTCTTTCAAACGCTCCGAGGTCCAGTCAGCGAAAAAACGGCGTTGTCTACGGTCATGAACTTTGAGCTTCTGGGTCAATTGGATATTGTGCGGATGTGGAGCGAATTCCTGGAAGATGCAAAATTCTGCGAAAAGCCGAGCTCTCGTGCACGGCGAGGAATCTTCTGCCTCGAGTTTCGCTGTTCACTTTTACGGCCCGCGCCGATGTTCTCGACTGATCTTGCATTCGTTTGACGTTCCCTTGCTAAGTAATTGATTACCGTACCGTTCGTCTCCAACCCTTCAAGAGTCTACTTTGAAAGGCCACTACGTTTACTGTATAACGGGAACTTACGAACACTCATTTTATTAAAAAAGTTTTATCATTTTCACGTGCTGTAAAATCGTGGCATCAATAACTGAATAATAAACAACAGATTTGACAGATGTCACTAAAACAACATTGCCGCCAAAATCTACCCGCGCCAATTAAAACAAGAAAATTAAATTTTCAAAAAGAATACCATTTCGTGGTAAAAATTTTGTTATCTACTGTAAGCAAACATATATTTCTCATTGGCAGATGTTTTGGAAAAACTAGAAGTTGTATATCTCATCAAAAATAAAATATATATATGTATACGTATATATGTATTTAAAAAATAGAGAAATATAAAATGCTTATATTTTTCTTCTTATTTATTACAAAAAAATACAAAACACAATACTTGATTTTTTACTATCTCATTGGGATAAATCCTACGTGTTTAAAGTTAAATTTAGAATTTTTATTTAAATCAGTTTATCTTGTATAAATATCGCGGTATTGAAATATTCCATTGGTGACATTTAAAAATATAATGTTCGACTGATCCATCTACTAGTAAAGTTTTGTATGTACATATATGAATCTACATTAGGGTATTTCAAACAAAATAGACTTCCTTCCAAAAAAATTTTCAAAATTCCAGTCAAAGTTAAAAAATACGTTTGTTAAGATTTGAGCTCTAAATATTGATATTAAGGTATGACCCATCACCGTTTTCGACTTTTCAAGCGAAAAAACATTTAGTCGTTTTTAATAGTTATAATATAGCTTAATAAAGACAAGTTTATGTAAATTATTTTTATTTTCAGACATAGACCTGAAACGCATACATTTAGATATTTTTCAAAATAAGTTTACCATTGTAAAAGTCGTTTTGGAGATCATAATTTTGCAGCGGAGTTGTAAAGTATTGTAAGGTATTGTTCGATAGTAAAATAAACGCTATTCAAAAATGTCTCGAAAAGATGTTTTATTATCGAGTGATAATTTTATTTTATTTATGCTAATTGAAAGTTGAAAGCTGTATTTTCAAAACGGCTGGGTTAGCTATAAAAGAACTTAAGATGTTTTTTTGTAGAATTGATGCAAGTCTAATAATAAAATTTGTAAAACTTTTATTTAAACAGACTTCTTTTTTACCCTACCCGAAACTTTAAATGTGTTCCGAAAGAAAAATTTCTGAAACACCCTAATATATACATACATACATACATATACATATATGTATATGGGATACTTTCATTAAATTTAATGAATGAGTTCAAAATCACGTTTTCGTAATAATGCAATTTAGAAAATAGAGTATACGCAATTTCTATATTTTAAAAATTGATTATCCGCATGCCCCAGACCTAAATATACAAACTGTTTGGAAATGACTTTAATGTAAACGAAAATTGGATAAGAATTATATTCATGTGAAATATACATCTGACACACTGCAGCTATAAAATATCAAATTAATTTATTGTTAAAATTCATGTATGGCAATCAAGTTTATATTTCAAAAATATTAATTTTTTTTTTCAATTTTCCTGTTGGTGCAGCTGTAGATTACTTGCGTCAATTCTGGCAAACACATTTCATCGTATATTTACATGATGAATAAACGACTCTCCTTGAATTTATGTAAATTTTTATCAAGCAGAAAATCTTTGAAAACGGTACGACACCAAAACCAATACTTTATAAATGGAGTCTGCATACTTTATAAACGTGACAGAAGTTAAACATCTTTGGCGATATAAAAGACTTTTTTCAAAAACGTCATTTACTCCAAAAACGCAATTGCAAGGTTTTCTCGAACGCAAACTGTAAAAGTCAAAAAATATTTTTTGGGTTTTTGAAAAATTGCATTTTTTTTTTGAAAAATCAATATCTTCAAAACTTATGAACGATTATTTTTGAAATTATTTCCTAAAATCTGAGATTAGCATCCCAAATTTTTTTCTTGAAAAATTTAAAGGAATTTCTTATATAAAAAAAATATAAAACGATTTTTAAACTTTGTTTGTATAAATTCATATAGAAATCAGACTGCAATTTTATGCATTTGAACATTTTAAATCCATGCTTTTTATATTTAAAAACAATTTTTAATTTCAAATTTTCTTTTACATAAGAACAAGTACGTGTGATCCAGTCGTGCATTTTATTTTCCTTGATTTGGAAAACAAAATAATAGTTATAAAGAAATTTGCAAAACAAAAAAACAAACAAATTTTAGCCCCGGTGCAAATTTAGTTTTGTTTTTAGGAGATGTTGTAAGATTTACAAATAAAGCTCTCCACCAACATTCAGCATTCTTAATGTTTTTTTTTAGTTTCGTCATTGCAATGGTAGTTTTAATGTAAACCTCCATTTTTTGGCAGGAAACCAATACTTGTCATAAAAGGCAAAAAAGTACGTTAGAAGCCGGACGAAGCTATTAAAAATATTTATCACTTTGACAAGTGGTTGCGACTTGAAACCATCAATACAAACAATTTTTTCATCTAGTGTTTCAGTGGTTTTCATACAAAACTACCCTATTCCATTGAATAAAAAAAAATAAAAAGACAACGGAAATATAAATTTTTAAGATATTCAATAATAATAACAAAAAAGAAAACACTACCAATAATACTTTAAATCAAACAAAACTGGTAACTGATAAGGTCCTCATTAGTTTATTGATGATTCAATGTGAGATCACCGAAACAAAACGCCAAGTTTTGTCGACTAAAAGCCATTGTAAAAGTAATTTTAGGCTTGAGTTTAAAAGTTTCAAAAATGATAAAATCAGTTATTTCTCCAACATTAATAAAATTGTTCCCAAGTTTTTAATTGATATATCGCATGATTACAAATTAAAACTAACCTCGGCAACAATTCTTTTAAATTATCCAAAAATGTCAAATCTCCATGTGTTGTATAGGTTATGCTCTCGGCACAATTCAATTCACCATGATCAGCTCGAATATAATTTTTGAGAATCCAAAATGATCCATCTTGAATTTTTTCCAATTTGAATGGCTTATCAATGCATCTTAGAATTAATTTAAGATCCTTAGCTTGATTTGATATTTCACTAAAAACTTCCTCCTCCGCCACATCCACCACAAATTCACTACTCGTTCCCGAATTTAATAATAAAACACCAAACAACGAAAAGAATATAACAATCGTTAAGATGCTTTTGAAATTATTAGTTTGTCGCATTTTCATAGCGGTAATTACATATAATATGTGTCGCACTGCAGCTGGCGTTTGTGCATACTAAACCGTCACCACTGAATAAGCCCTCTGGTCTTGTGAAGCTTTTGAACGATCCGCACGATACCTCAAAATGTAAACATAATATTGCTACCGCGGATTTTCAGGAAGGGGGTGAGTTGGCCGAATAGAATAAATATGAGATATCAGTATTTCTTGTGTAGATTTTAAATGTGTAGCTGAAAAGTTTGACGACGTATTCGTTTTTTTTTCCTCTTTTTTTTTTGGTTTGCTAAATGTTGACTCTTAGTAGAAATAATAATAAATGCGTATCTACAATTTGTTGGATTTATTTAGTGCTTCCTTTATGATCAATAATCACTTGAGATTAGTTTTAGAGGAATCCAAATTGACAAGTTAGAGGTTAGACATTAAGCTGATAAGCTTCTTTTGATTCCAGCCAAAGTACTCGAATACGGAACTCTCACATTGGAAATGTCTTTTAAAAAAGTAAAAATAAACACAACAAATTGATTGGCGGTGCTGATTATTCAGGCACAAATGTTTTTGATCTTCGTCAATCACTTGAAAATTTTTTCAATTGTTTTCGAAGCATCAAACTCCACACGGTTTTTTATACCCCATTTAACAATGCTGTAAAGATCGGAGTTTGATGAGCTTATCATACAATAGCGTTGCAATTCTACTTCAGAAGAAGATGGACGTGAATTTGAGAACGAGTATGAGAAGCTGAGAGTAGAGTCTGCGGCAAAACAATGAAGTGGATTAGAAGTTTCAGACAAGAGATTATTTATAAAAATGGGGAAGAGAGTCGGAGACAAAACGGAGCCCTGGGGAACACCACCATTTATTTTGTGAAGATCAGACTTAAAACTGTCCAATACAACATGTATTTAACGATCTGGAAGGTCATTTCTAATCCAAAGAATAAGGGTTCCTTTGATGCCAAAAGCACGTATTTTCGATAACAGCCCTGGTGCCAAACTCTATCAAATGCTTAGAAATATCAAGCGCAATCATCTTACCTTTTCCAAAACAATGTAAAGATCTGTTCCACTCTTCGGTGAGATATGCCATCAGATCACCAGTGGAACGATTGCTGCGAAAGACATATTGCCGGTCATTAAGAAGCTTTCGATCTTCGTGATATTTCTTGAGCTGATGATTTATTCGTGCTAAATTGTATCTCCCATACGAAATTTTCTCCAAAGTTTGGGCAAGTATTTTAGCCTATAGCTAAGCAGCTCCACTAAATAACTAAAATTTTCGACTTATCTGTCAACATTTAGCGCACGAAATAATTCTTACGCACATTTTATGTGACATAGCTATTCTCCACAGAGATCTTGTGTCAAAATTTAGGTAGAATTTTTGTACTTGATTGTATGTATGGAGAGAATTGTTGGAGCCGAAATTTAGACCTTATAACCATTATAACCTAGTTAGCAGATGGCGCTCACACATTTTTGTGCAAATAGCTAAATTTTGGAAATAAATGCAGTATTACCGAATTTTCTTTAACTAAGTGAAATTTAAAAATTTTTTTTTTAAATATATGGGACAGTTTTTGAGAAAAAAAATATTTATAAATTTAAATTTCGAAAAAAAAATTCGTATGGCAAATACCGTTATTGTTGGTCGTAAAAAAAGAATAAAAGGTGTTGGGGGGAAAAATTAAAAACGATATCTACCAAGTTGAAAATGTTTTAAAATAAATGAAAATCGGCCGATTTGCTTATGTTGTAGTCGAACAGACAGCAGACAGACAGAATTTCGAGACCCACTTTTTTCGTCTTCGTTATAATCGTAATGTCAACTGTTATCAAAATTTCGAGTTCAATATTTTTTACGAATGCATAACTTGCCTTATAGTACCTATGAGTCGCAAGTAAAAACCATTTCAACCAACCATGTGAACTGACAATGTTCACCCTGACAAAGCTGCCAGAAAATTCATTGTCAGGCAAACCATATCTGACAGTGGAATTGTCAGACTTTAAGCATTGTAAAGTTGGCTTTTGTCAGTTTATTGTCAGAGCTTATTATGCAGATCTGTCAAATTGGTCTGACAATTCTGATAATTTTGGCCTTTCAATTGGCAAAACCTATTAATTTTCTAAATCAGATATCAATTTTGAAAAAAAATATTTTTTTTAAAGATTAACATCTTTTTTTTTAATAAGTTTTGTTTTCATTAATCCATAGACAAAATCAGTTAACATTCGTAAAAAAAAAAAAACATTAAAATAAAAGATCGAAAACCCAATTAATTTTTAAATGTCACACTTTAATTTTTTGACAGTAAAAACCTTACACTGGAAGAGATGTCACTTTCAAATTGATAAACCAAAAAATATCTCTATTTTTATGTTCATCGTTCAGTATTCAAACGCAGATGAATATCAACTGAATGGTGTTTTTTATTCTTTTATCTTTTATCATTGCTATCTTGCTATCTTTATTAGATCATTCAAATAACCAATATTAAACTATCAATACAGAGTTTTTTTGAAGAGAGACATAATGTTAATATTTATACACTCAAGACATTTGAATAAATATTAATTAAGCCTTTTAATACAGCAAACTACAATTAAAATCAACTTGACTGCACGACTGGATCGCACGAACTTGCTCTTTTGTGAACGACTAAAAAATTTAAAAATGAATCCTACTAGAGAAAATTCATTTTTCAAATAACTAAAACAACTCCTCTATTAGTTGCAGCTAAGAACAGGATTCCATGTGATTTCTCAAACAAATATTAGTTTATGCAAGAACAAAAATTATAAATCGTTGTAGCGGTTTTTTTTGTTTAATAAGCTTTTATGTACAAAATTTTTAAAACATTTTTAAGAAAAAATTTTGGAACGCCAACTTTACATATTTATTATTTTACGAATAAAAAAATAAATTTCCAAAAAAAATATTGACTGGTTTTTGAGATATCGAATTTTCAAAAAAAAAAGATTTTTTTAAGTTTCCAAATGCACTGTTTATCAAACTTTTTAGAAGTTTCTCTACAAAAAAATATCAAAAACTTGATCTCTTCTCTCAACGCGACGAAATGGCTCTAGGATATATGTATGTACTTCAAATAGTTCTGCACGCAGGGCATCCGTTGGATTCCTAAGATGGCAGGCTATCAGACTGCAGACTGCTTTGACAGAAATTCATGGTGTACAGTGATCGAATTATCACTTAATCGGGTTAGTTGTAGCTTAATCACCATTCAACAAGCTGCCTTAGTTTCGCATAATTAAATGGTTTCGGATTCGGGTTGTGGTCCTATTAGGTGAGTGATGCCTGATAATTGTGCTTAACACAAGTCATACTACAACCATAAGACACATCAAAACCTATTCTATCGATTGCTTGAGAATATGTCTACAGTTTCCAATATCAATTCCATCCACAGGTTCAAACGAAGTATGGTACCAAAGAGGAGGACTTCAGTGCTGATTGAGTTACAGAGATAGCTTGCCAGTGGTCGCCATTTCTACCTACTACCTTGGGTTCAAAAAAATAGATCAGGGGCAGGGTTGCAAAAGCTTAAGTCACTTTTTAGCTTTAGCTTGGCTTTAATACACAAGCTAGTGCGTGACTTATGAATTAAAAAAAATGTAATTCAGCAGCTAATTACTGACTTATGAATTTAAAAAAAATTAATTCATAAGTCAATTGGTGACTCGTGAATTAAAAAAATGTAAATCATAAGCTTCTTAGTTACTTATGAATTAAAAAAAATTAATTCAGAACCTACTAAGTGACTTATGAACTAAAAAAATTTAAGTCATGAGCAAGTAAGTGACTTAAGAATTAAAAAAAAATTAATTCAAAAGTTACCTAGTGACTTATGAATTAAAAGAAAAAAAAATTCATAAGCTAATGGATGAAATCTGATTAAAAATTATTAATTGGAAAATTTATAAGCTAGCATGATAATTTTATGACACACAAAAGCTTGAAATCTACTTTCGTTAATAATTAAATAATTGTGTAGCCAAAACAAGCTTAAAGGCTAGCCGCGCACTAGCAACTTTTAGTTGCGAAATTGCTTGGTTCGAGCAACTAAAAAGTTTGTGTTTTGACACAAACTAAACGATTGCCTAAAATAAGTTCGCCATTTTATTGAACATATAATTATCTGCAAATTCACGGACATTCAACCAAACAGTTCATCTGTTTTCTATAAGTAACCAAACAGTTTCGCAACTAAAAGTTGCTAGTGCGCGGCTAGCCAAACATTTCCAATCTACAACTAGCTTATGAATTAATTTTTTTTTTAATTCATAAGTCACTTAGTAGGCTGTGAATAATTTTTTTTTAATTCATAAGTCACTAACTTGCTCATGAGTTAAATTTTTTTAAATTCATAAGTCACTTAGTAGGTAGTGAATTAATTTTTTTTAATTGATAAGTCACTTAGTAGGTATTGAATTCATTTTTTTAACTTCCCATAGGGAGTTATTGTAATCGGTCCGATTTGTCAAATTGGAATTTTTGACATTTCTCGACGTTTCAAGGTCCCTAGAGGCTATATCAATCATTTTTAGAGAGATGTCTGTGTGTGTGTGTGTACGTACGTTCGTACGTTCGTACGTTCGTACGTTCGTACGTTCGTACGTTCGTACGTGCGTACGTTCGTACGTCCGTACGTTCTGGTACCATTTTTCGTCGTCGATATCTCAAGAACGAGTAAAGATATCGACTTCAAATAAATTTTGTTTAATAGATAATAACTTCAAAAGAGGCTGAAAGGGCGTTTATTAAAATTTAGTGAGTAGTTTTTTTCTCTATAACGGTTTAAAAAAAAAAGTAAAAATTTTGGTTAGTTTCAAATATCTCACGAAAAAATAATGCTATTGATTTCAAATAAAATTTAATGTACTCATTATAAGGTCATACAAATTTGGTATGAATTTGGAAAAAAATGAACATACCGTTATTTTTTTAAATAAGAAAAACTGAAAAAAAATTTCATAACCCAGATATTCTAAGAACGGAAAAACTCAAAATAATTTTATTTTACGAAAAATAATGTGTTTGACAACTGGTGAAAATTTGAAAAAAAATCAGTTTACAGTTTTTTTACAAAAAATAAAAAACTATATAAAATTCTATTGAAAATTGGTAAAAATTGTTTTTCGACTCAAATTTTTCGAGAACTAGTAGTGATATTGACTTCTAATTTAGTTTTTTTTTATACATAGTATAATTTTGAACAATTGGTAAAATGTTGACAAATATTGAATTAAAAGTTTTTTTTTTTTAAATAAAAAAACTATTAAAAATTCTAGTGAAAACTAGTTAAAATTGTATTTCAAGTCGAATTTCTTGAGAATGAACACCGATAGTGCCTTCTAAAGTATGTTGTTTTATACATCGATACCTTCCCGTAAGAAGGTATACTAAGCGAAATTTCTAAAATTGTTCAGGAAACGAAAAAAACGAAGAAAGTTCTAGTTGAATCATAGTGTGCTAAGAGACAATTTTGGTTAAACTAAGTGACATCTAACAAAAATTGTTGTTGCTCACGACAATGAGATCTTTATTAATGTCGCTTAGCATAATTTTTTTGGCGGATAATACAAATTTCAGGGGGCAACATTATTTTAATGAGAAAACATGGCCAGTTGATAAATTTTTTTTAATTGTTTCCTTTTCATGCATAAAAGGTTGGAGAAACCCAGGCCAAAACGTGGCCCTTAACATGTAGTATATTTCCTCATTAAAAAGTCATTTTCGAAAAAAGTGTCGCTTAGTACATTCTTACGGGACATAATACATTTATTAACATATGGTTAAATTCTGACAAGTATCGAATTGACAGTTTTAACAAAAATATAAAAAAATCTACTAAAAAGTGGTAATATTTGTTTTTCGACTAGAACATCTTGAGCAATGATATTGACTTTGCCATTATTTAATTTTATACATAATACAATTTCTAACAAATGGTTTATATTTGACATACATATATCTAGTCTTAGAGCGGATATTTTTGTAAGTACCCTTTCATCAATAACCAAACCATAACTTTTATATTTGAATATTTATATAATATAATATAATACATAATTTTATTATCAACTTAGTTTTTAGAAGAATGTATGTACTGTACATACGTATATAAATAAGGTTGTTCAGTTGTACTCAAGTCCAACATATTCAAATTCCATTAATAGCTTTGGTAAAATTAAAGAAAACGTCACAATATGTTTTTATCTTTTTGTCCATGAAAAAGATGTAAGATTCTACTCAAGGTTTTCTTACCACAATGGGAAGTTATCAGTGTGGGTCGCACCCAGCCTCTTTTTATAATTATTAAGTCACTAACTTGCTCATGACTTGAATTTTTTTAATTCATAAGTCACTTAGTAGTTATGAATAATTTTTTTTTTCAATTCATAAGTCACTTAGTACTCGTAGCTTATGAATATTTTTTTTTTTTTAATCATAAGTCACTAACTAACTTTTGAATTACATTTTTTTAATTCACAAATCATCTTCAGACTTATGACTTATGGATTTTTTAATTCAAAAATTCGCAACCCTGGTCAGGGGTAATCTTGACTTTGAGGACACTGGTCGCTTGCGACTATGTTAATTGGCATCATCTCAAATCCAGAAAGTGTCTTTGTTGACGTATCCGTTCATGCAAAAATGAGTCTCGTCGCTGAAGATGTTTTTTTTTTGTGAAATCTGGATCTCTATTTCGCTGTTCTAAACGTTTAACATTTATTCTTGTTGCAGAATAATTAACAACATATAAAACAAAATGGTGCCTTAAAAATATTGATTAGAAGTATTTCTATTTAGAATGTCAGGTTAAATTTATTAGAAGGCATGTTGCTAGAAGTCAGGACAAAATTCGTCTTTCTTCAGTTGGAACACAATAGACTTCCAGGGTGTGTCTATTGCATATTTAAGCTTTTCTTCCAAATACTTTGAACTTGTGAACGTTTGATATCAACGATATTGTATTATTCGAATAAGTGCAAAGAAAACCTGTCTGACATTCACTATGTATGTTTTTCATTTTTTTTTCACTCAGTTTCAAACTCTTTTAAACAAAATAACTTCAAAAACCCTATTCCTTGTGGGATTCTCCGGTGGTGTATTCTACATTCCTTCAATTTATTCATTCAAAACTATTTTTGATCTGATGTAAAAGGATGCGTTCATTGTTCTGGTCTTTTGTTTGATATGTGAAAGACATGGGATGTTCCCTTTAATTCAAAGGAATTGACGCCCAAGTTGTATTTTATTATATACATTTGATCCGGATGTGATCATTATAATAAAGTCTCCTTTCACACGTGTGGAAACTGAGTTTTTAGCAACTTTTAAGGGGAGTCAACAAAATCTCCCCGCTCAAGGATCTGACAAAGAAAACCGGACTACAATAGCAACATGTTGATTGCCCATGTGTTTTTCCTGAATTCACATCTCTTTTCCTTTTGCACTATAACTGGTATTCGTAAAAGAAAATATTCATATATGTAACCCTTACGTTAAATTAAACTCTATCAAAATCTCATGTTGTTTTTATATCAAGGTATGTATAAAGTGTCACTCCGGAAGAAAAATTAAATGGACTTTGTTCCTAAATGCATTATAACCTGAAATGCAGAACATTTGGCATTTCAATGAACCTAATTGTTATGAGAAAAAACATTAATAATAATTACAAATTAGTTACAAATGCTTAGTGCATTAAATTGTCATGCAAAGAGTCTGAGGTCCGATTTTTTCAGCCGCTGCAAAAAAGTTTTTCAGTGGTCTACTGTTTGTGTCCAAGAGTATCTCTTGTTATGAAAAGTGCTGCTTATTAGCTGTTTGTAGTCGGCAGAAAATTGCAGGTCCTCTTCATTCCTGGTCACAAGCACCTCTGTTTGTGAGTTGTAACACAAAACAACCAAGAAGCACGCTAAGAGGACTGCTCTTCACATTTCTTCAGTCAAGTATTAATTCATAGAATCTATATTGAGCCATTATTCTTCTATCACTTGTATTCCTTTTTATGTGTTCTTGGTTTTGTTTAAGACAGTTTTTGTAACTTTCATTGTACAGTATCATTGAATATTTTTTATTTAAATTTTGAGACCTTTAGAAAGCAGAAATCAGTGAATATTTTGTTACCAAATTTTAGCTTACGACTTCAGTCAGTTAATATTTGAAAAAGGTAAATTTGATAACACCACTTCTGCTCCTAAGGAACCAAGACGTAATGATTTAATAATTCTTATCTGCACTATTGTTAGTCGCCAAGAAAACATATGACATATATTTTTCTGTCGAATCCGAACGGCTTAGATAAAAAACGCTTTTTCATGACAAGAGATACTCTTAAAAAGGTTTGGATTTCCTTGCCTGAGTCAGTAGAGTCGCATGAATATTTTTTACTTGAGACTTAGAATAATGTACTATTATGGCAAATTAAGCATTCGTAAAAAAAATCGAACTCGAGATTTTCATCAGACATGACATTACGATAATAGGGAAGACGAAAAAAGGGGGTCTCGCAATTCTGTATGTCTGTCTATCTGCTTGTTTCACTAAAAGCCAACGGGTCGGCCGATTTTCTTTAAATTTTGTAGATAGCATTTTTAATATTTTCCATCCACACATCGCATGCTTAATGGAATACTGACCCGTTAGCAGATAGGTCAAAATTGAGTTACGTACAGATACAGGCTTTTGCAAGCCTCAGATCTCGTTAATAGTTTATCATACTTTAAGAATACTAGCATTCATGATTAATTCATAAATTAGTTTTAATTTAATCCGTCAACAAGTAGGACCAAATCCTCATAGCAAGATCTTTTTTTGCAATTTCCAAAAAATCGTCTTTATCGGGTTAGGTCAGTATTCCATTAAGAATGCGACATTTCTTTCCTTTTTTTAAGACCGAAATTAAAAGTACCTGCCATACAATTTTTTCGAAATTTTAGAAAATATTTTTTCACTCGAAAACTGTTTCACAGATTTAAAAAAATTCCAAAAAATTCATTTACTAAAAGCTAACTAATGATTACGAAATGGCCGAAAAATGGTTATTAATAGAAGGATACCATTAATAACCATTTTTCGAAATTGTTTTGCTATCAATTTTCTCAAAATTTTGGCCATTTTTATGCAAAAGTCATTAGAAAGTATTAAGTATTTAAATACTACAAAAAAAATTCCGTTTGTTTGAAATTTTAATATTTCGAAAACCAAATGGTCGATTTTATTTTTAAACTGTAACAGCCTTATTTACTCGTATTAGATTTCACTACTACTAGGTCCAACCTCGGAAGCACATATGTACTTTGGATTTACGCCACGTCAAACAAATCCTTATTTATAAAATATTTTCTTAACCGTTTTAGCTACACCTTCCTTATTTCAAATATATTATCAAAAAATCACCAATCTAATACTCTGGCTATTATAAACTTAAACAAACCCTAGCTGATTTCCATTATTATTCAATACCGTATAGCTGCCATCACTTGCAAATTAATTGGGATCATTTATCATCGCTTATGAAAGGCCGAGCTATAACTATTTTAATTTTTTCATAATTTTCTTTCGAAAATCGATACTTCGAGCGGAAATCTGCATCCCTCAGTGTCATGGAAAAAAACGAGTTTTTCACTGCTTTGACCTTCTTCTTCTTCCAGTTAGAGCTTTGAAAGAATGTAAATCATTTATATATGCAAAATAGCTATCTATTTTGTCTTGGTAACAAAAACAAAAAATTGTTAAAACCCATTTTTGTAAATTTCACACGATATCATGTCAAGATGACATTTAGATACTACAGCGGCCTTAAACCTCCTTTGAACCAATTTTAGCTTACTCCGCCTCTATTCCTCGTGTATTTTTTTTTTATAAATAAGCTTCGATTCGTTGTAAGACCGAAGTTAGTTTACTCCGTCGCTAAAACGAGTTAATAAATAAGTCTTTAAAATTAACAGTTTTTTAATACTACGAGTATCTACAAGTTGTGATAGTTTTTTTTTTCATTTTATCTTAAAATAACGACATCCACTGTACAAATATTCGTTTTCGAAAATAGATTTTTTCTGGAAAACGGCACTTAGAATTCTGATAAATTTATTTTTTTTTCTTACTCCAAATTTAAACGAACAAAATTTTGAAATTAAGACGTTGAGTTTCAGATTATCGGCATAATGAATTTAAATGAAATTTTGTATACAGAAGATAAAAAGCTTTGTTAAAAAAAAAAACAATTTTTGGATTTTTGAAAAAAAATCATTATTTTTGAAAATTCGATATCTCAAAAACAGTTTGTTTTGAAATTTTTATTTTTATTTGCACAATGATAAAAATGTTTTGGTAAGTTCCTATACAAAATATTTTTTTTTGTAATTCTATTTTAACCTCATTATTTGAGATGTTTAAGCAAAATAAATACAATTTTCTATCGAGCCAACGTCTAAGACGAGAAGCACTTTTTTATAAAAATATACTCTTCGAGGATTTTCCACTTCTTCGCAGTTCCCCTAAAAAATATTTTGTTCTGTTGCTTAGGCAAGAGTTGCTAGGAATCGATCCCAGACCTTCGGCGTGACACACTAAAATAAATTAGTTTTGGTTACCAAAAAAGTAAAAGTCGTTTTAAGGGTATTTTTCATCTTTCGTTTTTCTCAGGTTTTCCAGACATTCCAGCTTGGGGTGATTTTGTCCTAAAAATTTTGGCAGATTGAATTCGGTACGAAAAATTATCCCTAGAACGACACTAACTTGCTCGCGTCCAAGGCTAAAATAAAGAAAAAAAGTTTTTGCTTACCTTCGCCAAAAGTATAATTGATCGAAAAGAACACATTAGTTTGAAATTCATGTGTCTTAAAACAATTGAAAACAGTATCAAATTCCCCGGGTTAAAAATGTTACTGATTCTTTAATCTGTATGAATAAATGTGAAATGAATCAGTCTGTTTCTCCATAGAATTTAAATTACTTGGTGTCCGAATTGTTTTTCTCGTCACTTTGAATTAAATTTTTGTCTCATTGTCATTATGGATATTAGCTGTTATTAATATGCATGTTCTAAATGATTCCACTAAAGAATCATACATTCATCCTCATCATAGAGTTGTATCTATTTTCATCTAACTTACTAAATTCTCTTGGATTATGCTGCCGTTAATTGCTCACTGACCAACGATTTAAATTTTTCAATCGTCATTAATTAATCAATAAATAACAATATTCATTACAAGGTATAATCATCGGCATCGTTTAGTACCTATTAACATTATTTTTATACAGGGTGATTCTAGTAAATAATTTTCATAAAACTTCTAAACTCAATGTGGCGTAATATCGATTCATGAACAGCAATGCAATTTGTTACAAAATGTTGCATTGGCATGATAATTTTCATTTAAAAATATTAATGACGACGACATTTCAAGTTTTTTTGGCCATTCGTCGGCGTCGTTTCAGAAGATGCGTTTTACTCTGCGGATTCTCTTTAAGTTTTTCAAAAAAGCTTATGCGTATATTAAAGTCACTTTCCTCAACTTTTTACATCAATTAAATTATATAACTTTCAAATTTCCTTTCTTTCTTTAAAATTCCCTAACTGATAGTTTTTGGATTCCCAAAGCGGAACTTCTTTTCCTATGCTAACTGAAATTCTTTGATTATACATCGAAACTTCAATCTATCGCCTGTTTCTAATCGGTCTTATTCATCTAAAAAATGTGATTCAGTTGATTGGTGGCGTATCAAGCTGAACAACTACACAGCTATAGCAATAGGGCTAGATTGGAAAACTGCCGCCATAGGTCTCTGGTGTCATGTTGTAAATTAATATTTTCCGCAACACGAGCAACACTTTTCCCAAGACCATAAGAGATCCCTGCAGTGATTTCAGTTCTTTCAGAGCAACATTTTCTCTAAAATATGGACTCTAGATGAACAATTTCGAAATTACTGTTATACAAAAGAAATCCTCCTGTTAAAACTACAATCACCCTGTATTGATTGTTTATCTATTCTGAAAGCTGAAGATATGTTATGACTCTTAACATTAGAATAAAAGCCAAAAGCACCATGGCTATCAGACAGATTGATAGCTCTAATGAGGTTGATTAAAACCTAACCAAATGGAAGTTATGTGCTATGTATGTACCTACCTCAAAAAGACAATTAGATTTTATTTGATTCGTCATTGTAAAGGTACATCAATCAACTCTATACAAATTCACTATGACCTCGTTAGTTCTATACTAAGTGCATTGCATATCATTTTCTATATGCACAGCACACATGATACACACCTCAAAGGAAAGGGGTATTTTGATAAATTTCATCACATCATGTTTCCATCAATTAAAAAATAAAAACGATAAAGAAAAAAAAAACAACGTTGCGAAACATCAAACATTTAAAACAGGGACATATTATGAGAAATTATTTTTACATTATAGAGAAACCATTGTTTTAAGTTGAGAAAACTTGTAAATTACAAAATTTAAAAACTTCTTTTTTGGGTCACTCAAACGTGTGTCGTAAATTCATCGGACTTAGTCAAAGCCAAGTTAACGGCTTTGATGATAAATTTGAAGTGGTTACTTTTGGCAGATCTATTTTCGCAAAAAGTTTTACTTCTAATGAACATTGTTTACGGTATAGGGACCATTAGATGCTGACAGAGGAACATATTCATTTTCATCTTCACCTGGTTCAACATCACTCCAAAAATCTGCTACAATCTCTCAGAATTTTGACGTAACATCACAGAAAAACACTCAGCCAAAACCGATCACATTCGTGCCTACATTTGCTTACCAATAGAATTAGGATGTTTTTTTTTTAAAGTGTTCAACAGTAAAAAGACATAAGCCTTTGTAAGCCTTCAGAGTTCTTGGTACACCTATTTTTAAGGCTAAAGCAAGCCTCACAACAACTACATTTTTAAAAAATATTTAGCTCAAGTCATCTTCAAAGTCCGTCCAAATATGACCATACAAGCACACAAAAGGAATTTATAAAGAGGTATAGCATTTTCGTATCTAATTTCACCCTATAAGATTCAAACATTTTGAAAAATATTCAGCACTGAAACAATTTTTTAACTAAAACTTTTTAAACAAAAAAAAAAAGGAAGTTTAAAAATGGAATGTTTTTATTTTGCCCCAAGCTGTCTTCTAAAATAACCTTTGAAATACAAGAATTTGTAAAATATGATACCATTTTTTGTTCTTACCTCCTTTCACTTTATGCATAACGAAGTCCGGAGAATTATTAAACCGTGGAACTACTTTTGTGCGCTTTAGGAAAAAAGTGTTAGTTTAGCTCTGTTAGCGACGTTTGTTCCGAGCATGATTATGCTCTCATTATCAGGCAGTAAAATACATGATAGTCTAGTGTACATTTTCAAACATTCTTATAAGACTTATTATGAAGAAATGGCACAAACTGGCATCTTCAACTCAACAATTCGAATACGAAAACAAACACCTTTTTTCAACTAAACCCTACTTAGTAATTGCACAGTTTATTGAAGTACAAATGTCACCTAAATAATTAATTAAGCCATCCTCTTACAAAAACATCATCCTTACAAAAACAAAAAGTATTTTTTCAACTGGACATGTTGTTTCTGAGATTAGTGCCGCCATATGTGCACACAATCGAACAAAGAAAGCAACTGTTCGGTACCCAGCATGTGTTGCTGCACCTTATGGGAAATCTAATGTACTGTTTGACCAAATTTGCTAGAAGCACTTGAGCCAATACCCAAGATTACCAGAAATTTTGGGAATAATCAGTTTTCATGTTTCCGAATTCATAGCATACATCGAGTAAATTTAACCCAATCTTCGTACGGGTAGACAACTTAAAGTTTCATAAAAAAATATGTGCGATTATGTGGTTGACAAGTATATCATTGGCTTCAAAGTCTAAATTTGATCTTATTGTCACCGGGCGGTTCCCTGTGCTCCACAGCTTTATATTGACATGAAGAATTTTTCTCAACTTCTATTATATTTATTGCTTCCTCATTTGATTTTTTAAATCTCAGTAGCCAAAAAGAGTAGTTCCTAAATGATTAAAGAAATGACCAAACAAAACCACTAAGCATTTAGATTCCCACTTCATACTTCTAGCTCTTGTTTTTGTGGTATCCATAATCATTGAGTTTCACCGGTATACGATTTAGACAAATCAACACAAAGTTGTCCGTGAAAAAACCCTTCGTCCTTCAAATCTATTTCAACGTGTTTAAATTTTTGTTCTGTGTGAATATTTTGTTTGGGAAATTAATTTTTTAAAAAGAAAATGGAAAATCCCTTGGAGTCCACTTAGTACTATTGCAATTCTTATATATACCGAAAATTGTCTTGCATTTTTGAGTCCAAACGGTTAAGGTTTCGGAATCAAGCAACAGTTGTGCGCCACCCACTGCATATAATGAGATAATAAACTTAGTAGTGTTCCGTACATTGTGCCAACAAAATTCTTTACTCTCATTTCCTTAAAAGTTCCAAGAAGTCCATTGTTAAATAACTAAAAAAGTCGTTAAATGTCAACAAGGTCCATTCGTTTCAATCATAGGGAAGCGATAGAGATGTTGTTTGAATTTTTGACCGGTTATCCGCCAATTTAAATTTAATTTTTACCTTAAATAAGGAACCTCGAAGTCTAATTGCTTGACCAATGTAAATACCATCTGTTTCCATTTCAGATAAACATTAGTATTTTTTATTGGACATTAATCTAAGAAAATACAAGCAAATATTAAATTGGTCATAAATTTAAAACTAAAACTAAACCAATTTGTATTAATTTTATCCAGATAGAGCTCTTTCTATTGTAAGTCCTAATGAAGTTGGGGTCCAATTTTTCAAACTTCCATCACTCAACATGACCACATTTCGATCGATATAGCAAAACAATTTCCCAACACGATACACCTGCAAAAAATGTATGATTTTAATTGGAATGTATTATTGCGAGGATCACAAAATCCATCAAAGCAGAAACTTGCAGCTTCGATCATTTTCTGTGGGAAATATAATATAGCAATGCAAGTACAAACCTGCTTGCCGAATTCTCTGCGTCCGGGCATTGGTGCGAAAATGATACCACGCTCGGCGCACTTTTGCGAAACTAATTCCTTGAATTCCAACTGCACAGGAGGTGCTATTTGAAGATCCATCAATGCTGGAGGATTAAGATTAGCAGCAGAGCTTGTTGCTGAAGATGTCGAGGCTTGAGGTGGTGCCACAGGTGTGGGTACTGGTTGTGGCGTGGCCATTGTTTCTGTGGCTCTGTGCATCATTTCCAATGCACGTCGTAGATGTTCTTTGATCATAGGCAGTTTCAATAACTCCTCGCCCAAAACCGACTTCCATCCGGTGTACCATCGTGAGATTTGATCAAAGTCCGGCGATTGATTGAGCCAAAGCACCAAAACTTGCATCCATTTGGGGAAGAAGTATTTGTCGAGCATTTGTCCCATTAGCAAAGGCGGTATCAGTTCATTCCACTCCCAGACTTGATTCCAGAGTTCTGAAAAAAAAAGAAATTTGCTTTAACTTTTGTCCTTGGTTGTAGCAGAAATAACTCACCCAAATCCTGCTGCAGTGGATTTATAATGAATTCATTCAAGGTCATCTGCAATTTTGGAATTATATGCTTAATCATGAACGCCTGCATTTCGCCATCTTCGAATGCGCCCTTCCACGGCGTGATCATCGCCCGGGCCGATCGATCTTGTGGCGTCCAAGCCTGCAAAGCGCATCCCAATTTCTCGCGTATGGTCGGGAAGATGTGTTCTTCCATTTTATGACCCAAGATCGTATTCCAGGGAAGAATCCAGCTGTGAATCGGGATGGTGTCTGTTAGTGGGTCCCACTCATTGACTCCCGCAACTAATTGCGGCAGAATCAACTGCTCGAGGACATTGTCCAGCACCCAAGTTGGAAACAAGGGTGCCCAAGAGTCCAGCAGGGCAGCCATCTTTTGGTGTTCTTTGGGATTCCAATCAGTAACGCTTGCTCTGAACCTGGGAATAACTCCAGCCCACACCAGTGATGAGTAGGGATCGAATACGTTGTTTCTCTGCCCCGATGGGTGCATGTCAAGAATGGTTCGCCATTTCTTTATGGTGCCGATGAATAGAAGTGGATCTTCTAGGGGGTTCCAGGATTTGAGTTCTATATTGACCAATGGCGCAATCACCCCAGCTGCCAAATCACCCAAGGCGAATTCCGTGTATTCGGAAGCGAAGTCCCGTTGCAGCTCTATAAATATCTTTTCCGCTCTGGCTAGAGTTAGATTTTCCGAGTCCGCTGTGAGTTCCTCCACTAGAGTCAGCACCTTCTCTAGAGTGTCTATGTGATCTTCTTCCAATCGCACTATCTTCTCTAGATTTTTCTTCTCGTGTTCGAGAGCCCCGTATTTGTCAGTGGCCTCATTCCCTGCGGTGTCCAAAGCAATGATTTCCTGCTCGCACTGATTAACAATTAAATTCAGATTATGCATCAACTCTGGCAGGGCGAAACCGGTTGACTTCTTTGCCGGCTGGTGGTCATACAGATCCTCGTCGATGATCTTCGTCTGACCGAGAGCATGGTAACCACTTAGGACGCGTTTTTCCGGTCCGGTCATGTCGATTACAGGCACATTACCGAGTTTTTTGCTCAGTTTGTCCGGCAAGATTCCGCTCGAATGCTTCTTGGCCTTCTGGATAACCTCTTCGACGGAACGATATTGGTAACGGTTTTTGCGCGAATCCTTTTTGGTTTCGCCTCTCTTCCACTTGTTCAGATTACCCTTGTATTCTTTTGTGTCATCCTCTTCGATTTGTTTGCTCTGACCGGGATCCCCGACAGTTTGTGGGGTTTCTGGTCCATAGGCACCGATTGCTCCGCGGCCTTTGCGCAAGGTTGCCTGGACGGGTTGTGCTATACCCTGCAGATCTTTACCCAAACCCATGCCAGGCTTGTAGCCCATCTGAAGCAATAATTTGGCTCCGATTCCCTTAGTGTGTTGTTCCCATGCTCCGACGGGCTTACTACTAGCAGCAGGTTGGCGTTGCTTCATGCCAAATCCCATACGTGTTGGATTAGCTGCTTCCTCCTCAGACGAGGAGTTCGTGGCGCTGTCTGCAGTGTCTTTGCCCTGCACTGCCCGTCGACGTGATGGACCTTCATCTTCTGGGGAGAGAGTACATGACTTCATGGTATAGAGAAACATAGACACAATTACCTTCGTCGGTGATTTGATTATCGTCATCCTGGTTGCGTTCATCTTTCTTGAAACTGCCCGACTGCTGGATGCCGCCAGTGACAAAGTTTACCGGTCCCGAGCTGCGAGCTTTCCCAGCACCAGAACGACGACCTTTCATTTCGACCTCACTATCGACATCACTATCGCTATCAGCCCATATTCCTAGAGAGTTTTATATTCGAAATGGAAATCAAAGTAAAATAAAATGTATTGCACAGTACAAACCATAAATTTGTTGATTTTTCGTCAGCTTTCTTCGTGGTCGATTTGGATTGAACTCATTTGCCAAATCATAGTCTGTGACTTCAAATGCTTCATATTCATTCCCAGACATGATTCTTTTGCTTTCAAATCGTTTGCAAACGTTTCTATTTTTCTTTTATAAAGTGCTTTTGTATTTATTAGAAAATAATTTTATGGATGTTTGGAAAAAGTTACATTTTTTGTTCTGTCCAAATTGACAAACGGCAAAGTTATGTTTACAGATGTTCCTAAACTGTTTTCTTTGCTGTTTTGGTGAAAATTGAGTGTGGTGTGTTTGAAAAATGTAGCTTTGCAGTTGTGTAGTGTTATAATGGAGTGATGACATGCTCGTTGCATTTGAGTGGTGGGTTTTATTGAAAAACCAGAAAAAAAAAGGATGAAACAATTAGGCTGTATGAAATGATTAAATTTAACTTTTATCTTATGATGTGGAAAAAATATGGAAAGTTTCATATGATAGCATATTTTGTTTATTGTTCAACAATTGAGCCAATGAAGTCAGCAACATGAACAAACTATGTCATTCACATCGCGTATTCATTAAAGAAAACAATAGTTTTCAATTTTGAGATTTCATGTGTGGGTTTCAGGTACATTTTGATGCTAAAAAACATAGTTATCGCATTATGATTACAAGAAGTTTAATTCATATCCTAAAAATGCCACTTCAGTCATGATTTCTCTGACCCGTTCCGGTATCTAAAGTAGACGTTTATATTTCTGAGATTGCTAAAACTTTTAAGTAAGATTCTAGATTTTGCAACAGCCAAATTGACAAAAATGTTGGTACTGCTTAATGCCTTGCTTGCTCATGATATTTCTTATACAAAAATGACTGTTAAATCTTGAACAAAAAATTTTGGTCTGATTTTTATTCTACAATCGCAAATCAATTGGGAAAAATTGATAATTGAACAAAATAACTTGATACTTTCTCCACTCTTTTTGCTGTGGATTGTTGATATCTAATTTTAATGAACGTGCCTAATTGTATATTCTTTTTTCAGAATCCTAAATCCTACAAGCAGTTTATTTGTAGATCTACCAATTTACACAAGGTACTTTTTAGATATTTATTTTTAAAACAACCCTGCACTACAAAGCAACAATTCCCTCTATGGTGAATAAAGCCTCTCTATCTCTACCCACTCACACACACACCACACAAATCCTCATTTATATAAAAATTTACCGCAAAAACGGCAGCCATCATCACAAATTTTTTTAAATCACTTGTGTCATTTGTTGTTGCTGTCAAAACGAGGTTGCACGTCGTCGTGCGAACAACACAACTTTCTCTCGCGCGCTGCCCTTTTAAATAAAATAATTAAACAAATAAAACAAAGAAACACAACTTAACTTCAAAAATGAATTAAAATATAAGTTTTCAAACACCAAAAATAAAACCACGTTTCATTGCAACAAAATTTAAGTTCTACTCAACCGCCAACCACAAAAAAAAGCAAGAAAAGCAATTCATTTATATCATCATCATAATCATCGGAGAATTCTAATTTAAAAGCACGTGTAGTGAATAAATGAGAAATAGAAAATAAAGCAGAAGTTCAAGTGCGAATTCTTTGATTTAACACGAATTATGTACATGGAAGATAAATAGTTTGCGCAACATAACGTAGTTTTGGTCATCGCTCTTGCAACTTGCAACACTTAAACTGGTTTTTTCTGCTGTTTGTCCATTGGAATTTGTGTGTTTTCTTCTCGATTTCTATTTTCGTTGGAGTGCAAGAAGGATTTTGTATTTTTTTGTGCATAAATGTTTGAATTTTTGTTTGGATGTTTTGTTTTTAGTTTGAAGTGAAGTGAATCGGGGGACAGAACGACCACACACGTGTGTGTTGTAGCTTTTCTCCAAGACCTGCATCGACAAACGACTTTTCATTTGAAAAAGTGCATCGCTGAAGAACAATTCCACAATGGTGCAGGTGAGTTTTTGTTTTTTCTCGAAATCGAATAAGAGTTTAAAAATTAAAAGCAAAAAAAGGGACAAAAATTATGTATTATTTTTTGTCTATTTAAAAAGTTAGCGTCTAGGCTAGTACATAATATAAGGAACCCCAATCGCTGTTAGATAAAGCAAACAACCCCTTTTTTGAAGCTGACAACCTAATCTCACCCTACCGATCCGGGTCTCCGGCTGTTCGGTACGCAATTTTCCTATTTAATTCGCACTGTCCCAGAACGGAATCGTCCCAAAAGTGAAAATCTTACTTGCTATGCCACCACCGACAACACCACCATCACCACCACCGCCACATCGCCTCGTTGCCTCTTCCAACCCTTAACCTTTTTCTCATAGAATTGTGTAGTCATCTCGTTATGGGACGGTTGTTGGATTGTTGGGTTTTGGGTCTTTGCCTAACCATCACCGCCTCACCTCCCCCCGCGCTCACCCTATCACATCAACGAACCGAACAACGTACCGTATGCCATTCGCTCGCTTGCTCGCTCGCTGATGGGATAAAATGTTTAGTACTACTTCTTCTCTTTATAAGTTTTTCTAGGATTTATTGCGTTTTTCATAAATAAACGATGTGGGATACAATAGAGGGCTATGCGGCGGAACAGGCATTAAGCGAGTAACAGCAGGCATCGAGGGGGAGAGCATCCAAAAGCAGGAACAGCAGAAACAGAAAGAAGTAGGTATATTCTCAATTCTTCGTGCTCGCTTCCCGACCCCGCCGAAGAGTGTGTAAACATAAAAATGTGATAGAATAGAAAAGGTGGAATGGGCTGAAACGCGCTCTCTCTCCAAATCGGGATGATATATTCTCATTCAGGATACACCATGCCATTTTTTTTTTGTTCATACCATGGTAACTACTGAACTGGGGACGGGGATATGGATTGGGTTAGGAAGTAGTAGCAGCAGTAGCAATGGCAGTAGGCCTGTTACGCGGAAAACCGTTTCCATTTCCCATTTTACGGAGTTTCCTGTGCTTTCTGGCGTACTAGGTAAGCTACGAAGGTAGGTAGGTACTATTCTCTACCTAGCTAGCTGGGCCATCGACGTCGTCGTCGTAGTCGTAGTCGTCGTCGTTGAAAGTCGAGGAAAAACAACACAAAGCTTGAAGAGAAGCAGAAAAATGTGGAAAATGGAAACAGGCTACGACTAGCGACGACTACGAGGACGAGGATGACGAGGAATTGTGTGTATTATCGATTTTGTGTTTGTCATATTGTTTCTCTATTGGCCTTTGTTTTTGTGTGACTCTCCTCCTAACGGTTTTCGTTTGTATTTTTTTCCTTCTATTTCTTCTCTCTATTGCTGTGTGCTTTGCTGTCCCGCACGAATCCTTTTTTTTGGCTGTTGTGTCCCCCCCAGAGAAGCAGCAGCAAGCCCGAAAAAATGGCAAAAAACCCAGAAAAACCACCCTCCATAGTCATAGTCGTCGTGCTGTGAGTTCTCTGGCTTTGGCTCTGCAGAGCAGTTTGGATGGATATTTTTTTTTTTTTTGATGTCCTCGTTGTTATAACGATTTTTACTTTTTTTTTGATATAAATTTATATACCGTTGGTTCTGCTCTCTGGCTAGAAAACCACTTAGTCACTTATATATAAAATTTGTATTTTTTTTTTCAAAAATTTCCTGTCGAGTGGGTGGTATAAGAGAGTAGAATGAGGAAAGGGATTTGTACTTACTATGTTTTTATTTTTTTCTATTTTTTACATGGGTCTATTTTAACAACAACAAAAAAAAATATTATAGTCGCTTGCCTGCGCAATGAATTTGTGCCAAAGTTTATTTTATTGTTGTTGTTTTTATTTATACATTAAATTTTCTTTAACAAACAAAAAAACAAGAAACCTACACTTTGTGTGAAGGGTCAATTTGTGTTTTATTTTTGTTTCCGTCATAAAAAATGTTTATTGTTATTTTCTTTTTGTCCTACCATTTGGTCTTGTGCTCGCTTCTCTCCTGCTCTCTTTCAAGCAACTAAATCTTATTTTTTCCAACCAGAAAAAGAACATACTGATCCAAAAACAAGGATTGCAATAGTTCAATCTTTTTCTATAAATGATTGGAAGGTAATACCTAGTTGAAAGAGGCTGCTTTGTATTGAGTTGTTTGAACTTGACAAAAATAAAAATGTTTCATTTCAAACTGCCCGAAAAGATGTAGAGAAGTTTTTTTTAGAGATAGAGAGGTAGATGAAAAAGGAAACTAAAAAAAAAATCACTATTCATAACAAAATGACCACAACAAGTGTCGCGGGTAGCAATATAGTGGTACAGAAAAAATGTACTAAATGTCAGTTCGCAATTGGTTTCTAGGCAGGATGTTGTTTTTTTTTTGGTATGTACATATGTATGTACATATACCTAGGTATACCCGTAACACTAGTTAGAAATATGGTCCCTGGAATTGTATAATATAAAAATCAGTTTTTCTCAATCCA